>CM068837.1:35470408-35952506 GCA_028554795.2 Sinohyriopsis cumingii | reverse complement strand
TAGCCATAGGGAATACATAACACTAGAGACTTGTTCCCTGCTTTAGTGTTTATGTTGATTTCCTTACATAGTATAACTCCTTAGTCAGACAAATTATATCTTTGACTGACCAATTGTTTATTATAGATTTACAAAAATTATATCACATAACTCTTATAATCAATGTGGTCTTCTATATGAAAGATGAAAGTACCGGTATAGCAATATGGCGATGCATGGGACATTTAATAATAAAATACATCCAAGAATAACATAAATTAGGTCTACTGAAACAGGAAATAGGTCTTGGGAAGTAAAATATAATATACAAGCATATGTGTCGGAGCATGCGAGTAGAGATCGATTGGTCTGTGTTTTATCACGAGCCATATTTGTAGCAGCTTATCGTAACCGATACCTAATTAAAAATCATAAAGAAAAAGTTTATAATCACCCTTGTAATTACCTTTGTAATTACCTTCCATTTTCAGTTTAAGTAATTATCTTCTGCTAACCGAATAACTCCCTCTGCTATTTTCAGAGCAGTTCTAGCATGTGCATCTGTAAACAATTCTGCAGGAATCTGCATCCTAGAAATGGAGTCTGGGTATCTCATCATGGTGTGTTCTCCCAGACATTCTTCTAGATCCATAGCTAAACGGACAACATCATTGCTTAAACCACCTCTTGAAGCAATGCTAGCTAGCTGATGGCTTTTCAGGTCCACTTTGTTGGCATCCGTTGCATACACAGAGGCCTTTATAGCTTTCTCAGTAGCCTATGTTACGAGGAAGCATATCATAAGTACGTGAGTAAGCCCTATTTAATAAGTAATAATTATATAGAAGACATACATACATACGTGTGTATGTGTGTGTCTATGTGTGTGTGTGTGTTTATGTAAGGTTTTCTTGCCGTAAGTTTGATATACCATTATATGTATGCGTGTTTCATTAAAAACATGTTTTGCCATGTTTCTCTTTAATGAGCATTGTTCTGTAGTGGCGTATCAAAGATACGGTGTACATGCTATAAATATAGGTTTGTTTTTCCACATAAAAATACAGGTATTTACAGTTCCGGTAGAGTTTAGGGTGACTAAATGAATATGTGTAACGACGAAGGGATTGAACCCTTCACATAGCTGACCAGCGTGTCCACTATAAAATATGGTTCTCAAACTAATGCTGCAATGCACAAATCTTTTGTCAAAATTGTAAAAACTGCTTCTTTTTATTCACTTCGATTTTCGTAGATATTGATTAAACTAAACTATTAAAGACGCTAGGATTTAAATCTGAAAAACTGTTTGAATGAAAAATGTACAGTCTTACAAACATTGCATGGCAATTTTCCTGAGCATTGTAGGCATGGCTAATTGATCATCATTGAGTATATAGAAACTTAATGAAATAATAAACCATCAAAAGGTAAGTCTTACACTTAAAGTCTCTTTCTCTCTCACCGTGTGTGTGTGTGTGTGTGTGTGTGTGTGTGTGCGTGTGTTGGTCAGTTTGTTAGTTTTACCATGCTAGGTCCTGAGAAAGATACAGAGAGAGATGGATCCAACAGATGTCTACTATTCTCATACTACTACTTCATTTAAACACATACATGGCCAAATGGTGTTCAATGAAATATTACGAAGGCACGTTTGGCCCTATTTATCAACTACGATAGGAAAAAAACGCCTCTTTTAAAATACTCAAATTGCCTTGAAATAACTGTGTTGTTCTTTTATTTCCTTTTACAATTTATTGATAGTTAAGTAATGTTTAGCAGCGGACAACTTTGAATGAAAAAAGGATATATCCGATGGTCTATTAGAGCTGTAAAGATTAGCCGTTTTGTACATGGAAAAATACTTACCTGATGACAATGATAGCAGATCCAGTTGAAGGCAGGAACTTCGCCAGCGGGAGAAAGAAATATTTTCGCCGATGAAAGGTCTTTCTTTGCCTGCTTTATCCACCGTATAGCATTTGATTGGTCAGGAACGGGAAAGGCAGCGCCTGATGATCGTCCTCTGTGGGCCTCATAGTAAGCATTTTCATGTTGTTCATGTTGCTCCCTGTACTGTGAACTTCTTGTGTTCACTCTTCTGCCAAGATTTTCATACTCTGTACCAGTAAATACGTCCCTTCCTTCACATGTACTAAAATTGATATTATCGTTATCCGATAACTGCCCACTATCCAATCTCGATACAACGTCTTGGATATAAATGAACATCCTATTGCAGTAAGCTTCTTGTCCAATATTTTTGTCTGGATGCCATCTCAGAAGTACACGTTTCAAAATGCGGCGGCGGTCTTCCCTGGGTAAGGTCCAAGCTTCCTTCAGAATCTCCTGAATCTGAAGACAGTTGTGGTCAAAAGGGAGAGAACCGACCGGGATACTATCAGATATTGAAAGATCTTGAGAATCGGAGATGAGCTTTCGTTCAAACTTGAACAATTTGAATGCGTAAACCTTAATGAAGGGTCTTTCGGGATCTCCAATATCTACTTCGTACTGAGCTTTTATCCCTGTTTCGCTGTGTTCCGCTTTTACTGGATTAATAATCCGAACATAAATATAAACAGATTCATCCGAATCTGAATCATCATTATCGTCCTCAAGCTCATATGCTAAACAATCATAATCATGTCTGTGGATCAGAGAAAACCCTTGCTCGAGGAAGGCATGGAATTCCTTGGGAACATATGTACCTGGAGGAGGAAATATGGTACAAGAAAGTTTTTGAGGACTATCATAAGGATCAATCATCAACCTATCAAGCGTTTCTTCAATGCTCCCTTGTCCACCGAAACACTTCAGCATTTCAAGTAACGCTCGTATCTTTGTCACTATGGTCCCTGTTGTCCGCTTCATGAATTCTGTGATCAAGTCACTTATATCCAATTCAACGGTAGCAAAAATTGTATTAAGTGTTAATTCCTTCCTATCATCGACTTGAAAGTACATGAAGCAGTTGTCATTGTTTTCAGTTGTTTCATATTGAATAAAACACTTTGCTTTCGCCTTCGATGACTGAATTCTTTCTCCAAATAGAACTAAGTAAGTGTTAAGCCCACTGACCTCTCTGATCATTATATTTTGCATGCTCTCAACAATCTTATATTCATCTTCTCCTGTAAAGGATTTGTGCACTTTGTTCTTTTCATGCTTGATCAACCTAAGAATGCCATGAACAAATTCAGTTGAATGAACAAAGTTCTCAATGCATACAGCGTGATGGCTGTCCAATACAGTCATTTCGGTCCTATCAACATCTTCTTGCACTATTTCTGAAAGAAGTTTCGGACGACAAATATCAGGCAATGCTTTGATAACTGGTCGCGGATTGCTCACTTCTAAATCAAGCTCAACGAATCCAATAAAGAATTCTAACCTGCATTCAGATAATCTTGATTCAGTAAATTTATGGTCCGAAATTATCAGTTCTCTGGCATTTTTGAGGACCAGTTCCCGGTTCGGCAGATATAATGTCCCGACGTTTAGATCTTTTTCTTCATCTGGAGTACTTGTCAATATTTTCACAAGATTCATAATGGCTTTCGCGACGATTCTCTGCTCTGGAGGTAGCAACTTTCTGTTAGGCTCCTTTTGTTGCTGATAAATTGTCTCCAAAATCAGGAAGTAATGGTTACATGTCACCCTCTTTGCAGCGCCCAAAAATATAAATAAATCATGGTATCTTCCATAGTACGATGGGGCCTTGTACAAGTACGGCTCAACTGCATCTTCTTCTCTCAAATCTATTACAATATTCCTGGTAGGCAGAAGAATACAGCTTTCTGGTATAAAAACAAGAGGTGTGTGATGCAACTTTTCTTTCATCTTTTGATCCTCATCCTTGTGTTTAGACAAGTACTCATAAACATAATCTAGAACACTTTGTAACAAATTTACGTTTGAAAGGTATTGATTCTTTCCCAAAAAGGCCAAACTTTGAGAGTCACAAATGTTCTGACAATGGAGAACCACCTTTTCAACCGGTGGCTTTGAGTATACACCCAACTTAGACAATAACGTTCCCAGTTTCTCTGATTCGAGGCTAGCCCATTCTGGAAGCATGTGCATACTTGTCCAGCACAACCTTTCATACAGACAAGGTATAGACTCTGAGAAACATATAAGGCTTGTGCTTATATAATGCTGTTTGCATAGGAGTAACAATTCCTCAGACACACAATATGGTGGAATAAACTTTGCTTTTGACAGTCTTTGCAATGTTGGCATTTCCCAAGCTGACGTGTCTGATTGCAAAAGATGCTGGATAAGAATTTCTGACTTTAGCATCACGTCTTTTGTAACAAGTGATTTTCCTTCTCTGGCTACCTTTTCTACGAATTCTGCAAACATGTTTTCTGTCACTTCTGTGTTCAACCCTATACGTTTCAAGAAATCGCTCCAATAAGAATCGTCAAATGGTGGTGGTGGAAAGTCACTTGTGTCGCACATTCGAGCAAACACTTTGTGGGAAGGGTCATACAATTCAGATGCAAATTTTATTCCAAAGTCAGTTGAAATAAATGCGGTAGATTTCAAGAAGTTGATTAATCTATTTTGCTCTTCATTGAATGTCTGATTATGATACGATGTGTTCAGGAGGTTTTCATTCATGTATGCTAGATGTTCCACATGATGTTCATGTGGAAGTGCCTGAAAGTTGGGCAGAATTTTAGTGCAATAGACATCTAATATTCTTGATTTCGCACATCCTAGTAACTTGTACAGTTCATCAAGGTCTACGTTCTCTTCCAGAAGAATATGTCCTGTATTCAATGCCCATTTATCAATACCAGCTATAGGCATACCTGTGGGAAGAATGAGAACTTCTTCATTTCCTGTGAGACTTGTCCGAGTTCCCTCTTGTGTGATATGTAAAGGAAGGGCCTCGATACTTTCCTTTATCCACCAGTCCTCTGCAACTTGTTTTAGATCGGTCACGCGTCCTGCGAAATATTCAAGAACAGAATTGCATTGTTTTATTGTCAATGGTGTACTTCTAATTGTTTCTTTATGGTAACATAAACAGGATAGAAGTTCTCGAGGTTTTGTCTTCGATGCGACAAGTGTGCGAATCATCATCCATATAAAGGTGTATTCACTGCCATTAAACATGCGGGTATCAAGGATTGGAAGATTCATATTTTTCAGTGCAATCCCAAGGTGTGAGGTACTGTCAAACGAAAAAATATCAATGACTGTAAACATTTTGGTCAGTGGCAACAGAAGAGTGTATTTGTCATCGTGTCGGACAGGCAAAAGGCTCCACTGACTTAACAGTTTCACGTTTTGTTCAAGGGTATCCTCATCAAAGGTTGTTGGTGTATGCTGAAAAACGCTTAACAAATGTGAAACCTCACCCATTATTTTGGAGCCTTCCAAATTAGGATTCTTTGCCCTTGAATGAGTAGTTTCTAACGACATATTGTGGACGAAATGCCAAAGTCTGACAATCCAAGATTCGTTTGGAATCTGACTGGATGACTTTAAGCAAAGTACATCCGCTCCTACACGGAATATATCAGGTAGTAGTGTCAATGGCAGCAGCTCCGTAAAGGTTTGTATGCTAAGATTGACAAATACTCCACTTTTTTCAATTTTATCTGAATGGCACACTGAATACAGCTCATTGTGCAAAAATTTTTCTGCGGAGGATGGAAAAAGATCTGAAAACATCGAACGAATGATACTATTCTTCGTTGAAAACGTCCTAAGAACACCATCGCTTGTAACTAGAACAGGCGTGCTGTCGATCTCATTTTCCAGATCATCGGCATCTGCGATATATTCTATAATACACCGTACATTGGCAATACTTCTAAACGTTGTTTCAAGAACAGGCAAATCAACTTTCAAATTGCAAATGCCAGCATCGGATGCATTATAGGACTTGAGAAATTTCAAAACTGTGACTGGACTAACCATGTCTAATCGTATACTTGAGTCTTCCATCGATTTTTTAATTTTGCCTGGGATATCTATCACTTTCATCCCTAAAAACTTGAGGATGTGGCATAATTCACGATCTAATCGTTGAGGAAAATATGCTGGAAATGCATGTCCCGTCCTTTTTAAAGATGTCCATTCTAACATTGGCACAGTAAACATGGTATTCTGAGAGTCGAAAACTTCTCTTTCAAGCAATACTGGAAATACTGGTACTTCTTTTGAGTTCAGCACACGGTACACGTACTTGGCAATCGCTTTCCAGTCATCATCATTTGCTACACTCATCACAGGAAAATAGGAGAAGAACCATTCTAGCAGTCGCCGAACGATGTAAAAGGAGTTCTTCCGCTCGCAGTCAAATAATTTGTGCTTTAGGAACTGCAATGCTGATACATACGATGGTGATACAATACACTCAAAGAGGTAATGATTCCAATCATGACGATAACCCTTGTCTTCTTTCCATAGCGATCGCCTTGCTTCGTGATCTAAAACGAAATGTCCATTGATGTGGCATGGTAATCCTGTTCTTAGAGGCAATGGAAGAAAACAAAAGGCTCGTCCAATTTTTGATATTGATTCTGTGGCAGGTTTGTTATCAGTAGTTTCTGATGTATCTTTCTCCTTCTCGGGTTCTTTCATTAATTCTTCCCTATCTGGAATGAAGATTGCTACACCGCCCATTGGCAGCTGTCCTATTTTGTTCCTTTCTAATGCATGTACTATAGTCTGTGGTGTATCATATCCCTCCATGAAGCCACATCGCTGTACGATATAGAAGAGCTTTGATCTCCCCTTGCTGTCCAAAACAGACATTTGATACCCTACTTCACTTGAAGGTAAAGTAAGTATACCTTTTCTATCTTGCTTGTATTGAGTGGAAACATTCTTAACGTGCTGAAAGAATGCATCTCTTCTCTGCATGTCCTCGTCTGACAACATTGTTTCTACTCTATACTGTTCTGTGAGATGACCTGAGGAAATATCGGACACAGTTATCTTGGAAACATATTTCAAAAAAAGAAGCGCGTCAAAACTGTCGTCGCAAAACTTATTTAATATGATATTTAGTTCCTCTTCGCCCACTTGTTCGGATGATAGACCCTCTATTAACGCAGCTCTTTTATTCCTAAGAGGAAACCGGAACACTGTTCCAACTTTTGACTGCAAAAGATCTCTCTCGAGATAGCCCGTCAGCACATCGGGGTAATTCTTTCTTATATCGCTCACTATGCATCTCACGCCCGGGTTCTGCTCTGTAACGTTTGGTAGATATTGACACGTTGGGTCAAATATGCACAACATCTCCCCTTGTTCGAGTTCTCTGTTCATTGTAAGGAAGGATGGAGCATCTGTCAAGTGGTACACTGCGTTGAAACCAACTCCATATTGTCCAGTTTTGAAAGGATCTCCACGTTTACTTCCAAGACCTAAATCGTGTATGCCCTCTATGTCAGCTTGTGTGAAGGTGCTGTTATTAAACACACAGAGAGCCGGACCTTGTAGGGGTGCGTATTTATCATCAAATATTTTCTCATATTTGTGGGTACGATAGTCCTTTATAAAATGTATCTCAGATGCCTGTGCATCGTCTGCATTTTGTAACAATTCTTTTATAATTCCATCGTCACATGGATATGCCGACAAAATTCCTTTGAGTCGGTTGACTAAATTTTCCTTCTGACCACCTGGGATGAGACTCGAAAGTGCATCATAGCATTTTCTTCGCTTCGTTTTCACACCCAAAGCTTGAGCCAACTGTGGCGAAATTGATGCATGAATAGTTCTTGTATCTGGACCAATCTCATATTCACTGTCATCAAGACATAGAGAGCTTGTTTCTCTCAATACCATATCCGTGTCAGGGGCGATAATGTCCGTCCGAAGAGATTCGTCCAAATCATTGTACTGAACGGATTTATGCTCCATTGACTCCTTTAGTGCAGACAAAAGCTCATTAATAAGTTTAACCTCTACAATTGATAATGGATTTATTTCCCATTGCTTCCTTATGTCTCTGAGGACTGTTACAATGTCATGAACATCGAAATGCGCTTTTATTCCAATAGCTTTGAAAAAGTTCTTATGTTTGGCTAACTCTGTATTTTCAAGACTGAAAAGCACTGGAGAACACTTGTAACTTAAATTAAAGGCAACTTTAGATGCATCTAACAATTGATCGTCGAGTAGGATGACTTCTGCTTTTGATAAATCGTTTGAACATGCACTACCAAATTCCTCTGACTTTTCACACAGTCTGTCCAGAAAGGAGTATATCTCGACTATGATATCTTTACAACAGGTTTTTGCATCTTTAGCTGGCATCCTTTTGTATTCTTGCGCTATGGTCTTCAACTGTCTAACCACTGTTTCGTATGGAACATCGCTTTTCTTTGATCCTTTCAATTTTAAGACGTTGAAGACATCGAGGTGCCGGACACTTGTCTCTGATTCATCTAAGACTAACTCAACACAGCCAACTAGTCTTTCGTTGCACTGACGAAACAGATTTACAGCGGAGTCCAGTCTGACCGATTTAGAAGGATGATGAATGTTACATTTATTTGGGTTTATGTCTTCCTCTGTGTTTCCTTTCCACGAAAAGTTCCAACCAGATGGTTTCGAAAGAACTGGTAAAAACTGTATATGACTAAGTCTTTCCAGCTCCGCCTGGTTTTGGTCAAGTTTTTCTTTAATATTGTGTCCACTGAGGTATTTCAATATCTTGGAGTACCGTTTGGTTGCGCACTGTCCACATGTTTGAGCCAACTTTAAAACAGACTGGCATCTGTCTTCAAGAAATTTGAAAGGTAAATCATTTTCCATCATGCCTAAACCTATGAGAATTTGAATGATCTTTCCGTCCCTAAAGATATTAATTCCACGTGGGAAAACCTCATCATCGTCACAAAACATATCACTCAAATCGCAAAGTGGGTTAATCAGTTCTGCTGGGCGTTTCAGAACACCGTTGGGTTCAGATGGAATGCATCCTGTATTAGATAGAGCAGATTTCACGGCTCGGTCCTCCAAACCCAAGGCATAAATAACAAGTTTGTCCCTCTTCTGAATGTTCGTCTGTGATTGACTCCAAAACTCTTTACCTATGTTTGGGAGAAATACATCGACAAAGAATTGTTCCCTATACACAATCCTTTCTTTTAACTCATTTGGGTAATAGACTTCAAGAGGTTTCCTAACTTGATCAGGCAATTCCGTCACAACATAATTACATCCAGAATTAAAAGTAAGAAACGTTTCAAATGCAGATTTGCCTATAGTCCAGTCATTTAGGAGAGCTGGATCCAAAAATACACACTTCTCAAAGCTTTGCCAGTGTAGATCTCTGTGAAACAGTATTGATTCAGATTGTAATAATTTCTTGAAGAAATGTTTTGTGATAGGAATTTCAGTTGTCTGGCATTCCAGAGGCCAAAGGGAGCAGTATTGGTACTCCAGGGGAGGACCGCTTTCTCGTATTCCTTCCAACAAATAGATATATGCATTTACCAATGCATCTTGAATCAAAGCCGTATTCCAACTGCTGCATTTGACCTTCTTGTCATCTTCCGTCGATGTCATCAATTGCCGACGGTCTGATGTCACAGCAAAGCATCCATTAACGTGCACCGGTAAACCACAACAAACAGGAAGTGGCAAGAAACAGTACAAATGACCGCTTTTATAAAAGCCAAATGGCAAATCCTTCAGCGGCACTGGATGTAACATATTGTCTCGCATTTTGAATGGCACAGCAACAGCACAGAGAGGTAGTGCCCCTACAGCATCTTGAAACTTTTCTGAAAGTGTTTCATTTGTTCCTGTAGCCCAAGCAATAAGCCAAGTGACGTTTATTGACACACTAGCCTCTTTTTTCAGGGATGGGAACATAGATACAGCATAATGATCAATTGTTTCCTTTATTATAATCTTTTGCAATCTTTTCAATGGAATAGATCCCAAATCACCATTTGATTTCAATTTTGATACTTGTGAAAGAATACTTTCCTCATTTACATCTTGCGACTGTCCAAGACAATCCTCCTTCGTCATCGAAAAAATCACTTTCGCTTCTTCTGGGTCCTTGCATTTTTCTGGGAGATGAAATATTTTTATTTCCTTGATATGCTGTGTGAACAACAATAAATTTCCAGCAGCTTTTATTGTCATATACAAAAGTTCTAGACATTCTTTCTTTGAATAGTACTTGTCACATATTTCACTCTTCTGAGCTTGGCTTGCCGTTCGCAGTGGGAAACGAAAAAGAGTACCCTTGAAATTGTACGAGATATTGCATTTAAAGACATTTTCAAATGGCTTAAATTGGTTTTTTAGCCTCTTCATTAGCCTCAGGTTTTTCATCCTTGCGAAGTCGATTTTCATACCTGGACTAGATCCGGGTAAGGCTTTTCCAAGATGAGATCTGTGTGGAT
Source organism: Sinohyriopsis cumingii (assembly GCA_028554795.2). NCBI lineage: Eukaryota > Metazoa > Mollusca > Bivalvia > Unionida > Unionidae > Sinohyriopsis > Sinohyriopsis cumingii. The sequence goes on along the minus strand of CM068837.1, from coordinate 35,942,130 downwards.
CAAAAATAACAATATTGCTGCCACTGATGAAGCTTGGCACATCAGTCAGATTATACACTGAACAAAATCCCAAACCAAATTTTCCGATCTTTCCCAGTTCGTCTTTCTTTGTTCCTGCATTTAACCTAGTAATGTTCTTGAAGTCTTCCGCTCGGAAATGTGCATCGTTATATGCCCATAACGCTGGACCTTGACATTCTGCCATACCTTGATCCAACAGGTTAACCTTTGCGTCTTCATTTTGTCTCTCATCATAAAGAAAATGTACACACGTTGCTCCAGCATCATCAGCATTCTGTACTATCTCTTTGGGAACCGAAAAACCGTCCTGGTATCCCTCATTTAGCAGACGGTGCAATCTTGTTGTGAGCTGTTCTTCCTGACCCCACTCTTCCATGATAAGTTCCTCAGCGTCTAGAAGCTGTTGTGTCAGAGATTTGACACCCAGCTCTTCAGCTGTCATGTTCGACACATCTTCGTGAACATAGTATATATTTTCTTCATCTGTATCTTCTGATGCAATGTCACGGAGCCATTGTGCATCACAATATGTACATTCAGGTCCAGGTTTCAGAACTAGGGTTGACTCATCTCTACAATGAATGGGGAAGAGAACCTCGTGCAATCGGTTCTGAAGCTTGCTCTTTTCCTGTCTAAGTCTGTTAAGAATGTTGATCAATATTGACAGATCTCTCTTTACATCATCATAACAGTGTTTTCCCGATGCATGCTTTTCTTTGACTATAACTTGTGTCTTCAAAAAGACGTCGACATTCTGTTCCTTGTTGCAACCTAATCCTAAAAAGAAAGAATGCATCCTTTTAAACTCCTCTGGAAGTTTATATAAATAAGGACTAAGATCAAGGTCATTTCCTTTTGATTCAAGAAATATTTCCTTTGGGGGGGAAAAGCCGTTTCCTCTCCAAATACAGCCATTTCGAAGGAGGCTTTGAAAGGTTTCATCAACCTTTAAGTCATGAACACTATATTTATTAAGTTCCTGATAAATTTCTTTTATAAATGTTAACAATTCTGGTTTGTAACTACTTTCGTAAACATTAATCAACACTTTCAATTGTTCCATAACTTTATCTTGTGGTGGGTCTTGGTTCCATCCAAATGCTTCCGCTAATTCTTTGCTCTGGCAATCAATCAATGGCATTGTTGAACCAACTAGTGTAGAAAATTTTATAAGTCGTAGTTCAGAAGGTTTGTTCAACATTTGTTGTTGTTGGAACCACGGCAATACACTTGGAAAATGTCGAGCTTTCGTTTTTTCATGAAGCATACACTTCATATCCATCAGATGTACCATCAGAATATGTCCATGAATATTGGCCTTTAGTATGGCAGGTTTCTCTTTTAAAACCTCGATAAAACGATTTGCCTTCATATGTATTACGTGTCTCTCGTCTTTATTGTCGCGCCAGCTTTCGATAAATTGAGCTACATCGTATAACTCAATGGCGGACAGGTCGCGGTATGTCTTTAAACTGAGTTTTTTTAATGCGTCAATGTCGGCTTTTGTTTGGAAACAGTTTTCCAATGGAAAGCGGTTTTCTCCATAGAAAAGTTCGCGCAACCGAGAATCCAATGGGTCAAAGAGATCGGAAGGGGTACAGACATAATGCATGATGTTCGATTTGAGGAAAGGTACTGTACTAGCCATGTTCATAATATTTATGTCGTGCTCAAACTGTCTGATATTTTGTATGAAGTATTTCATGAATGTTTGCTTCTCGGAAAAACTATAAGTTGTTGATTGCATCATTTGTAAAGTCTCCATGATCAAACTTTTCTTATCTAATTCTTTTGCGCCCAGCACAACAGCTAAGCGACATTCGTCAGAGCTTCCAGTTATTAATGGTCGAGGAAACTGTACTGGAAAGTTGGCAACTCTGGTGACGGTTGTATTCTCCTGAACAGATACGGACCTACTAATTGATCCATCCTCATTAAATAACTTGAGACACCTCACAAAGCCTTTGCTATTGTCAGTCCATGATGTAGAACCTACTAGGAAGCAGACTAATTCCTTCTTGGCTTCCTCATCTCGCAATCTATTGAAATTATAAATAAGATTTTCCTTCACAGTAGAGAGGTAAAGTTTGTCTAACAGTTGAATTACTCCATTAACTGTGGAGTAATGTATATACTGTACAATCTGTGACCTCTGAAGCCACTCAGGAAGTGAGGGAAGTACTTTAATGGATAAATGTTCCAAGCATCTGTAGACACCCTCACGCAAGATGGGTACATTCTGTATCTGTTTCACAATAAGAAAGTCTGTAAGCTGGTAGAGTTCCATTTCTTGAATATTTGACCAGGAGCCCCTTTTAAGAGAAGGAATCAGTGGCATGTGTTGAAAGCATCCAACATCGTATTTATGTGAGAAAATATATTCCCATACCTTTTGAATCCAGCTGCCAGTCAACATAGAAGATGGTCTTACAGTCGGTGGACATGTAGGGCCTAGATGTTCTTGAATTGCTTTTTCCAGCAGCTCACGGAATGTCGTAACATCCATAAATTGTATCTGAAACAAACCTGGAAGAAACAGGGTGTGTGAGGTATGACATCTCGAGGCAACGAATAACTTGTCTATACAAACAAATTGCTTCAAGAAAAGAAAACAAATTCCATAATATTTCAGAAGCTGAAAAAACAGTATATATTTGTAGGATCTCACATTCAGTAAATATTTCAAATCATTTTTGTAATCGTTCAATGTTACCTTAAAACATTTTCTATATATCAAATATTATGAAACAGGGGAAAGTTTTGTTTCTCTCTGACTCCATGAACTAAAATGTAACAGGACAGGTTTTAAAAGTGTATTTGATATGTCTCCAATAAGTTTAGCCAGGAAGTAAACAACTGTTATTCAAATATTTTTATATAGGTACAAAGTTGTCACTAAATCCATCAATGTGTATGTAAAATGAGAGAAGTCATAAATGAAAAGTGTGCATGATACTGTTCAGAAATCTGGTGGTTTATACAATTCTAAGAAGCGTCTCAAAACTTTTTCAATTTCAATGCTACTGTAGCTGCACCTGGTTGTATTATTACAAAAAGTGATATGTCAATGGCATCATTATCACAAAGACACGTAATAGAATGGTTTACTTGATAATTGCAATACATGTTAACTAAATTTATGCCATTCAGAACATAAACAAGGGTACCAATCAAGGAACACAATACGCCGGTCTGATAGTTTCCGGTACTGATGACCTCAACTTATTGTCCTAGAGACTTGACTGTAACATATGATGCTAACCTGTGCAAAGTGTCAACAGACTGTCTACAGGGAATAACAAGTGATAGACTCGATAGTGAAACACATTATCCATTCATTTTGCCATGATGACAGTGTGTATGACTGAATACGTGAAACACTATCAAGAGAGAATGTATGCTAAATTTAAATTAAAATATCTTCACCGGGTTCAGATGTTATACTCATACAGGCATAGAAGCCACGGATTTAAATTTTGCTTCGTTATGACCTTTACCTTGAAGCAGATGGCGTTACTTTGCTATATAACAGACAATATAGTCATGATATATAACTAACGAAAGTTTAATTACAATAACTTCATCTGTTTAAACGTAATACTTCAGGCAAGAACGCAAATTAGAGTTACATTTTTATTTATTTGACCTTGGCCTTGATATAGAGGGTATGTCTAATGTATCTGATACACCGTCAATGAAAACATACCACTGAATAAAATTTATTAAAGAGATAGTTATTACTAAAAGGATGCAAGTCAAAGCATTACATGTTCCCTTGTTATGATTATGGCGTGACCTTGACTCTAAGACAGGGAGATGGAACGATGACACCATCTCGTGATATACACTTGGGCAAAGTTTCATAGAAATGTGTTTTAGTGGTTCAAATCTTATAGTCTGGAAAAGAAATGAATCCACAAAATTACATATTCCCCTTGTCCTCCTCGCAGATAAGGCAGCAGGCGTGGTTATGCTACGTGACACAATTTTCAAGTTGTCATTCATATTTGGGCAAGGTTTTAGAAAAATATCTCTAACCATTATGGGCCGGATACACAAATGTTAATGGACGGACGGACACAACCATAACATAATACACTCGTACTAAGAAGGGTGTATAGGCATCATCAGTGCGATCACGTGAAAACATAGTTATCAATCTTTTTCTTCCAAACAAGAGGGCTAAAACCTGAAAAATGACAAGAAGCGAACATTAACATGTATTTTCATATTCGGACATTATTTTGCAATTGTTAACGCCCTTGACTGGAAACATTTAAGACAGTTTATCACATAAAGAGTATAAATCTAACCCTTTGTCAATAACATAAATAAAATAAAGATGTCTATTAAACAACAGTTATGTCTTTACCTTGTTTGGCAATCGCTTGCATATGCTTCTTAAGCCATTTGTTTTCACATGCTTGATATACAAACTTTTTCTCTAACCCTGGGAAGAGTTCCATTTCACTTTTGCTGCAAAGCAACACCTGTTCGGATGCCTTGCACCTGGAAACAAACGTTATGAAGGAACCGTCTTGTAGGGGTAGGAGTTCTAAACCTTTCAGGATCTCATAGGTAACGTCAAGAGTAAGGAACTCAAGAACGATTAGTTTTTCTTCCCATGACAAGGACGTATACCTTGGATTCTCTTTCAACAAGGTAGACAAACTGTATGGACTCATATCAGTGAGACGGCTGTTGAACTTGGTGTAGGACCTAAACACGTGTGATGGTACATCTACATATGGCTGGCTATACATCTGTAAAACCTTTATCAGGATAGACTTCACCGTCGGTGATAAGTTAGTGTACTGACTGAATGTGGCGAAAAAAGCTTCGGAGCAGCTAATCCAACTTTTCTCTCCGGACATGTTCACAGTCATTAAAGTGGGTCTTGAAATTATCTTCCCGAAAAGACTAGGAAGTATGGCATTCCATTCATCAACAACCTCATCAACTCTTGGAATAGCTGCATATACACACTGAACAATGCTATCTGAATTTCCGTTTTTCACAGCGTGATTAATCAGCTCATTGATACAAATTTCATACGCATCTGGTAATACTTCAGTCAGCAGTTTTTCATTCCACATCAGTGATTTGTCCCTATGTAGGTGCATTGCATCCTGTTCAGCCGAAGGCCATTTGATGTGGCGTCTATTCTGGCTCAGGGCAAAATATCCATTGACATGTACCGGTAATCCCGTCAAGCTTTTAGTCTTCTGTGGTAGTGGCAGGAAGCAATAAACGTGACCTTTGAACTTGGCACGATTTTGACCCATGGGGGTAGCCACACCAACCAAAGGTCTGTATCCAAGAGAATCATCCTGAATAAGTGCAAGAAGTTCTTCAGACATACTTCCTCCCTTGTAGTAATGAATCACCTTCCAGTCATTATTGATTTTCTCCACGACCCGGTCTCCATCAAAGACTTTTGTGCAGATGGACAGGTGATATCTACAGTCAATAGAATTCTGTGGGATAGATTTATTCAAATTTCTGATTTTAGTTAGAAATGTTTCTCTGCGTTCTCTCACTTTCTTTACCTTGTTCGCGATTTCAACAGTAAATTGCAAATTGATTGTGTTTGTAGGACTCTTTCTCTCATTCAAAGAAACTTTGGTTAAATATTTCAGGAAGACCATGATGCTTGAGGCTTCAGTTCTGAATGAAGTAAACAGATCCATCACCTTCTCCCTGTTGTACAATGTATCTGAAAGCTTTGAAGCATTTGATCTCAAGGGAAACCAGAATAAAGTTCCGTTATAGAAACTCATCTTTAAAATCTCTCTAGAAACACCGAACGTTCCATCAAGAGCAACGAATAAATCCTCGATGTTTAACTTCTTCCATTTCTGAAGCTTGGACAGTTGGATTGTTAGACATACACAGTCGGGATTTCGATGGGGATCCATGAACATAATCCTATCGCCACTCAACACAACAGGGTGATCTGAAACAAGACAGACATACATTTGGTGTCAACATAAGCGTGATCGTTACATTATTATTATTTAATAATCCAGTAGGCTGACATCAGCAGGATTAGCTGACCCTGGTCGTGACTTATGGGTCACGGTACCTGAAACCGTGAGTTTTCAACCCCGAAATCATGAGTAGTTTTCTATACGTGCCCAAATGCAAATTGTTTGTGAATATTATAGCAACCAGATAATGTAAAAACCAAATTTCTTACATTTGGATCATTACTATATTGATTTTAGTTGTTTTGCCCAGTATCCGTAACGTGTTTCCGTCCATTGTCATAAAAACCTCTGTAATGTTGGGTGCCATAATCTACTGTGTAATTATTTTTATTTCTGATAAATATTCCTCGTATTTTGTCTCACCGTAACCTTGGCATTGGATCATTATCAACACAAAATAATTGCGATTCTTTCTTGTCTCTTTTACAAGGCGTCCACATGGTTTAGTCACGGTATATAACCTAGAAGTAACCTCACATTGCAATCACCACTCATTTGTTATTTAGTTTATCCTCATTATGTCAAATGACCTTTCAGTCCAAAATCTATAGATGTATTTGGGTGAATGAATTTGTATAGAAACCACTTGAAATTGAACTTTGTTTCCCAAAATGACACAGTGGTTAGAACGTTGTCAAAATTCGAAATTCGAAATCTGCAAAAGTTAGAAGAGTTAGGAATGTATTCCAAGGAGAGGAATTAGTTCACATCCTTACCCTTACTTTAACACCAAAAAGGGCATAGCTTAAGTACATATGTACCAAACAGCGACCAAAGAACGAAATATACATACTAGCATCAATCCTTCAAATGCTATTATACTACTTGCACATGCAGATATCATTATCCATGCAATACACATTTCACACGAAAAAGTGGTAAAATACACCAGAGAATAACGATACTCGCATGTAGGTCTCTTAAAGAAATTGTCTACCAAGTTTTAGAGCAATCTAACAACACATCAATGCGACCGAACTCTCAACACATGCGCCAAACATGAGGACAACACCATTTGTGCTTGTTGGGCCTCATCCCAGTAATGTTGGGTAAGTCTTAAGGAATTAAACAACAGCCGTTATATTAGTTACACGTAAAGTAATTCTGTAAACTATCTTCTAGCATATTTAAAAAATAGAACCGCATCAAACTGGTGTGCATGCTGCCCTACTTTGAATAATGTCTGCCATGATTTCTGTTATTTTGTCAAAAGATGTGGCAGAAATTTGACACACCATAATTATTAAATATAGTATATACGGTTTACCCTAAAAGGGCAAAACCCCAGGAAGAACCACCGACCCACAAGAAGCTACTGGCAAACTTTCTCACATAGCAACATTAGCCGAATCCTAGACTCGAACCCACGCAGACAGAGGTGAGATGGCAGTGAGCTTTAGACCACTCGGCCACTCAGGGCCCCTAACTCAGGAAATAGCTTGTTGTTGTTGTTGTTGTTGTGGGGTTTAACGCCATTTTTCAGCACACGATAGGCTATACATGGCGGCCAGTATTAATGGTGGAGGAAGAACCCGTGAAAACCCCGGAAAGAACCACCGACCCACGAGAAGCTACTGGCAAGCTTTCTCACATGCCCACATTGGCTGAATCTTAGTCTCGAACCGCCGCAGACAGAGGTGAGATGGCAGTGATCCGTAACGAAGAGCGCTTTAGACCACTCGGCCACTCGGGGCCCCGGAAATAGCTTGACAAAATAATTTATGCTTGTTTGACCTCATGCCAGTAATGTCGGCAAAGTGTAAGGGAATTTAACAACTCCTGTGACAATAATTATGCACAAAAAAAGTCTGTACAATGTCTACTAGCATATGTAAACGCAGAGGCAGACATCTTAACCGGAAGTGCTTGCTAAACTCATTTCAGTAATGTCTGCCATGATTTGTGCCAAATCATCGAAATATGTGGTAGAAGTGTGACACACCACAAATATTATGTATAGTATATACGTTTTACGCAAATGGGGCATAACTCTCGAAATATCTTGTCAAAGCGCGAACGATATGCGCATGTTTACATGTTTGCGGATATCTGCATCATCTATTAAATTTCTAATTATATGTTTAATTTCAGTCATTCGGATTTATGACATTTATATTTCAAATTCTTTAATTCAGTGGCTGGCTGGTACTATAGTAAAGCATATGTACAATACGTATAGAATTCTCATTTATAAATCAAGGCTGATTGCCCAGGTCAAGTTAACAACAACTTCGGTCAAGTACGCCACGCATTTAGTTTGAGTGGAGGTCAGAAAGATATCACGTAAAACTAAGAGTGAATTTGTCCCGTAGACATATTATACACGCCCTAACTGTTGATTGGCTCAAGAAAATGAGAAGGTTAGATTATGACTGTGAAGTTATTTTATACTGTTATGAGTCAAATTGTTAGAGAATCTTTTAGCGATTCAGATTTTGTTGATTTGGTGCGCATATGTACACTATATAAGCAAACAGATATTCTTCTTTCACGGGATTATCTTCAAGTAAAAACATTTTGGATTTAGATCTGTGACGATTCTTCGGTGGTGATAGCATGTTAGCACATAAACACATTATGGCCTTCATTCGCAATACCATTGGACAGATTCTTAATTAGTGTGAATTGATAGTACAAATAATAGTAATCTAGGAATTCGTACATTGTAAGTTATTTTTAATTCTTTCACTTTGTTTGATGTTATATTTTAGGAAATTGAATACTTGTTGGGTTTTACACTGATTGGTTACTTACGTTTAAGACGTAACCAATATCAATAAAAGCTGCCAAATTCCATGGAGAGATGTGGAGAAAGTCGTACTAACAATAGTAGCACTTTGTGGACACTCCTAATGCTTTGTATCCCCGCAATATCACACAAAACAACAACAAAAAAGAAAAAGACAAAACGACGATAGCATATTATACAAACCGTCATCGCATGCATAACAATGCAAATCGTCTAGTTAAACGTTCTTCTCCTACACATCAGAAAGAGAACCATAGTATTTTGATGGTACAGTATCATACGAGATACTTTAGGGGAATCAAATTCTTTAGACAGGAACGTGAGAATGAAGACACGACTCAAAGATTCATGAGATTAAACTGCTTGGCTAGGACGTTTGCTGTGGAACAAATGTTTAAAAAGTTGATTACCAGTGATGTGGAAAACTGACTTAAATCCCAGTCCGAATCGCCCAACTTTGAGTGGATCCTCTTCCTTGACACTGCTGTATATCATTTTTATTCCCTTCCAGTCTGATTCCGTGAAGGTAGCGTCATTAAAGAAGCAAAGAGCTGGTCCCTTAAATAATAATAATAATAATAATAATAATAATAATCATGAAGAAGAAGTAAAAGAAAAAGTATAATTGTAAATAATAAGTTTGATCGAAATTCTCTGGCAAATAACGATGAAATAAAAGTCATTAAACATGTCAGTTGATATAAAGTTTTAAAAATGCATTCCATGCTAATGTACGCAGATTGATAACAGCGCATTTCATATAATGTCGATTGAAATATTCTCTTTTTGCACCAGATAATTATGCTATAGTGCTGTCCTCGACCTATATATAGTAGTGATTTTCCTATCTCAGACTTTGGACGAGAGACACAAAAGTAATTTTCATGCTTTCACCAAAACTAATTTCATTATTAATTATAGACCTAGTTGTATTTTAGAATTTCTAGAACTGACCCTTAGAAACTTCCGATATTTGTTCTTGTTATCCTCTTGCGTGTTGATACATCTATCATCATAGAGGAAGTTGACCTCACTTGCACCAGCATCTTCAGCGTTCTGAAGTAGTTCCTGAAACGAATAAACAGTTAATTACAGGTGATTCTGGTTATACCTCTGTGTGTGTGTGTGTGTGTGTGTGTGTGTGTGTGTGTGTGTGTGTGTGTGTGTGTGTGTAGAAGGAACACTTTAGCTAGCTCCACAATCGCCCAACCACTGTCGTTAGAGAAACACTGCAACAAATCCATCAGAGACCAGTCTGTGTAGAGCTGGACTTGCCCAATCTCTGGAGGACGTGCGGAAGATGAATGAACAGATGAACTGTTGCAGAGCACAACGTAACCATGGAATCCATGCAGATGTATTCGAGGCTCTTGGCAGCTAAGCATTTACATTTTTCCGCGACATCCTCAACACCATCTGGGACGAGCAGGAGATGAATGTAGAAGATATTCGATACGTCACCATCATCTCAGGGTACAAGAATAAAAGTGCTAGAGCTGACTGCAACATATATAAAAGAATTTCTCTGTTCTCCACTTTAGGGAAGATTATTTTCCCCACCATCCCGAACAGGCTTTTCGCAATCATCTCAGAGGAACTGCTACCTGAATCAAAGTGTGGATTCCGTCCAAGCTGCAGCACAGTCGACATGATCTTCACTGTGAGGCAAATACAGGAGAAATGCATGGAAAAACACATGGACCTCCATATTGTGTTCATCGGCTTCACCAAGGCTTTCCACTCTGTAAATAGAGAAGCTCTGTGGTTTATCCTTGGAAAACTTGGTTGCCCCACAATGTTCACCACTTTTATCCAGTTGGTCCATGACGACATGACCGGAGAGGTCTTGACCAATGGGGAGTATTCAGAGCACGTTGACGTCTAGACCAGAGTAAAGCAGGGATGTGCCCTCGCACCTGTGCTGTTCAAAATCTTCTTCACTCAAGTCCCGCTCCGTGAAGTGAAGGACCTAGACAATGGAGTCTACAAAAAGTATCGCCTTGATGAATCCCTGTCAGATTTGAGTCAGCTCTCTGCCAGAACGCAAACACTGGAAAGACTACTTCTCAAAGCTCTATTTGCAGATGAATATGCACTTATGGCCCACAAAGAAAACCACCTACAGACCATTGTGAAAAAGTTCTCTTATATTTATATTTATCTCTTATATTTATCGTATGTATTGCATGCCCAGCCATTTAACAGCATTATCATCAGAAGGTGTAGAGGCTGCAGTTCACCGGGGAACTTTGTCGGTGGACAGTTGTTCACAATGTGTGATATGGTCTGAAGAGCACGACGGCTACAAGAGGAGTCAATTTCCTGGCTTCATTGTACAAGACTGACTGCACAATGACCCTGACCTGTCCGGAAACGGTTCAGCTACGATGGAGTGGTTTACAACATCTGTTGAAGACTACTCATCTCTCCATGCCGAAATAGCTGTCATATCCGCCGGCAACGGACATAACCTGATTGGATATCTCAAAGCCAAGCGGACTGCTGGATGTAAGGTGATGTCCATGTACAATGGAAGTTTCTCACTAACATAAACTTTAGCCAGTAGTTTTGTGGTTGCTTCGTGGCGACGGAGATGTGGAGGAGGAATGTTTCTGAGTACCGGTTGCCATGGTAATGAGTAGAACGTTGTGTTTCAGAGATAGTGAGCATTGTTGTGTTTAGCTGGACCCCAACTAGCTTGGTATATGACAATCGAGTCCAGAGCGCAATACTCAGCTGTCTAATAAAAGAGGGCCAGTGCTGATGTCTTAAGTGTCTGAGCACTAGCGCCCCAGGTTGAGCGAGCCAGTTTGCGGAGTAGGTTGTTTCGAGTACTCAGTCTTGCTGATGTTTTCTTCAAGTGGTTATAGAAAGTCAACGATGTGTCAGAGTCACACCAACGTATGTTGGTGTCGGGACGTGTTTTATGTGCTGCCCATTGAGAGGGATGCAAAGCTCACGGTTTTCATTTGCGTTGTTAAGGTGGAAGACGTTGGAGATCGTCATTGTTGTGCTAGGTTGTAGACGCCATTTCTTGAAGAAGTTCTATGAGGAATCCAGTCTGCTTGGTCTGACAATAAGCCTGGATAAAACAGAGCTACTCCTTCAGTCAGCTTCTTACACACCCTCACCACAACCCACCATCAAGATCGAGGGGAAATAGTTGAGAAACGTAGAGAGCTTTACATGCCTGGGAAGAAAAATATCTTCAGATGAGTCTCTGAACAATGAAATCACAGCCAGGAGTCAGAAAGCAAGTCACTCCCTAGGCAGATTCAATGTCTATGGTCCAAATGACCGATTAGTGATCTCGAAGATTCCTATTAGTGTATTTATGAGAGAGACAGAGAAAAACAGCCAGAGGCATACAGAGAGACTGGAAAAATGAGAATATATGAGTTTCCATGTGTGTGTGTGTGTGTGTGTGTGTGTGTGTGTGTGTGTTGTCTATCAAACAGTATATCCTGGCGAAACATTTATCATTTACAAAATGAAAGTTCCAACTTTCCCTCCTTCTAGCCGATTCAGATGCTGAAAGTTATATATTTTTTACTGAAATTATATTTTTTTTTATAACACAATTTTTAAAATATTGGCATTATTATTGTTATTATTATTATTATTATTATTATCATTATTATTATTATTATTATTATTATTATTATTATTTCATAGCAGAAAAAATACAACAGATAGAGACAGTCTTAGTGCAACAGTTACTACTGCAACTGCTGTTGCTTTTAGAATAACAATAGTAACTAATACTGACATTGCCACTACTATAGTAAGTACTACTATCCTATGAACATCGTTTTACACATCTAGAATCTTTTTCTTTTATTTGTTTTTGGTGGGTTTTTTATATAAAAGATTATATAATCTCCAGATACGAGTGTTTAAGAAACAAAAATCAATACCTGTATGTAAACAATAGCTATAGCTGTATCTAGCTAAGATTCGTTACAGCTTATGTAAAACAATCCGAAAAGAGTTAAATAGAGCTGTGATTCGACCATTACAGACTGCGATTCTCTAGACTGCGATTCGACAGTTACAGACTGCCACTATCAAGAGCTGTGCTTAGACCGTTACAAACTGCGATTCTCTAGACTGCGATTCGACCGTTACAGACTGCGATTCTCTAGACTGCGATTCGACCGTTACAAACTGCGATTCTCTAGACTGCGATTCGACCGTTACAGACTGCGATTCTCTAGACTGCGATTCGACCGTTACAGACTGCGATTCTCTAGACTGCGATTCGACCGTTACAGACTGCGATTCTCTAGACTGCGATTCGACCGTTACAGACTGCGATTCTCTAGACTGCGATTCGACCGTTACAGACTGCGATTCTCTAGACTGCGATTCGACCGTTACAGACTGCGATTCTCTAGACTGCGATTCGACCGTTACAGACTGCGATTCTCTAAACTGCGATTCGACCGTTACAGACTGCGATTCTCTAAGCTGCGATTCGACCGTTACAGACTGCGATTCGACCGTTACAGACTGCGATTCTCTAGACTGCGATTCGACCGTTACAGACTGCGATTCTCTAGACTGCGATTCGACCGTTACAGACTGCGATTCTCTAAGCTGCGATTCGACCGTTACAGACTGCGATTCGACCGTTACAGACTGCGATTCTCTAGACTGCGATTCGACCGTTACAGACTGCGATTCTCTAGACTGCGATTCGACCGTTACAGACTGCGATTCGACCGTTACAGACTGCGACCATCTAAACTGCGATTCGACCATTACATACTGCGATTATCTACACTGCGATTTGACCGTTACAGACTGTTACGGGCTGTTACAACTGTCATCAGTCTTTGTTGGCAATCTTTATTACAGGTATAGAACGTTGAGGTCATCCAGTGTAACGTGCAACGGAGAGCCAGAAATTCGCATTGTTTTCTTTACGAGTGTCCAACATTCTGCTCTAGGATATATATATATATATATATATATATATATATATATATATATATATATATATATATATATATATATATATATATATATATATATATATATATATATATATATATATATATATATCAAGGTGTGTGTGTGCGTTTGTGTGGGGAGGTGGGTAGTTGTGGTGAGAGAGAGAGTCAGAAAGAGTCATATCTCAGATTGTGAAGTCCATTTTCATGTATTTATCTTTCTTTCCATCTTCTTCAAATCATAAAGTTTTGTAGTCAGTTCTAGACTGGTTACTATGTAAGTTTTAATATTACTCTTTGTGTGTGTTTGGATGGTGAAGTGGATGGTTGGAGAGAGAGAGAGAGAGAAAGATAGAGAGAGAGAGGGTTACTTTTATGATCTGCCCGTCATCCGGATACTCCGCTAGAATCGTCTTCAGTTGTTTTATCAAAGGAGGTTGTTCCATGGAGGAATACTCCTCAATGTCGGAGTCAGAATCCGTATCCGCTAAAACGAAATAATTCCTAATGTTTATTTTCGCAAAACAAAATAGTCTTCATGTTTGTAGTCAGTTGAAAATTACACTGAGGCATTGTTTCATTTTTACAGTCTCTTATTATTTTTTTAAATTTCTTTTCGGTCCGTATCTTTTGTTTCCAAGCCTGTCCGTGTTTTTGATTTCCTGTCTGTCCTTATCTTTTCTTTCCCTTTCTGTCCGTGTTTCTGATGCTCTGTCTATCCTTATCTTTGTTTCTATGTAGATTGCACTGTTGCTAGAAACTGAGACGCATTTGAGAAAGGTTTGCATTAACGTTGCCCTGAAACTACAGCATTTCGGGTATAATTTAAATCAACAGCTGTTCATTTGATTTTCAAATGGAAACTTCTCAGGAAAGGTGGCTAATAATTATACTGTAGAAAGGGTCATAAACTTGGAATTGGAGCACCTTAAATCAGAAGCAATTGTACAATTCAATGACAAAAGGGAGAGTTATTATCGATAGAAGATAACGAATGGGGTGACGGTTTTCGAGGGGTGGGGGTAAACAGAATGACTGATGAGCATCACCTGCTCGCAAAACATTAATCCGGATGCATTGTTTACCATCTGCCTTTTCAATAATTAGTGTCAACAATTACCTTTCTAACATTAAATAGATAAAATTAAAGTCGCGAAGTATAGTTTGTGATGTTAGGATGTTATGAATATATACCCCTTTTACAAAGGTAACTAACCTAGCGTCTACAGACATAAACTTGTTTATATTATCTCCCTTGATTCAGCTTAAAGCTGTTTTGAGAGAATTACTTATAATTCCTTTTCTTTCGCACGGAGTAGGTCAACCGCGACATTATTACGCAGTGTGGATAAGAACTGGACGCTTTTAGATCATCGAACTGAACATTCCGTGTCTCCAATGCAAATCAGAATTCAATCTATCATTTCTTTGCTCTGTATTTTGTCTATTTGTCCTATTGTACCCCATTCTAAAGCCCGCAGAACTACTATCCTATTTCTTAGATCGCCACGCTATAATGATTTAAAATCTGACCTGTTTAAACCTAAAGCATGTTCATGCTTAAACAATCCTGAAAATGAGACCACCTCGCTAATACGATAACAACCAGTTATTATTGACCCGTGTGATAATCAGATTATTTTGAAACCGAATCAATTTTTTCTTGCTTTGTGATGTGATGTGATTGTGATGTGATTTTGATTTTTTTAACGTAGCTTTAACAATTTTTCAGTCACATCGCTACGATGTCTGCAGTGTGGCAGTTTAAAGTGATGTCTAGCACTGGTGCATCATGCCGCAGACATGTAGCATGATGTCCCACCCAGTCACATTATCCTGACACCAGGCCGACCAGTCCTAACACTAACCTCTTAATGCTGAACGCCAAGCGAGGCAGCTGTTAGTACCATTTTTTAAGTCTCTGGTATGACTCGGCCGGGGATCGAACCCACGACCTCCCGCATCCGAGGTGGACGCTCTAACCACTAGGCCACCGGAGCTTTGTTAAAATAAACTTCAAGTCAGTATACCGAAATCCATTTTGTTCAAAAAGTATAATAAACTTTCGATCCTTTGTCAGTTTTAATTAAATTTTACATTAAAATATACCTCACAGAACCGAAACTTAATCAGAACCTGTTGCCTCTGTTGCCAATGGTATCTGAACAATGTACATGCAGAGTAAACCGAAACTGAATAATCCGAGCATGGGACCTGCCAATGACCTTCGAACAACCAAAAGTCATGCAGAGTAAACCGAAACTGACCAATCCGAGCATGCGACCTGCCAATGACCTTCGAACAGCCTACAACAGCGCAGAGTAAAACAAAAACAATTACAGCTGCAGAGAAGCAATATGTATAACTGATGTAACACATGTTAGTTTGGAAGATTGACTATTTATTAATGATTTGTAAAAGAAATAAACGTTACTTTACATTTATATGAGGACAGCTGAAGATTTAAAATCGCAGCAATCTGAAAACTCGTCCAAAACGAAAATCACGAGAAAATGTCTCTTTTCACAAAGTGAATTCTTCGTATCAATTAACGTCACAGAGTTTTTAAACGTCATGATGTAGTTTCATCATGCAATCAAACTGTTATAGATCTATCAGGATTATGATGATGATTAAAAAAAACAAAACAAAGGGATCAATGCTTTTGGCATTTGCTTACCATATCGTTGTTATTTTTACACCTCTCCTTCTCATTTCAGTTATCAGTTTATAATTTCTAATCCTGACCGTCACCAGCAGATACACAACACTGTCATCTTTTGAGCGTTTCAAACCAGACGGGAGTTTCAAACCAGACGGGAGTTTCTTAACTAACACGGCGGTATACTTGCTTGTGCCAGTATATTTATTTCAGACAGCAGATGTGATATTGTTCGCCATCTTCAATAACCCCTGAATTCCTAAATTTGGGAGTTCCAGCCTTTAGAACATGTGTATGAAAAGAGTGACACTTTCTTTTATTTTGTTCAGTTCTCTTTAGAAATATTAAAAATAGAAATTGAAAATCCTGGATGCATACGATATTTTTTTCCCCCTTAAAATTAGACTGCTCTATGAACCTGAATAGGACAGTTAGCAACCTGCCTGTTCTTCTACAGTTACAGTGTCCGTTTGAATTGAAGATGACAATGTTAGGAGCCACTGCCAACAATCAGGTTAGAAAGTATACATTATGAATGAAATGACTACGTTTTGTGCATTTTATATTCTTGTTGCTTTCTGTCCTTAAAATCGGTGTATGTAAAAACAAACGAGCGGGTTGGCAAATACAATTAAACATTACTATTATTCTATATAAATATGGTTGGTTAGAGAATTCACTGACAACACAAAGTGAAAATCAGAATATATATATATATATATATATATATATATATATATATATATATATATATATATATATATATATATATATATATAGATAGATAGATAGATAGATAGATAGATAGATAGATAGATAGATAGTCGTATTACACACACACACAAACACACACATACACATAAAGAATAGTGTTCAGGATATATGTAAGAACTCTAGTAATGTCAAAATACTAATATTAGTAACAAGGATATGCTAAATATTTGTGTGACTGTCTGCATCCATAAAGGTTTCATGGAACTAGTAAGTGAAGGAACTGTTCAACCTAGAAATAAATAGTGATATGATTTGTATACATTTTCTTTCAAATTCAACGACAACAAATTTTAAAAAGGAAAAATCAGACCAAACAATATGTGCCAGAGAGATCAACTCCATATCGTTATTTCTGACGAGCTCTATAAAGCATTTCATAAAATGTCCATCTTTTTGTTCATTGGTACACTTATCCATGTATCATAATGTATCTATCTATCCATTTATTGACAAACTTATACATATATCATAATAAATCCATCTGCCCTTTTATTAATTCACTTATACATTTATTATAATGTATCCATATATCTATTCATTGATACATTTACACATGTATCATAACGTATATCCATCTATCCATTCATTGATACACTTTGACGTGTATCATAATGTATCCATCAATCATTGATTGATACACTTACACATGTAGGCATCAACTGTATATCAAGGCTAGTGAAGACATTATCTAATGGTACTTCTGGCCACGGAAGGTTCTAGGGAGGCCAGTATCTTTTGGACTTGTAACCTTAGCTGACCATATATAATGTGTGTGTGTGTGTGTGTGTGTGTGTGTGTGTGCGCGTGTGTCTTTACATACCCATTTTGGACATGGACTCTAATGACCTCAATATTCAATGACAAAATCACGTAATATGTCCACTTGTGATCATATTATAAGGACTGAAAAGAAGGAGAAAAAAAAGGAGAATTTAAATAATGTTCTTGACTTTTATAGTAAAACTTCCTACTTTCTCAATTTTTATTTCTTTCGTCATGATTGCGGTCGTCGTCCTAATAACGATATTAGTAATCGTTGTTATTGTTATTTTCATCATTCTACCAGTCAAAATTAACATTTAACAGAACATATACCAATTAAAATTAACATTTAACAGAACATGTACCAGTTAAAATTAACATTTAACAGAACATGTACCAGTCAAAATTAACATTTAACAGAACATGTACCAGTCAAAATTAACATTTAACAGAACATGTACCAGTTAAAATTAACATTTAACAGAACATGTACCAGTCAAAATTAACATTTAACAGAACATGTACCAGTCAAAATTAACATTTTACAGAACATGTACCAGTCAAAATTAACATTTAACAGCATACATACCAGTCAAAACTAGCATTTAAAAACACACGTACAACTGCGTGAGAATAAAATTTCATTTAAATGCATTTTATAGTCCAAAAATAAACAATTGGAAATAACGTAAGGGCTATAACAGCAGGATTGATATCGTGCCCCTAGTATTGCAATAAATGTTCGATCAATGTCAAATGGACAATAAAAGGCTAAAATGATTAAAAACATGGAAAAGAGAATTATAAACAGATTTAATTGTTAAGTTACTGAGTATTGAATGAAATCTTTGCAATACTCAAATATATAACGCACTTGTTACTACACATATATAATGAATCACTAACCCGAGTATAAACCAGGGCTCAACAAAAGAACTCGTCCTCCTGTTCTGACCGGCTACAAACTGGTTGAGCCGAGTAAATCTTTAATACAAGTATGTACAGATTCGCACCTTCAGAATAAATGTGATTATATTTTCTACGTAAACAAGTGCCGAAGTTCAATATTGATTAACATCTAGTGTGGATCAATAATAAATGATCGTTTACCTATTTCTGCCCTACATGCTTTCCGTCAGTCTAGAACATATCGCAATGGCAGCCGAGTGCAGGTTTTGCACATGTTTTCATGCAAGCTTGATACTAAAATGAGTACAAATGATGAAAATATTTTGATGCAGTTTCATACCTGGCAATAACTTTCTTAATGATATCTGCATTTACAGAGACACGTTTCTCAAGCGTCATTTTGATGTGCAATAATATCACATTTCAACAATCGCCTTTAAGAGCAAGGCATCTAATAATTAAAGCTCAGACTGTCATTTTTTTCCTTCGCTCAGACGTGGTAATGTGTTTTTTTAGGAAGGGAACTCTCCGTTTGATCTTTTCAGACCATTTGGAGAAAACCTCCTGCCCTAATATTATAAATTGTTTGTGTGTGCTATAGTTTTGAAAATAGCTTTGGAAAATTTTGTAAAAATTTGTTTTCCTTTTTTTAAATTTGTTTTTATTTTAAAATTTTGTTATAATTTTGTTTTGTGTAAAATTATATATATATATATATATATATATATATATATATATATATATATATATATATATATATATATATATATATTGGTTGATTTTATTTTTTTTATTTTTATTTTTTAATCCGAATCAGTTTTCTTTCCTAGGCATTCGTCATCTTGCATAAATAAGTATTCGTCTGCTATTCGGGATTCTTCTTCCTCTCTTAATTTATTTCTTTTTTCCTTTCTTCTACTTCTATCTCTATCTGTATCTTTATCCGTCATTGGTGATTGTGCTGTTGTCGGTGTTTTCAATTTTATTAATGTTGCCTTCTCTTGTTTTTGTTCTTGCTTTTTTGTCCCTTGCTTCTCTTTTTCTTGCTGTTTGTGTACTCTAGGTTGTGGTTTTGGGCATTGTTCTTCCTGTTCTTGCATTTCTTGCTTCTTTCCCTGTTGTTGTTGTTGGTATCTCATATCTTTTCGTTGTGGATTAGTGTTTTGTTTTCCCGTCATAATTGATTGTACTGTTGTGGAATTTTTCGAATTTGTTAATTTTACTTCCTGTTCCTGCATTTCTTGGTGCTGTTGAGGTTGATTTGGTCTTGTTTGTTGTTGCTATTGTTGTCTCTCTTCTTTTTGTTGTGGATCAGCGTTTTGTTTTCCTGTCATAATTGATTGTACGGCGTGATGTTTGATCCAGATCACCAATGTTTCAGGCCTGAAGCCTTATGGATCCATTGTCACGTCAAAGTGAAGATATTTATACAAACTATGCAATTATTTTTCACAAGAACAATGTTGCTAAGCCAGAACAATATAATAATAGATGAAAATGATCATTTATCCACATTAAAATGAAACCTAGATGACTACAATGTGCTAATATAAATGTGAATACCGTTTAGAAACAAAAGACACCATGTACAACCAATATTTCTTTAGTTTCAAACTTTGTAACTTATGATATCTATTTATCTAAAGAAACACATGCAATTAGAACATATTTTTGTCATAATTTTAAGACATGTTTATCTCATCATGTACATGTGGCTCTTTAGTAAGAGTGTGAAAAGTGAAATATAGAAGTGTACAGTATTGATGATATATAGAAGTGTACAGTATTGATGATATATAGAAGTGTACAGTATTGATGATATATAGAAGTGTACAGTATTGATGATATATAGAAGTGTACAGTATTGATGATATATAGAAGTGTACAGTATTGATGATATATAGAAGTGTACAGTATTGATGATATATAGAAGTGTACAGTATTGATGATATATAGAAGTGTACAGTATTGATGATATATAGAAGTGTACAGTATTGAAGATATATAGAAGTGTACAGTATTGATGATATATAGAAGTGTACAGTATTGATGATATATAGAAGTGTACAGTATTGATGATATATAGAAGTGTACAGTATTGATGATATATAGAAGTGTACAGTATTGATGATATATAGAAGTGTACAGTATTGATGAATATAAGGAGGACAAGGACGAGTAACTCTTGCAACTTACTGATGGGGGGGGGGCGATAGGCCTGATGGTCTAAAGCGCTCGCCATTACCAATCACTGCCACTTCACCTCTGTCCACGTGGGTTCAAGTCTCGGGCTCGCCCAGTATAGGTACGTGAGAAAGCTTGCCAGTAGCTTCCCGTCGGTCGGTGGTTCTTACCGGGGTTTCCCCAGACTCTTACTCCGCCATGTATGGCCTAACGTGTGCTGAGAAATTGCGCTATACCCAAAACAACTTTATAACTGGATATGTACTTATTTTCCAAGTTACGAGTGTACAGATCTGTCAAAAGCTTCAACATAAAAAGGCCTAACGTTTAGATCGGAGGAAAGGTTGTCGTAACGCTAGTAATTCCAATATTTCTGAGTTTTCTTTGAAATAAGAAAATGAAATCATATTTCCCAGTTTTATATATATATATATATATATATATATATATATATATATATATATATATATATAGATATAGATATATATATTCTTAATTCCGACCGCCAAGGGGACCGGGATTTATTTAAAGAATGTTCCGACCGCCAAGGAATGTATTTACCTTTGCATGTGAGCTTAATACAAACTGACACGGGATCTCAACAACTATGATCAATTACCGATATCGAGCCGATATCGTTGCCAAAAATATTGATAACCTATCAATTTATTTGAAAACAAGAGCAGTTAGGTTGTATTGATTGCATGAACACGTACTATTGACTGCAATACAATGCGAACTATTTTACCGAACAACTATAGACTAAGCAGCGTAGTCTATCGATTTAGATTCTCGTGTTTAAAATATTTGATAAAAGAAAGGCATGCCTGTCTCCCAGTAATCGTTTCATATACCTAATAATTTTTTTATACTGGATGCAATTAAACTGGTATAATTAATATATTTCGTAACTTTAGCTGTGTACTGAATGTATCTTACGGACTTGTAATATCATATCGCGAATTTAATAACCTCCCAGGCCAGCCTGAGTCGGCTTACTGTTTATCCTAGGGAACGGCACTTAGCTCCAATTTACGCGATATGGCATAGCCAAAAGTGTGTTCAAAGTTCCGTAAGCACACACACACACACATATATAGTCTAGTCTTCTTTTTTCTTCTAAAAAACAAACCTTTTCATGCGGTGTATTTTTCTATAACATCATATAACATTATCACCATAACTCCAGATCTCACATAAATGAAACAATAAAGGTAAAATGATATCTGAAAAGTTACAACTGTAAACCCAATGGTGAAAGCAAATTTCGTATTGTTTTATGTAAACTAAACAACGCTTTTTGTGTCTTTTCTGTTAATCTCTTTCTTAAACTGAATAAAAAATTTTAATAAAATTATCATATTTAAAAATGAACCATAAATACAAAAACTAATTGACCATTTCACAGCAATGTGCTTACATATACAAAATATGACTATATTGGTTTCATACCAAGCATAACTATTTTATTTCAACATTAATCTCACGTCTCTGAAGCATATACAGATTTCAGTCGAAGTTTTAGGAAGATCCTTTACATTTTCTGAAAGAAACACGGTATCGTCAGCACAAAGGATAATAAAATACCTTAAATTTAAAGCACTCGTTAAGGAACCTGTACCATCTATGCTAATGAAAGGTTATTAGGCAATCAAATCAGGTAGCCATTAATAATATATCTTGCAATGATTTTTATATGGACGACTGAAATCTACAAGTGAAATTAAGTTGTCATCTGAAAATGAAATGCATAAGATAAAATCCGCTTTTAGCAACAGTGAACTTCATCTTGAATAGACGTTTGAATAATAATAATAATAATAATAGTAATAGTAATAACAGGAACAAAACGGAATCAGCCTGCTCAGTTGGAGTCAACTGAACTACTTATTTCAAAGGACTAGTTAAGTATACGTTTAGATGACTTCTGAAATGTAGCAATGCCCAATCAAGCGTATGACGTATGTGCTGCAGTCCTGCCACCCCCACCCCCCTTCACGATATATACATTTACGCGTATATGACGTATATCTGACTCTTTCGCAAAGCATTTGCAAAAGAACATCATATTTGTTTCAAACATATATATTATATTTTATTAATTGATTTGTATTTTACTTCGTTTAAGTTAATAATGCCATCTAATTCTGTTTGTGAAAGTTATTTTCATTAAGCATGTGATAGCAAAATAAGAATTCGATTTATTGAAATGAACGAATTAAGCGAATTGTTTTGCATACATTAATTATGCATTGCATACATTCACTATGCAAATAACATTGAATATTTGCAAAGAAAGTTATCTGGTTTGCAGCACATTCTGTTTAGTGGCTTTGTGATTAATGAAGTAACCTATAATAAGATATAATGGCTGATTTTGGAGTATTTGTGGAGGATTCGTGGTCTTCAACCGAACTCAAAGTATCATACCTTCCAATTGTAAAAGAGGAGAAATGTGACCATCGTAAATAAAACGATTAACCACAGCTTTAATGTCGAACCCAGTTACAAAAGAATTATAGACTGACCCGTGATATAAATGATATTCTGTAACAAAATAATGACTATAGAACTCGAATGTTGGAATATTTAACACTCCCTTTCTTATATCCATTCTCTCTACTTTTTTTCCCAAATATATGAAATGGAGGAGGCACGTGATAACTTTGGCTGAGGAGAGGCATATGAAGTGGCATACCTTGCGAATCAATTCAACTGTCGGATGTGTAGCCTAGGTTTGTTAACGGGGTGGGGGTAGGGGTGGAATCACACCAAATGTGCCAATATAACTGTTATCATCTGAACCATTATTCGTATTTTTTTATAAATAGTTAAACTTTAAGCCATGTTTGGTAGTTGTTGTTGTTGTTGTTGTAGGGTTTAACGCCATTTTTCAGCACACAATAGGCTATACATGGCGGCCAGTATTAATGGTGGAGGAAGAACCGGGAAAAACCCCAGAAAGAACCACCGACCCACGAGAAGCTACTGGCAGGTTTTCTCACATACCCACATTGGCCGAATCTGAGACTCGAACCCACGCAGACAGAGGTAAGATGGCAGTGATCCGTAACGGAGAGCGCTTTAGACCACTCGGCCACTCGGGGCCTCGCCATGTTTGGTAGTGTATTTGTCCTAGATAAAGGATCAACTTACTGCATTCATTTCTTTTGCACACATATAATCCAACAACATGGATGACCTGCATGGCACGTTACAGCTCAATTTTGCTTATGGTATCACGGTACCAATTGTTTTTCCATATACCTCGACGCTAATGTTTTGTGAAATAAATATACTTTCTGTCCTGCTTGGGCATGCATGTCACACACTGTCGTATAGAACAATGCTAGATTGTCAATTTGACAATGACATAACCAGGTACTCCATTGCATTTAAGAGAGACAACTCTACTGGAACTAGACAGGGGTAAGAGTTATCTAGTCATAACAAGCACATTTTCAGCCATGTGTACCATATTTTAAAAAAATCATAAAAAATACAAAATATGATCTAGATAAAAATTAACACAAACTCACATGTTGCCAAGAGGCTCAACTTTTTTTTAAGCCAAACAGAAAGTACAGCTCTTACATAATGCACCAATCACAGCTAGTGTTGTTCTTTAATTCTGAATACAATGTTCCATACACCTTAAGCTCCGCCCACCTGGACTTGCGCAATTGGTACCGTTATACCTTATACCTGCTCGACCTATATAAACTATCAATGTGTTTTGCATGGCGCATTAAATCTTATTGTTTAATTTTTCATGCAACAGCAAGAAGCTCAGTATCAAAAGGTTCATAGTTGTTATTTGATTATTTTGCAAAGCTGAACATACAGCATGCTAAAGGAAGTTAAGGCAGAAATAAAATTCTGCAAAATACCAAGCTCTACACAAATTAATTTGAATTTCAGTTTCAGCATCTTTATTTAACGGAAATTTGCCATGCCGTATTTGGGCGGGATTTCATTAGTTTCTTGTCTCCTTTCGGGCTGGAATGTCACTGCGTTTTGTTAGTTTATGTTATTTTTGACTCTACACGAGTTAGAATCAATACATGTGTGGTCATTTCAGAACACACGGAGCTTAAAACTATCGTTACTTTCTTCACATTTTCAGATAATAATGTAGACATATCCCTAAAATTATTTTGACAACATTTGGCATGCAGACCATTGATCATTTTCTATAAACAGAAAACCGTTTTCTGTATTTACGCACAATGTTGACGACAAGTTTCCTTAAAACCTGGAGCATACACTTTAAACTATACATAAGTTAAACGTAATAGAAAACCTTTTTACAAAAGAAAAATCGGTTTAGTTTGTTAATATGAAAGGTAACTATCTACACGAGATGAGATTACTGCAAAATATGGATTTATCTCGTAGTTCTTTAAAATCAAAATGCATATCATGGAATGTTACTGATTTGATTGAATAGTTGCTTACACTTTGTGCATATTTGTGTGTCCCTATTCTAATGATAAAAATCTGATTAAAATAATTTTTGGAAATCGACTAGAAATTGATGTCAAAAGAGAGAAATGTATCCAAAACAATGTGAAGTGTGTGTGTGTGTGTGTGATTTGGATTTTTAACGTAGCTTTAACAATTTGTCAGTCATATCGCTACGGTGTCTGCAATGTGGCAGTTTATAGTGATGTCTAGCACTGGGGCATCATGCCGCAGACATGTAGCATGATGTCACACCCAGTCACATTATCCTGACACCAGGCCAACCAGTCCTAACACTAACCTCTTAATGCTGAGCGACTAGCGAGGTAGCTGCAAGTACCATTTTTATAAGTCTTAGGTATGACTCGGTCGGGGTTCAAACCTGTGTGTGTGTGTGCATGTGTGTGTACGTGTGTGAAATATATATTTAAGTGTGTTAAACTCAGTCTTTCGAAAATAAATATATGACATTTTTTGCACTTTTTTCATGTAAAAACAGAGGGATGGATTGACTCAGGATATCCGACGGGTTCTTGCCACTCGTCTTAATTACGACCTAATATATGGTCCGGATCAAATTTCGTCATCGAGTCCGGATACCGGTGGTCAAAGAGTGCAGCTCTGGCTATCAATCACGTACATTATCGCGACTCAGTTCATATCTACAATATACATATTAATCAGGAATTTTCTAATCAAGGCTTTGGACTCGAGACAAGAACGAGTGCAAATTCTATTATATTCGACGGATCAAGATAGATTATTGTGACATGTCAGAGCTATACTCGTTACACCAGTTTCTTTTTTGTTGTTGTTCTAGGGTTTAACGCCATTTCTCAGCACAAGATAGGCTATACATGGCTGCCAGTATAACTGGTGGAGGAAGAACCCTGGAAAACCCAGGGAAGAACCACCGACCCACGGGAAGTTACTGGCAGGCTTTCCCACTTACCCACGCTAGCCGAGCCTTGGACTCAAACCCACGCAGACAGAGGTGAGATGGCAGTGATCCGTAACGATGAGCGCTTTAGACCACTCGGCCACTCGGGGCCCCTTACACCAGTTTCTTCGTAACGATGTAACATTCACGTCTTTCTGTGCTTGTAAAACATGTAAATCAAGAAAAACAACATTATATAATTAATGCAAAAGAAACTATTTCCCAGCAAAAGAGACTAAGAGTACATGTGTTGACATTTTTTGTCGTAAAATATACGGTTAAGAGATAATCACAAATCTAAAAAACCAATATTACACCTGGTTCAACAATGTAACATAAGTTTATTACATACATTTACGATCTATTCACTATTTGTATGTTTACGGAAGTTTATGAGTGTCAACAGTTTTCAACATTTTTAAATTTCTCAGTTTGATGTCTAATGTGTGTATGTGTGTGTGTGTGTGTGAGAGAGAGAGAGAGAGAGAGAGAGAGAGAGAAAGATCTTACCTGTGTGTTTAGTTAGCTGAAAGTGACAACAGGTTGCAATACACCAGGAATATCACATTTGCATAGGTGCAAGATTGTCAATGTCGCGCCACAATAAACAGACCAATGGGAGAAAGCGCATACTGCATATAGTGATTAGAGGAAGTCAGTCAAATGTATAAACAATTTTCTGAAAAGGGATTGACCAACTTGTTCATTGAAAATTGTAATTTATGATGTCCGAAGTCTAAATACATCATCAAAGAGATAATACTTTACAGCTGCACACATTGCAAAGCCAATAACGACCGCATAATGAAATATTAAGTTAAGAATCCCCATTACTATGACTGACTCCTCTCAAGATGGAAGTACATGAAGTCGGAATCCCAATGGCAGATGAAGGGAGTCTAACTCCTACCCATTTTAATCTCCTTCTATGTTTAGCTGGCACATGACAGCTAGTCTATAGTTGTCGTTACTCGCAGCATATATTGAATCCTATGTCTCTAACCAGCTAAACTACGTTTATAACGTTTACTACGTTATATATCACATACATTAAAAATAACATGGCATTTAAATTGTTGGTATAAAGCAATTTGATATACCAATACTACTGGTGTATCAAATTGTGATCCGCCCATGGCGCTATAATACGCATTTATAAAATTTCTTGCGACCGTCTGCAGTTGACCCTAGATCAATGATGAATTTCCACACATTAATAATTAGTGAGTATGAAAATAACGATAGAAAGTATTAATAATCCACATTTTCTAAATGAATTTAATATATTACACATTTTCTTCGCAATCCTTTCTGCTTCCTGCCCCCCCCCGCCCCTTGCATATAACTACGCAGAAATGTGGAGTCAGAGAGAAAAGAATTTGGGGGGGGGGGGGTTGGAGGGGTTTGGGGGGGGGGACACCAGGCAGATGCCCCCAACCCCATTTAAAAAAAAATATAAAAAGTATTTTAAGTTTGTGTGTTTCCCCCTCAGATATGTTGTATCAAAAATTTTAATTTTAGTTTTTGATGGGGTATTTATTTTTCCCTAGTGTTATCTAAAGGGCTGTTCGTCCGAGACTGGTTTTATTCACCTTGCTCGAAGTCCCTTCCCTTGTAATTTTTGTGACCTTTGCTAGAGGTCTCCTAAGTCTCAGTGTTTGCTATTTGTATTAGTGCTATATTGCGTGTATGCTATATTTTCTGTATGTTTGAGACAGCAAGTATAAATCAATTTTTTTTCTTTCCCTGTTGTCTTATTTCAATTCTTTGGATTTAAAATCCATTACAATATCTTTTACGTTATTTTCCGTTCATTTATTTTCAATTTAGAATTTTGGCGATCGGAACGGTGTGATATATTAGGTTATGAAAAAAAAAACATTCTATTGTTTTATTCGAGTGGTTATATGTGTCGTTCCTCTCAATGCGTGCTAAAAAAGGAAACAGGTAGGCTGTGCTCGATTCAAGGTCCACACTTCTTTAGTCCTTGTATTTCTCCCGAATCGAGTTAGGCCTCCTTTGATTATTTAAACTATTTCTTTAGAAAATTCCAAAAATTGTTTAATCACTACAAGATTGTATGTTGGTCAACCATACAATGTGGGAGCTGTATGGTTGGAGAAAGAGAGAAGAGTCAGTGGGGTTGTACTGTTGTATTTGTGTTTGTGTTTGGTCTGTTTGTGTTCTATATGGGGTGTTTTTCCAAGACTCTTTCATAGGCCTTTCCACTTCGCGTAGCGCCCTGTGACATAGCCCCATGATGTCATCGCCTTGTACTTTCCCCATATAGATTCTCTGTGGATTCCCTGTAGTTTCGTATTTCAGGTGATAATATTTTGGAATTTTCCAATGTGTATCGTCATAGGATTCTTTAGAAAGTTCAAATGGTATTTGAAAGTTACAATAAGTTAGGATTCCTATATAAACCTTGTTATAATTTAGTAAATTTTTAAAATTATCTATATAGGTTTAATTTTGGGAAGAAAAAAAATTTAATAAACAAAATTTAAAGTTTCAAAAACTTTAAACTCGGTTAAACTTCATACATAATTTTTGAAATTTTCAAATTTTAAAAATATGGAACGCTTCACGAATTTGCGTGTCATCCTTGAGCAGGGGCCATGCTAATCTTCTCTGTATCGTTCCAATTTTAATATATGTACTGCCGAAGCAAGTACGAATTTGGGCTGGTTTGAAACCATGAAATAGAAATTACACCAAGTAACCTACAAGAATATGGTTCATGGGAGGGGGGATAATGGAGAAATCCTACCTTCATTAAATATTCGTACATTCAGATATGCAAATGTATCGTCTAAAAACGATGGTTTTGATTGGTTGTACAATACATTCCTCAGAAACAATCCCATAAACCACCAATTCTACTTCCTGCTTCCGCTTGAACCAAAATTCGTGCGAACGCCTTTCAAATTTGAGCGATAACGATTAATAATTGCTGCATCTTAGTTACCATATTCTCGATTCATATATATTTAAAAATTGTTAGACATATATGTAATTATAATTAATCACGCTTTGATTTATTTTACAGTTTATCATAGTGCGCAAATTTAACAAACTAGTTTGTATAGACCATAGTCACGTTACCAACTGCCAGACCAATTTGAATTTTCGTTTCAGTCCTTTTAAGTTTTATCAGTTTGACTTTATTTTCTATTTGTTGTGAATATTGGCTGAATTTATTTGATATTGTACTTGCATTGCTAAGTTTTTTGTTCATTTATATGTATTAGTGTTTAAATTTGATTACTACCTAAGTAAGAAGTTTGCATATTCACATACTAGTTAAGGTATTGGAACTGATAGCGTGAAGAATATACTAGAAAATATTTTATTAGTTATATTCATTTGATACGTTTTTACCCCAAGATAGTAGTTTGTTTTCTGAAGTGTTTATGATTAACTTCCATTTTATTACACTTGATCTGGTGTGAAAAGTATAATTTAGTGTTTATGTAATTTATATTTTCTTTTTAGAAAGACAGTTACTTCTTTTAAATAGTGGATATTCATTTCATATTCATTGTATATTTTGCATAGCTGCCGCATACTTGTCAGAATGTCGAGGAGCATTTTCGTTGCAGGTGATTCCAATTTGAAGCAACTCAGTTGTCTTCTGAATCTTCCCAACTTATTCCTGTTGACTATTCCTGGTGCGAAATTGGTTAGAGATGTCACCAATTTTAAATCCAAAGTGTTAGATGTTGTCCGAGCCCAAAAACCTGACCTGCTGATTCTTCACATAGGTTCGAATGATGTTGGAAAAGATGTTAGCATATTTACAAGGTATTTTTACTTGTAAATTTGACTTTGAAAACATTTATTATTTGTGCCCAATATTTGCAGCATAACTATTATAAATTTCTATTGTATATTTAATTTATTATATTGATCTTACAGAGTACAACTGGCTAGTGATGAATTCCAAATATTCTCTCTAATTATAATATGACCAGCATAATTTTCAATAACAAATTTACATGATTAGCATCCATATTGACTACTCGTCATACAGTCTAAGACATTGACCCTGATATTTATGTTTTGGGGTCAATGTTTTATTACCTAATTAATTGTGCTTGTGTAGCATGTTTTGATGTCACCTAGCATCATATTGAGAAGTCAGATTTCAGAAATATCTCAAACTTTATGCAGCCCGTATTGATGCTTTTCTACAAATTAAAGTCACAATGATTTAGCGAGATTGTTCTTACTCTGATGCCTTTTTTCTAATAAATTAAAATTCTCACACAATCATGTGGACCTGATTTCAAGTTATGTTGGCCTACATTTCATTTGCCTGAAATGTGATTTATGCCGGGAATGCCATAATCAGATTAAGTTGAAGTATGTTTCTTTAACAAAATGAACAAAAACATAAAAGTATTGAAGAAAGTGTTTCAGTAGCTTCATTTAATTCAAGATTCTTGTCACAATTTTAACTGATTTTGGTATTCTCAGCTTCCAACAATCTACATTTATTAACTAATAATCCACCAAATGCCACAAATAAACAGGCTTAACATCAGGAGGAGGGTAACATTAATTAGGTAATACATATTGCACTTTATGACAATACAATTTTTACATTGCTACAACAAAAATGAAGTGTGTTGATTGTTCCGAAATCTTGCCATATGATGTCAAAATGGGATATTTATTTTTGCTTAGAGCTTGAGAGTTGAACAAAATAACCCTGGTAGCAGATGTTTTTAAATTTTTGTATCATTTTCTTTATATTTCCCAAATGGCAGCAGTTACTATGGTGGTGAATTTCTGAAATTTTCACAGTTTTATTAGTCATGTTTTGTTTGCATTTAGTTAATTCTTTTTGTGCACTTCTTGCTTTCAGTTGTTACAGAGACTTTATTCGTCAGCTGCTGGAAATGAATCCCACGATGCTGGTCACTGTTTGTGGAATTCTGCCTCGAACCACCAGTAACTTTAAATCTTTTCATTGGAACTCTACTGTTTTACCAGACTTACAAAGAGGATGTGCTGCACTAAATGATGTCATTATGAGCTTAAGCCGAGAATGTGATAAGTGCCATTTTATTGACTATAACCCATTGTTTGATCGAAGTATGCATTTGGCACGTGATGGACTCCATGTAAATATAAATGGTGCATATGTATTGAAAACAGTATTGGAGTCATTTGTTGTTAGTTTGGACATGGAGCAGGTAAACAGCGCTGAAAAATTGTTGTCCTTGGACATTGTCGATACCCGTATGTCTTATGCGGATGTAGTGAAGCAGTTTCCACCCAGAGATAAACTTAAGTCGATGGATTACAAGGATAAGGTGACTAACATAAATTATAGTTTTTACATAAAATCTAAACTTGCTTTTAACATGAATAAGGTCACATATTCACATCAGTCTATATTTGGTAAATGATTTTGGTATTACAGCAATATGTCCATGTTAAATCATAATGTTCTGCCCCTATTTGTTTTTAGAAGATGTCAACTTCATGTTTGTCCTTTTTAAAATGACAGGTAAAATTATTAATGTGCTTATTATATACTTAAGAGTAATTGGACTGACCAAAGTACAGAATTTTTTGTTTACATATATTGTTAATGTTTTATAATTATTTCATTTAAGGAGAGCTGCAATTTTAGCAAAAAGCCATTTATTCCCAAATTCAGGAGGTATAAACGATACAGAGTACCTGTTTCAACACGAGTTAAAAAGGTATGAGCATTTTGTATTAGATAGAGATAAAGATAAATTGAAAAATGTATCATCTAAAGTAAGAAATTATACTAAAGTCTCCCCTGCCCCCCCCCCCCCCCCCCCGCATTGTTATCCCTATTTTCATGAGTCAGTTCGTCACATTTTCACATTATGGCCATAAATCTGTAAAGCTTGATATTTTTTCAATAAAATCTGGGTCAATTAATCGTCTTGACCCGGCCACAACGTCTTTTGAATAACTCCTGTCTTGAATTATATGTTGTATAATTTATTTATATTGTCCTAGTGGTGTCATATACCAGTTTCAACTACATGTTCCACTTCATGGTTTTGAGTCAAAGGTTAGGTTAGGCCTACGTCAGGCTTATCCAGGCTGCAACTTTTTAGCGATATCTGGGTTTTCACAAAGATTTCATAGAATTATTCAAATGAAACGTGAATCATATGATCATGTGTCATATCTACACCCACCCATAAATTGTGAAAGTCATTGACACATCTATTGTTCATAGATCAAAACTCTTATACTCTAGCTTTATCTGTGCAGTAACTTTCTTTGCCATAACTATCTAATGCCTACTAGTTTTGCACTAATATTTTAGCGGAATTGTTTCAGTCGACCTGCTTTGTGTTGGGGGTGAAAGGTTGAATCAGATATACTACATGTACAGGCTGGAATTGTTATAAGAATTCTGATTTTTCACATATACAGTGATGTTGGTTATATAAACTCACACACAGAAAGCTTGGAATGTCCAGGTATGGTTCAAGGGTTGAAATAGACATAATGTAGCTTTTGTCTTGTCTCAGAGTTTGAAAGTCTTGTTAAATTTTAAAAATAGTTTGAGGAATTGTTCATATGAATCCGATGCTGTCAAGTCCACTCACACTCCAAAAAATGAATGTCAGTTTCTCATAGTTGGTTCCAGTTATGTGACTTTCAGCCTTAACCATCTCACAGTGTGTTAAAATGGCATTAAACATCAGTTCCATCACCATCACACCATTGCCTTTTTGAACATCAAAAAAGTGGGTGTGGGAAGAGACATTTTTATTTCTTATTAAATCTGAAAGATTTTATAAATAAATTTCATGATTATTGTTAGTCTATTTTCCAAAATGTACATAGCTCGCTTGTTTCATAAGTTAGGTTTCACAGCTCAGGCAGATATATCATTCACAAGAAAAAGATATCAATTTTCTCATCCTGACATGCATCACTTTTATCTCTGCTTTATATTTATTTTAATTTCAATAAAAATGAAACTCTTTTCAGTCTCGTAGAACTAGAGTTTGTTCTCAGAAAAGGTTTGTTTTTCTCATGTTTTTATTATGTTGATTCCCTTTTTGATATTTCATTTCTGTTCATTTTTTACATTTACAACCAAAATGATTAAAGGTGGATAAATTGTAAGCCAATTGTCAGGTTATATTATATCATTAATCATGTTGGAAAAGCAGAAATATTTCACATTTAAATACAGATTTCTTATTTACATAACAAGTTTTATTCTTAAAATCCTATGATTCAATAAGTACCATCATTATTCTAGTTGAGTTATAAGACCAGAAATTTACCTCTGATGTTGCATCTCATTTGTATTGCAATCACATTTCAGTAAATGCATATTAGCCCACTGTCATGATAATGTGTGACACAATATGTCTTTGGCATGGTTTTGACATCACTATATACCATAGATGCACAAGCCCTTGCCAGTGGGCCTAATCTGGCGTGTGAACAGTAATAATATTAAAGAAATTTGTTTTCAGCCCTCGATTGGTCTTAGAAAATGCAATCTGGTCTTTGGCCAAAACCGGTTTTACACCCTGGCTATAGACTGTGACAAGGAAACCTTATAGTTATGTAACTGATAAATTGTTAACGCTTCATTAAAAATCCAATAAAACTAATTAAAATCTTTCTCAGATGACTCCAGTTGCTCTTTATCAGTTACTATACAAATGATGACATAAATCATGCCACCTTACAAAGTTAATGCGATCTCTGAATGTGGATGTTAATTTACAGTACAATTATCTTTGTCACAATGTGCATGTTAATTTACCATTAAATAATCCTTTCATCAGCACATAATGAAATCATGCAGTGTGGCATATCTTTATTTACAGTACAAAAGCTCAGTATGTTCACTACCTTCTATATTGTTATTTTTTATAAAATTACTAGTTATTATTCAGTCATAACAAAATGTGTTCATTATGGACCAGACTGGTTTCTTTTTTCTTTCAATTCATTTTAATAATGCACATACTTCAGAAATGAAATTTGTTATATTGTTACTACTAACAATATTTGTTTTAATTTTTAAAAAAATTCCCCTGGCCTGGAGAAGTATAAAACCACTAAAAAGAATATATACAACACTCATGCAATGAGAATTTTCAATTTCTTTAAAAGGTATTAAAATCGTATTGGGGTTCCTGTGAGTATTTATGACAGCCAGTGTGTTTCAAAATTAGTGATTAGTTAACTTTTCAATTATTGTTATAATTTATAACCTAAATGCATTTGTTTTTACTTCATTTGTACATTAAATATTCAAACAATGTTGTTTACTGCTTTA
Organism: Sinohyriopsis cumingii; assembly: GCA_028554795.2. NCBI lineage: Eukaryota > Metazoa > Mollusca > Bivalvia > Unionida > Unionidae > Sinohyriopsis > Sinohyriopsis cumingii. The sequence goes on along the minus strand of CM068837.1, from coordinate 35,907,409 downwards.
ATAATTGTTTTATATTTTGCCATACATTTATATGAAACATAAAAATTACAATATTTGGCATTCTAAGAAATAGAGGATTGGTACTGTACATTTAATCAATTATGTAAGGCCATGCCTGCTATAGTTTCCAATTATAGAGATTATGATCAATCCTGCAGCTTAGTTAAAAAATATGTTAACCTATTCTGCATGTCTATTTATAGATGATAATACTGAATCTGTTCACTTATACAAGAGCAAAATTTTCACACTGATTATATATTTGATTCAAGTTTATTCAATGTGCATGTGTTCATTAATACATACATTATGGGTGTGTCGATTGGAACCTGTGTAAAAGCAGCTTCAGTTTACATACTTTGTTATAGTTGTTAGTATTTATTATTGTTATTTTTCTTGTCTTTCTTTTCCCTTTTTCCAAGTGATATTTTTTTACTTGAGCAGGAAAATAATCATCAGTTATGCTATTGTTTGATGATAGTAATTTACTGATATCTGTACAGCTGCGTTGCTACATTATGATTAATAAATCATCTGAGAATTGTTAACTGGTAGTGCTTGTGTACTGAACATATATACCATCATAGATTAAGAATGGCCTATTCATTTCTTTTTGTGGAAAACTGACATTGCCAGCAATATGAATCTATCTTAACTTTTTATATAAACTGCATATTTGCTAAATGGTAATAATAATTGAAATTACATTTTTATGCATCTTTATTTCACAATAATATTTTATATTAGAGTGAATATTCTTCATCAGATTCCACCCCTTACAGCCAATGTGTGTAGCCATCATTATAATATTGTTCGCATATTCTTATTTTCTTTAAAAAAATTCTCTTGAAAGACACGTACGTATTTTTACATTTATAATTCGAGCGACGCATTTGCCAGGTCTTTTATTTAACTGTATCAGGTGTCCTTTTTTATGTGTCAAGAGTTATTGCTGATACTTTGATAAGTTTGTTTCAATTAATTTTTTTCTCAGGAAAATAACTATTGAAATGTTTTTGATGATATATACTTTTTATGCAGATTAGAGCAGCATGAGATAATAGTGCATGTCAGTGAGGATGTTGCTGTAATATTGCCACCAACAGCTATTCATAACATATACAAGGTAATTGTTTAGTATTAAGGTATAAATGTTAATTATCAAACTATAAATGTTTCAGTCTGAAAGTTTAAAAAAAAGTTATTGAATAAAAGACCGGTGCTGTTTGCGGTATTATAGTTTGTTATAGAAACTACAGTGAAAGTAATGACTTTGGAAATTTCCTTTTTCTAAAAATATATGATAATATAATTAACAAGGTATTTATTTATAAATTTCAGAGCAAATGATGATATAGGCACCTTTGCATATGACTGTGTTAATGACAACATTTGTTGTTATCAAATTTGCTTGATTTTGTGCCATCATATAAAGTTTAACTTTTTAAGGATCGACATATTCATGCTGCCTGTACACACCAGAAACCAAAAGTGAAAAGATTCATCCAGAAAATCATCCCTGCAAAGGTAAGTAGAAAATACTATACAATTGTTTTTTTCTTATTTTATCATTCTAAATACTGTTTTGTGGCTAATGTTTTCACATTTGACCAGTAAAGAAGAAATCTGATCTTGAGATTTTTTATATATATTTTTGAATCACTGTTCTTTAATAATAATGAATACTAAGCTATTAAAAAGTGCAGCATTGTTAACATTTAAGTGCTTTTCTATTTTCCTAAAACACTATTACTGTTGAAATATTTTTATTTTTTTAGGTATTCTGCTGTCCTGAGTGCCGTGTGAAATGCACTAAGGAAGACTTTCTTTTGAACCATTACTTGAGCAGACATGTTCCTCATAGAAAGAAAATGGAGGAGATCATGTGTATGTTTCTTGAAGTAGTTATTGCCAAATTATTATTAAATTTTCAAAAAATTAACCCAGTTAATTTGCTTATTCTTGATGAAATAGATGCATTACAATTATATTGTGTTATATATTTGGTGCTTTTGACCTGTAAATTCTGTGATATGAAGTTGATTGTTTTTCATTTTCCAGCATAGATACACAAATATTGTTTTATTCCTTAATTATTACTTAGCTTTTTGTTTCCTCTTTGTAAGCCTTTTCTTTAATCGAATCTAAAACATTTATTCCTTTCCAGATAAGGATGCTTCATTCAAACCAAACCATATGAAGGTATGATATATATTAGTTTCTGCTTAAATACAATTCAGAACTTAATAATTTTAATTATGTTTACCAAAATTATATTTTGGCTTCTTGTGTTAAGGCAGCCATCACTTGTTTTGAATGAGGACAACTTATACTACTTCGTTTGTTTAGTTTGTTCCAGAAATACTTACATAACTAATTCATGGTGTACATTTTTTAATTAATGCATATGATTCATGATTGGGTATTTGCACGCACACACACACACACATAGTTACTTCAACATGACACATAAAGTTGACTTAAATAAAATTATTTCTGAAACCTTAATACAGTCCATGTTATATTTTAATGTTCCTATAATAATATCTTGAAAAGATATCAATTTTCTTTTTGATGATAATAATTCATGCATAAATTAAAATTTATCTTCCAACAGAATCAGGGTACAATTTTCATCTTTGTTGATATCTGTGTATGTATAGCTATTTAATACTTCTAGTGTCCTATTTATAAAATGCTCAACAACCCTCAATCATTGGCTTTATAATGAATTTACCCTTTTACAGGATGAGATATATACTTGTAAAGCATCCAGTCACATAAGTTCCATAACTGATAGTGATTTTATTGCATTGGATGTTCCTGAAATGCAGTTATTTGGTAAATATACATTTCAGTATTACAGTTATGTATCTGGTCTGTTTACTATTTTCATCTCTCTCACTTTCTGTGTGTGTCTATATATATATATATATATATATATATATATATATATATATATATATATATATATATATATATATATATATATATAGTGCCATCCTAATGTGCCGTTTTATTAAGACTGAGGTATAGAATGTGTAAAGTGGAACTTTAATGTGACTTAATCGTTTTCCCTTTATTTAATTTGAACATTATTTTGTGTCTTTCACAATAAATGATTCAACATTTATTTGTTAATAAGGCATGAATAATTTCCTTTCAGACACGATACTCAGCTTTGTGGATTTAATGCCATATATCATCCGTGATAGTCATTTTTTATCAGAAAGAAAACCAGGGTATTACGATATAATATTTACTCTGGCTCAAGACGCTGATGCCTTTAGTAATATCATTAAGCAAATTATCAGATCTTTCTTATGCTGTTTCTCGCCATTGTATAAGCATATACCTTGCATACTCATGCAAAATTCCTGTCAACAAAGTGATGCCATGCCACATTTAACATCACCTTGAATACAGTTGTTACATATTGTTGATGGATGTTTCGTTCATTTATTATTAAATTTATCATCTTTATCAATATATAGGCATGAAATGTGAACAAAGAGACAAAAGAGATCAAACAGTGCTGTCAAACTGTTTGTCATTTGTAAAGAAAATTGCTGCATTTTGTTGGAAGAACTTTGCAAAAATGAAACTGATCCTTTCTGGTGATGTTGAAGAAAATCCTGGACCTCCAGTGGTAATTATTTCTATATTGTCATCTATACCTTTGTGAGAAAGCTTGCCAGAGCTTCTTATGGGTTGGTTGTTTTTCCTGGGGTTTTCCCTGGTTCTTCCTCAACCAATTAATACGGGCTCCCATGTATAGCCTATCGTGTGCTAAAAAATGGTGTTAAACCCCACAACAACAACAACAACATACCTTTTGGGTACACACATTTTATTTTTTTCTCCCTTCTGTTCACAATATATATATTAAAAATTATCATACGAGGAATTGATATGTATATCACTAAAACAGAATATGTATCAATGAGAAATAAGTTCTAGGAAATTCCTGATCGGCAAATATAACTAGCAGTAGTGTGTACAGTCAGAACTGTGAAAGTTTCTATGCAGTGTGAGTGATCTTAATAAACCAAATTTAACTCATTCGGCCCCATAGGTTTTTGTCTTTTTTGCCTGAAATGTGCGTAGGAAGGACATTTGGGGTACTATTTTTGAATACATCGTAATACAGCTGTTTTAAACAAATTATCCATGAGAATAATGACTAGTTGTTTTAGAAACATCAATTTCTGCTTCAGGGCTTTGAAGTAGGGTACAGCCTCATCACGCCTACAGACAGGATCGGGGCTGAATTGGTTAACTGCCAGTGTTTCCTTAATAGACAAGATTAGCATTTTAAACTTATTTGTTTTCCTGGTCATCTTTTTCTCTTTTTTTATACTTTTAAAAGGTTGGAAAATACTTTCAAACAGGTTCAGTTTTGTTTAACACGTGAATTAGTTCTCATAGTTACAGTATTTTAGTTCCCCATATCATGCCCTATTCTACTAATCTCTCTCTAGATCGAATGTTCCTGGGAATCTTGCACAGAAACATTCCAAACAGAGCAGCTTTTAGGACAGCATGTAATAGGTCATATTCATCCTGGCATGTTATGTCAATGGAAAGACTGTGCTTTTACCAGTTACGATGGAAATGAGTTGGAAACACATGTATTAAAACACATTTATTTGGTATGTAATCTTACAGTTTTTGCATTTTTTTGTCTACATTGTAGAGTGTGACTCAGTTATTGTCATATATTTCTTTTTTCATTCATTCATGAATAATGTAGTCCTTAAAACATAATAATAGTGCACTGAAACTTTTGAAAATGTCAATCACATGCTACAGTCATCACAAATTGGTTACATCACAGACAAAATTAAATAAGTTAGGCTATGAAAATTATTTGGCCTAGAAAAATCTGCTGTGCCCAGTAACACTAGTTTGGTCCTTATGAAGACCTTAATCATAATTATAGTAACTTTGTAATGACAATATTAACTGCTTCATTATTACAATTGTACTTATTTGGCTTAAATATTCCATATACTGTGTAACATATTAAAATAATCTTCTTCATAGTAACATTAATGAAGAAATGTATTTCAGCAGTGGCAGGTGAAACTGGAAGAGGAACTTTCTTTCAAAACCAGCTACAGCATTAGTCATATATAAAAGACAATTATTTCTGATGACCTAACCATGTTTTTGGTTACTTGCTATGAATTTCTTCATCTTTAAGTTGTGAAAATCTGACTGTTGGTGAATGAAAGCCCAGTTCTTTATTCACTGTCATGTTTTTAAGGCCATCTTGATTATCATATGAGTTAATTCTTGGACAACATTTGAATGTTCAGAATATATCTTGTTTTCAGCTTCTTTATGTACTGTTCTCTGGAATATACATGATATTTAAGGTTTTGTTGTAATGAAAAAAATAACTTATTTTAAACATTTAAAAAAAATATTTTATCACATTTGCAGGAACAGTTTTCTTTTCATTCCATTGAAGAATGGCAACAAGCTTTACCTCTTGGACAGTTATCAAAAATAACTAGTGATCTGCATTTATGTCCAGTGCCATTGGTGAGATATTACAATGATGGTCATTAGAAATGCGCCTTGAAATTAAAAAATGCATGTTTTTGGTTCACTGATAGTTCTATTTATCACATAGCTTTCATTATCATATCAGTTATCCATATTGTATGGTATAGTTAAACTTAGGATTTCTTAATTTTCTGTGATCTAGTTTTACCTTTATTATTTTGTAACATGAAATTTTGTGACAGTTTCTTAATATTCCAACTTTAATTATTTTTCAGTGGATATTTCATGATAAGTTTTATTTCATTTGCTGATTTGAAAGTAATTATTTACCTAAACTAATTTGTTCAGTTCCTATATTTTTTTTCCTCTTACATATATAAAATATTGCTATATGCAGAATGAGCAGTTATATTGGAACTGATTAAGACAATATTCCACTCGAGGAATAGTTTAATTATAATGTAATACATTACTACTAATGCGTACCTTGATTATTTTTTTATTTTTTTAGGTAATCAGCTCACCCTCTTTTCTCATTTAACTTTCAGTCTGTGTGTAATGTCTCTCATACATAACAATCTGCATAGTTTCCTAATAATTAAGCTCATTTGATAACATTTTGATGATAACAAAGATCTTTATAAAATAGTATTTATAGTGATATTCAAGATGTTTTATTTACAGTTAACTTTATTTTTCTGTCAACAGCGAAGCAAACTGCATCTCCTTTTACTGGATGAAGATTTCAGAATGCCACCAAAATACCCATACACTATTGAAGATCACAGCCAGTACTTATCTATGCTAAACAGTTCCAATGCTCGTGAATTTGAAAAGCAAACTGCAGAATATATTTGCAAGAGGCAGCTTCTAGGAGAAAAGTGGACAACAGATGACAGTATACAAGTTAAAACTCCTGTGTCAAATTCTTTACAGCAGGAAGCCGCATTACATCCTACAGATATTAACAATAAAACTTTATCCAGGAAAAGAAAGTCAGATTTATCAGAAGTAAGCATTGCTAAAAATGTGTTTACAACCAATTTGGAAAAGTGCCATAAAGCCATTTACATAGAGCATGACATCATCAGTCAGTTGATAGAGTGCCATTTCATGGATTCGAAGAATAAGCAGCTTCAACAATTTGAGGATGCTGCTATAAATATAGCCACTTTTCCTAATTGTACTGAGGGAGTATTCGTATTTACTTTACTTAAAATTATAAATGACAGCAGTGAAGCACCATTTTATTATATGCGATATATTGAATCAGGATATTATCAAAATTTTATGGTGGAGAATTTTTCACATCTAATATGTGAGAAATTGACTATCTCAAAAGAATCACTTTTCTTGTGCAACATTGCCACTGATGAAGATAAAAAAAAGATAACACAGAGGAAAATGAAAGGTTCACATAAAAGTCATAGCAGACCAGATAAAGTATATAAATATAATTTAAGTAATTTGAAGGAAAGAAAACTACAACTTGCAGAGCATGCTGAAAATTTCACCAACTTGGAATTATGTGCCTGTTTTGTTCTTACCACTCGCAAAGGATTCACTGTTAAAATCGGCAAAGATGTATCGGATGCCTATTACATGTCCTGTGACAATGAAATGCTGAAGACTCCTGCTATTCGTGATATCATATGTCATTATCCAGAGATCAGAATTTTGGATCGTTATGAGAAATCTTCAGTAGACTTTCTAAAAAGTTTTGCTTCTGTTGAGTCAATATATGAACAAAGTATTATGCTAAATTTATTATCAAATGACCATGGAATTGACATAATAAAATTTCTGTATCGCTTTTCTATCTGTTATAGTGCTAAATCATTAAGGAACAAGGCGCTTTATCTTTACAAGAACAAACAATTTGGTGAATTATTCAAAGTCTACAGAGACCTTTGCCAGGAAAATGATCACAATAATAGTGCCAGTGAAAATATTGTGTATCATGCTGAACCTGCGCCAGTACGTAGGAAAATGTTCACACCACGTGGAAAGATTGTGACAGCAGAAATGGTATTGAAAACTGTTGACCTAAAGAATGAAAATGTAATGAAAGATATAAGTATCTATGATAATTTCAAGAAACAGCTACTTGAATATGGAGATTTAGTTATACAGGTTTTTGATGAGCACAAATTAATTGCTGTCATGAATGACTATGATGATGAAACGGGAGAATTCAAGAAGTCTGAGTATGTCGTGACGACAAGGGAGCAGTTTGAAAATGGAATGTTCTACACTTGTACATGTAAAATTTCTGACATGTCAAAGAGAACTTTAAACATGCATACAGTAAATTCTGTATTAAATAGCAGGATGGAGGAAACAAAATGTTTGCTCATTTTTTGCAACTAGATTAACCAAGGACTTGCATTTTTATATAAATGTGTGTGCCTTAATATAATGATACATAGCATCCCCTGCTGATATATGACTTATTTAAGTCCACCTAAGCTTTATATTGTTAATACCATTTATCAAACACCCTCATTGGCTTTATGTAGTAGCATTATTAATGAGATTTATGAAACCCAGGGTGCATATGACAATGTCTTAAACCATTCAACCACCAGAGGCTGTTTTTATTTGTGTCTGGGAAATTGTGATGCAGACATGTAACATGATATCCCACCCAGTCGCATTATATTGACATTGGCCTCTGTATATTCAAGTACTAAAGAAATATTTGACGAAGATAAATGTTTTATTCAATATTTTTTTTATACAGAAAAACAGTAACAATAACAATAACAATATCTAAATACAAACAGATTATGGAATTTAACAATGAAAAAGAGTTAAAATATAACTAAGATGGACATAAATATTACATATGTTTCATTTCTCTCATTTTAATAATTATTACAAGACCTGTTAACATGTGAAAAAAAAGCCTTAATCATAATGCAAAGCGCTAGCAGCAAAAATGCAATCTCTTAGTACATAAATTGTGTTATGGTTTTATTGAAATTAATGGTGTTTATAAATCACAATATAAATGTAGTACTAATATTAGTAACCTTACTCTTACCAAGCGGACAGGGTACTAACATGAGCATATACGTGTCAATGGAGCAAGCTGGGTGTGATTCACAACTGGTGCTCTTTTAGCCTGATGTCATATAAATCACTGTTGTCAACCTGAAGGATATACAGCCTGTCATAGGTGGCTTTGAAAAAAGTTGTAGAAGGGAATTTCATCGGTAAAAATTAAATTCCAGTTTCTGCCTGATTGAGTCAAAATGTTTGGTCAAGTTTGATTCATCAAACATTCATTTGCAAGCACCCTATTAATATAACTTTCACTGCATTATTGTAAAGAGAGCAAAAGTCTATAAATTGATTTTATGATAAATACTGTTGACATGTGAAAAACATATATACTCACAAGGAACATAGCCCATTAGTTTTAATCTGCATGCACATAATTTTTTATCAAGGAATATACTGAACTGTTATTTGCCAAGTTAAGTTTCAGAAAGTAAGACTTATAATGCACTATTACATTAATGTGTCAACAGGTACCCTTTGTACAAGAACAATACAACTTTATTTAGACCATGATAATTCTCTCCTTATTTTCCTTTGAAGTAATATTTAATGTATAGGATGTCTGAATAAAATGAAAATAGATCATTTCACTTATAGCAATTATGATATATATCACTGCACACACAAAAAACATACCTCTACATCCTCTTTATCTTGCTCTCTCTCTCTCTCTCTCTCTCTCTCTCTCAACAATAAAGGGATTAATATCAAATTAAACCCAATTTAAATGAGAAGTATATTCGGCACAACAAAGATAATAATACTTTGTCTCTTTTAACTGAAAAATATAGGAGAGCACCAGTAACATAGAAAACTTTTTTTAATTATGTGACTTATAAAATTACTGGTCTAGGACCACATCTTTGAAAAACTTATTAACGCAGCTAAGCAACCAAAGAGAAGAAGAAAATTTACAGTTGCATAAAATAGAGATATGATATTACCATAATAATATTTCAGATCTATATTTAATGCAAAAATATTTCAACGAGATCTTTTATATTTCTAAACTATACAACTAAACTCGTTTCTTTCTAATAAGTCCAACATTTTTACTCGGCTAATCATCCCAGTAACTATCTGAATAATTATTATTAATTATGAACTGCTGAATTGTCCATAATTTGTATGTTTTCAGGGATATTAATCTGTTGAAAATAATCACTTAGTTAATTATGTGAAAATGATCATTTTACTTTTATGCAGATAGGAGAAAATGCGATTTTTGTTTTGCAAATCACCGATTTTATTTTATTTTTTACTTATTATTAAATTAACTCCTTTTTAGTTGCCCAGATAACTTAGCTCCTTGTCTTTATAAAATTATCTATCACCGACAATAACATCTATAATAATAATAATAATAATAATAATAATAATGCTTTATTTTTAGAGGGTGACTCATTAGTCAAGGACTAATGTTGCTTGAGGCCCTCTTATGGAGAGCATCACAATGCACATTATATGAAGATAGCAATAATTGTTGTTTATTTTAACATGTTTAGTATTAAAATACTAAATTCGATTAGCTATTAGAAGCACATACATGCTCATGATATCTTTTCTTAAATAGTCTAATATTTTCAGCAGATTTTACATGTAGTGGAAGCTTATTCCACATAACTGAACCAGAATATTGGTATTGTGTTGAAAATGGCCTGAATAAATCCTGAAGATACCCTGGTGCAGTTCCATGTAGACATTTATATAAAAGAACTACCTTGTGAAAATCTATCCTGTCATATATTTTGAAACATTTTAGTTATATAAATAATGCTTTTGAAGGATGATCAACAGATGCATCTAAAATTACATGTGCTGCTCGTTTCTGAAGTTTATAAATCATGTCAAGCTCAGATTTAGCACAATTTTCCCATACATTATAACAATAATCCATTTTTGGAAGAATATATGACTTGTAGTATAAATTGCGAGTTTCCGTAGGTAAATATTTCTTGATTCTGCTGAGAAGGGCAATTTTGGATGACAGTGTTTTACAAAACTTATCAATATGGTCATTCTATTATAAATTATTATCTACGGACACACTACAAGCCTTTCATGTTTGACATTTTCTAATGGATGATTATTTATTGCAAGAGACAGTTTTGAGTTCCCTTACCTGTGTAATTTAAGTGATGTCCCCAAAATCATACATTATGTTTTATCTTCATTAACTACCATCCTATTTTGTTGTGCCTAGTTATGGAGTCAAATAAGGCCCGAGTTTAATCTTGTTTGGTTAACTTCATTATCATAACTAGACATATACAAGGTTGCATCATCTGCAAACAAATATGTAATTGTGGATTCATTATTTAATGGCAGATCATTGATATAGATAAGGAAGAGGAGAGTGCCCAAAACTGAGCCTTGAGGGCCCCCTGAATGCCTAGTGAGAGCTAATATTGCCAATGCTTACTTGTTGAGACCTTTGGTTTAGGTATGATCTAAGCCAGTTTAAAGAAGGATTGTTGAACCTGTAACAGTTCAATTTTTTGAATCAGAATTTCATGATCAATAAGATCAAAGGCTTTCTTGAAGTCAAGGAAAACAATCCCAGCCATATGTCCATTATCCATTTTTATCCATTTATGTTTCAAAAAATGTATAGACCTGAATGGCTAAATGTTTTTCAAATAGTTTTTACAATACTGATAGAATTGATATTGGTCGGTAATTTCCTGGATCCTTCTTTTCTCCTTTCTTAAAGATATGTGTAACCTTTGCACATTTCAGTGTTTCTGGAAAATTACCAATCATTATTATTAAATTTATGATATGCATTAGTCGCTTTGTAATTACTTGTGCAGCCATTTTAAGAATTCATGGACCAATACCATCCAATCCAGAGGATTTATTAATATTCAGCTTAATTACAATATCAAAAACATCAGCTTCACTAACATTCGCTACTGAAAATTAATTATCACCAGGAATTTTAGCTATTATAAATAACAGAAGAGCATCAAGTTCAATTTTGTTATGCTAGTCTGGTTCTGAATACTTTTATTGGAGATATTTATGAAGAAATTGTTGAACATTTCCACAATGTCTTGTACAGATGTTGCCATATCAAATAAACATTGTGACCCCGCTATAGCTTGCTTTGATGTAACACGAATTTGGATATGACATGGCTATGGCATGGCTTCTGAAATTAAATATACATGTACTCTTCTCATAGGGGCCCTGAGTGGTCAAGTGGTCTAAAGCGCTCTCCGTTACGGATTACTGCCATCTCACCTCTGTCTGCGTTGGTTCGAGTCTAGGATTCGGCCAATGTGGGTATGTGAGAAAGCTTGCCAGTAACTTCTCGTGGGTCAGTGGTTCTTCATGGGGTTAGCCCTGGTTCTTCCTCCACCAATAATACTGGCCACTATGCATGTTATATCATAATCTGCTTATCCTGACATCTGGCCTGAGTACTGTATGTTCCGTGAGATCTCATTACTTTTTTTCCTTAAATCATTTTTGGTAGTGGATATCATCCTCACAAGGAACTAGCTCATAATGGATGTTTTGGAAGAAATAGTGTTGGTTTATTGGCCGCTCGCTAGTAATTAATATTTTTATTTTCACTGAACTCTGTAAGTGGATTGTAAAATTAAAGAACACTCGTATTTTCTGTAGTAATCACTACCAACAGAACGGAACACCTGTGTATTCATTTTATGATGGCCTTCTAAAAAAAAAAAATGTATGATGGAAGGCAGCATTACTTCGCCAACAGAAATGTAACGGGAAACAACCCACCAAAACAGAGATCCAATTGTTGGTCTATCTATGATAACGAGCTTTGCTACAGTCAACAAACTTTTGAACGTATGAAACATAAGAAACTGCTACAACTGACCAAACAAATGCTATTTCCTTTTTTTCTTCATGAAAACTTATGCTTACAATTGCTAAAAACATTGGCACAAAACGCAAACTAAATGTCCAGACTTTTGAAGCCATATAGTCTACATATAATCAAAAGTGCCCCTTTTTGCAAACGCTTTTATAACCCCTCCAGCCCACCATATTTTAGGTAACTTAATTGGTTGGTTAAAACAGGGTTTGATTTATAACACAACTGGGTTCTATGGAGCCAAACTACATTGTTACAGCAGGATCACACTGTGTTGCTTTATTAATAGGAAAAGCATGGAAGCATCAGCAAGTGTGATCAGAAATGCAATATTTTGAATATTAATGTACAATGAATTAGCTAATACAGATATGTCTAGTACTAATAATTAGTGAGCCGTAAAAAGTTAATGCTGTTCAGGACTGAGGAATTATGCTTGTGCTCCAAGACTTAGTAGAGGTCACATTCTCTGTGTAAATCTGCTGTATGTAGTAGCTACTGTACATGGCTTTCCGTGGAGAATAACACAGTTCTTCTCCATCATAAGAATGACATTCTTCACTGGATCTGAAAGATAAAAACTTCCAGTAAGTAAGGAATTAAGGGATTTCATATTTATGATACTTATATATTTTACTGTGTGCCTTACAGGTTCCTGTAACTAATGCAGAAAAATAAAAACTATATATATATAGAAAATATATATAGTATGTACGCTGTATCAATGATATACCTCAAGATGTATAAATTTTTCATTAAAAGGAAACAAGACTTGCTGGTATATCAAATTGTTTTATAATGATACTTTTAAATCCATGTTTTAGGATGTATGAATACATACCAACCTCTGACGAGGAAAAAGTGTAATCCAAGTGGACAAAAAGAGAAATAGAAGCAGAAAAAGAGGAATCCACATATAACATGCTACAGTTTCAATAAACAATGATTTATTTGCCCCTCTATTCTTTTAACATCCTTTACTGCTTCAAGTTTTCATATGTAGCACTTTTAGTTTTAGAAAGCAACAGATTTTCATGTTGCATTTTAAAACACTGTACCAGCTGAGACCATGAATGTTTTGCACACCAGTAGAGCACAAAGTACTGGGTTACTGAGCCTGGATCTGTATTCACTTTTATGTTTGTTAACAATACTGAACAATCTCTCACTGTCAGCATTAGAATGGTAAAGAACCAATATTCCTTTCATAGCCTGACAAAGAAGAGGAAATTTATATCTTCAAGTGATTGTGTCTTTTAGCTGGGAAATAAGGTGCCACTGCACATCAACTCTATCTGCATTAAGTATATTGTCAGGTAGAATCTAAACTTTATATTTCAGGAATTCTCCTTCCAGATGATCCAAGGCAGACGAGGGTATTAGAAAGTGATATCTCTTGAAAAAGAATCTAACACTTTGGAAGCTTTTTGACTGTCTCTCATTTACATCAGCAACTGAAGCTTTAAAAGCACTTCATCTCCATATGGGAATTTCTGGAGCATGTAATCACAGGCTGAAGCATAATAATCTCAAAAAATTATCATAAAACACGTTCACAGCTAGAGTAGAACTGTGTTCTATGAATTCTCTTGCTTCTGCACCAACAGCAAGATCTTCATTATCTTTCTATTAAGAACTTGGTAAATAACACCTCTGTGTTTATGACATTCATGTCCGCACTTTAGTTCTGCTGCAGATAAGAAGTTCCCTTAGTATTGGAGTTCGTAAGACGAGACATTCATATATTCATCTTTGAAGGATTCGGGTTTTTTTTTTGTCTTTTTCTGATCCACCTGTGAATTTTTTTGAAAAAATATATGTGCTCTAACACAAACATCGACTAGAATACATCTGAAGACTTTTAGAGCCAAATAGTAAAATTATTTTCACATGGCCTGCAATAGATGTCACGTGATGCTGCCCTTGTGTCCTCATCTTTGTAGGATTCTGTTATTTTTTGTTTCGTTTACTTTTGGCTTTTTCTAATCCATCTGTGAAATTATTTGAAAGGAGATATTTTTGCTCTCATACACGCATCGACTCAAATAAATTACACTTTAGCACCAAATACCTATAGACTGGTTTTGTACTAAATATAAATTAGAAAAAAGAATCTGTGAGTAAAGATTAAAAATTAGAAAACCAGTCTGTTGTCTCGTAAACTAAGCCATGAAGCTGCTATGTATAGAATACGAGGTCAAAAGTTTGAAAGTAGAGCATGTTTCTGGGTAATAGGATAGTTGCTATAAATAGAACATAATACTGTTAAGAAAAAGCATGGACAAGTTTACTCTTATATTGTAGTTATGTAGAAGCCATCTTTTCTAAAATATGGTATGTGGGATTAATGGGATGTTAATAAAAGCGAGAAAACAAACAATTGATTGGTTTTGGAAGGTGGATATACCGAAAAAGCGTAATCCATATACGTTTAGGTGTAAGGCGTAATTTGGTGAAAAAAAAGCGTAATGATTGGCATGTATGTGTATGTAGTATAAATAAATTTATAGTTTAACATGACTCAAAATTATGCAGCCACAAAAAGTTCATTATCAATGTCCTACAAAAATGTCATCGATTATTGTAATAATAAAGCATAATGATACATTTCAAACAGATCACTGAAATTTAAAGATTATCTGTCTCACTGTCACTTTACTTTAATGTTCTTTACACTGTAGGTACGTATTAAATCCGACCTTCATAGGTCACATTTTCTAAATTGTCATAAAATTTATTATTATGCACAATTTTACATCACCCCTCACCCATAAAATCCCTGTGTAACTTCTTTATGGATGATATCTTAGAAGTGTATCACTAATCAAAATAACCGATGAAAATTTATTTCACTTGTATGAGATAATAAAAATGTGTTAGTAGATTGAACACTTTCATTTCCAGTATAACCATGATCATCCCATACAAGTTTCTGAAAACATAAGACATCTTCATTATGGTAAAATGCTGATCAACTTAAATTTTTTTAAATTCTAGAGCCAATAGCATAATGAAACCATGATAGCTGGTACATGTAGTTGAAATCACCTTAGGAGAACCTTGGAAAGTGCTTCAAAAGAGTGCCCCGGACAGAGGATGTTGGGGTTTTAATGGCTTATGCTCAAATAAGGGGCAACAGGAGTCTGCTAATGTTACCGACTACATTTCCAGTGACATGGCAAAATAACATACTCATAGACATTAATGTCCTCAAAGCATTTACTATTACCAGTAAATGGGTTATCAATGGATGCAATATTATCGGAACATTTCTAACTCAATTGGCATGTGACACTGAAATATGACATAGAAGCAGTATATGTCAAATGTAACAGGAGGATTCACTGTCACTCACTGCACTGACTGACTGAGGCAATGTGCCTTTATAATGAAACTAAAAAATATTGGCAAAATTCATGACTGAAATGTGAAAGTAAGTTTTGGTAGTTAAAAAAATTGGAGATTTGGAAAGGGGCTGTCCATTTAGTACATATACATGGAGGGGAGCTGGGGTTAACCGTAATGCATACACTTGCGTATGGAGTGGTATAATGATAACGTACGTACGCATAACCTATTCGACTGGGTTCAGTTGGCATTTGAATTTTAGCGGACATGAGACAAACTTTTTAAAGTTACACAGTTATTTCTTGGATGCAGCCAGACATTCAGTGTCGGTGGACGATCTGTTTTATAAAAAAAACATAAATACTATTAATCCTTGATTGTTCATACATGAATTAAATATAGGCCGTTATACAGAATTGGGGTGGTCAAGCATACGTACACAGGTTGGGGTGTGTGTAAAAAAGTATGCATGTGTACAGGGAGGGGTGTAGGGGTGAAGCTTTGCCAGACTTTTGCATACATACTAAATGGATGGCACCAAAGAAGCTGGTGCAAGCCTAAACTTAGTATGTTACCTGTAAAATCAAATAAACTGTTATTTAAAAAAATAACACATAGGAATTAAAAGATCAGCTACCAAATATTCAATAACCATTGTAATTCCAACTATTGTCAACTTATTAATGGTACTGAAACTAACATTAGTGAGCAAGACAAGAAATTATGTACCAGCTTTTTTTCCCACTAGACACTGGCAAATTTAAAATTAAGAACTATCATGGGAACAAGTCCTATAATAAATAAAATTGAAGAATGATGCTTGATTGTGGCACCAATAGTAACATCAGTGCAGGTAATGAATGGCCATGACATCACTTTCATCATTTTTATCATCAAAGCGTGCTACTGAATAAATGCTCCCACCATAAATCTTTAAAAAAAATGACAAATGTGAAGAAAGCGGTAAGCAGTTTAGATTCTGTTGATGTAAATTATTTAGTGTGTAACTATTCATCGTTTAATATATCCATAGTTGTTTACAAGTCTTTGATTCAGATTTTTTTTGCATTACAGAAAGTGAAACAAATCTAACGAAGCGTTTTGATACTTTAAGAAATATTGTATAATAATTAATAGCAGCAAGATAACTCATTTGTGAAAAAACAATAATTAAAACGCACACTTAATAGTTTGCAATTTAAAATGTACCTGTTAAAATAAATTGATCTATCACCACTTGTCAATCATGCCTATCAAATTAACCAATCAGCGAGTGTAAGTTATACACACCTACAGGCATTGCTTTTGTCCACCATTTTCCTCTGACAAGCAGCATGTGGCAAAAATGAATAGATTATTATAAGTATTTACAAAGTTTGCAATGATTTGTTGATTTCTACATAGATAAGGGTGAAAATAAAGAATGTATACGGTATCCTAGTGGGACCCAAAGTGGATGCACATTATGACAATAGTAACTGCAACAACACAATGGGCTTAGCAAAACCTAATGACACTAATTCACATAAAACTGGCCGATGTATGCAAAACAAAAGAACATTCTTCAGCAGATACACTGAAGAATTCAACATTAACAAAATATAAAAACACTTGCAAATAAGAAAACATGGTTTACCTTATCTCATGCAAAATGTACAGTAGCATGTATAAGGAAACACAAAAACTTAACGTAAGAATGAACCTTCATCTTTCTGATTAACATACCCTAAAAAATAGACTTTAGTCTGGTAGATTTCTCTTTGCCTTTGATGATGCAGTCGTTCTGGATTTGCCCAATGCCATTACTGTTTAAATGAACAAATGAAAGAAAAAGAATATATTGCATTAGATGTCTATAAATCTTGCATACTATTCGTCAAAACAAAAAGGAATAACAACATACACATAATACATAAAATTGTTTATGAAACATATTAGATCATATTATTTACATCAGAGTCCACTTTAAGTCAGTACTCAGAAATAAGTCCCTACATTTCTTTAAAAAAATAACCCCTCATGATGGCACAACAACATAATCATATTTTTTGGACTGGTGACTGAAGGATTTTCAGCTGGTCTTTGCAACAGTGTCACTTTGTTATAATTGAAAATGTAACTTTCAATATGAAAAATCGGTGGTCACATTAAGCTTTATCACAGTATTGTGTGCTCTGATTTTATCTTTGCCTTATTCCAATTTCAAATATGGTCTATGTGTTAAGTATTTTGATTTGAAATACATGTAACATGAAAAGGAAAAGAAAAAGGTCAGCTTTTATATACTGACTATAAACTTAAAAACTGATGCAGACAGCATTAAGTTTCATAATTTTCACCTGCTTGAACTCTTTAACTTTAAACGTGACTCTACATCACTGTTTTCATTGATTTTTGAATTAAGTTTGCTTATATTTTCACAGAGTGTTTATGTAAATATACCAAAATAACTGTGTCAATGACAGTGACACACACACATACACACAGTATATATCCAGTTCTGTATTGTCTTCACAAAATTGTGAGCTTCATGTTTTAAGCTCATTTGATGTATCAGTATTATGGATAATGGGTACGAATGTGAAACCTTATGCAGCCCTTAAAATAAAAATTTCTGTTCATTAGCAGCAGAGGGGGTGAACAGACCGAAACTAAATTTAAAAATAACTATTCCACGGGAATTACTTCTCGATAGAAGCCTATTTCGGTGAAATAAACTACTTCCACGGAAATGCACAGCATTTCTCAATCGGAGATTCCCAACTGGAAGTCAAGGGACTTCTACGCCTACATAAAAACACGCGTCGAAATAATTTATGCTGCAAAAATTGTGTCGAGGCCGACGCGATATCGTGTTCGCGGGTCATGTAGGTTTATTGTCACAAATCCGTGAGGGGTTCTTTGAGCGCGACTAAAGAAATTTTTGAATTTATTTATATCCATGTCACCACTACACCAGGTTTGATGAATATTTCTCAGCGTGTGAACATCAACTCCATTGAATACCGCAAGAAGATTACAATTATCCCTGATTACTTTTGGTATCTGTGTGTAACGTTGAGTAACATAAATGACATCAGTGTTTCGGTGACGACCCCGTGAGAATATTCTTGCAGGATTTTTTTGTTTGTCCAGCATCACATCATCGTACACTACTAGGTTATTTATTCCCCCGTCGAGGTCCTCAACGGATGGAGCTTCCTCGATATCAGTGATAAATTCAACAACATCCTCGTCACTTAGCTCTTTTGCACTTTCATTAAAATCTTTTATAACATCATAGCATCGCTGATCATCTACAGATGGTGCTACCAAATACAGCTTATCCCACTTCATCCACTTCATAATCAGGTTCAACAACAATTGCGTTTTACCCGATCCTGACGGTCCTATGATGATCATCCGGATCGAGTTGGGCAACACCGAATTATGTTTAACCGGCTCCCTTCGCCGCGTCGCAGAAAAGTCTGTAATTTCCATTTGTATACAAAGAATAATAATTATGGATCTATATTGTGTGAAGTGTCGGGCACGAACTCCTACGAATAACCCAACAACGGTTACAACAAAAAATAACAGACTAGCAACTTCAGGTACATGTACTCAATGTGGCATAAAAAAATTTAGATTTCAAAAAAAAAAAGCGGAGGTGACATTGCAGCCGCGTTCGGACGACTTCCAGGTACCCCTTGGAGTAAATATCCCGGAGAAAAACATCTCCCAGGATACAATTACTGCGGTCCGGGAACACGACTAGATATCAGGCTTGACAGCAACGATCAGCCCAAACCCGGCGAGTATCCGATAAACGCTATCGACGCAGCGTGTCACATACATGATATTGCTTATCGAAGTAAGGATCTACAAGACAGGCATATCGCGGATGTGAAATTAATTCATGCCCTAAGCGCCATAAAAAATAAATCACTTAAGGAGTCACTCGCTAATTGGTTAATAAGATCAGCGATGAAATCTAAATTAGTAATCGGGGCTGGATAATTAATAACCATGCAAGCATTTCCTCGGAAGTCCAAGGGACTTCTCATGCAAGCGATTTATTATTCCCCGGCCGGATACTGGAGAGGTAAATCAGCAATTAATAAACTCGCCAACGCGGCATCAGTACCACGCGAGGTTGCCAAAAAATGGCTGTCAAAACAAGCAATATGGCAAATCTACTTACCGCCGCCGAGACAAATCAACTTTGCACATTTTGATGTTAATATCCCCAATGAAGTTCATCAGGCTGACATACTATTCCTGCCTCATGATACTGTCCGTGGCCGAACATACAAATACGCGCTAACAGTAGTTGATGTTGCCAGTAGATACAAAGAAGCAGAGCCGCTAACAACAAAGACAGCGTCCGAAGTTGCTTCTGCGCTTTCGCGAATTTATCAACGAGGGGCTCTACGATGGCCACGATTATTACAAGTTGATCCTGGTAAGGAATTTCATGGAGAGGTTTCATCGTTGACAGCCCAGCATAATGTTACCATACGACGAGGACATACTGAAATTCATCGCGATCAGGCAATTGTTGAGCGGTTTAATAGAACACTCGCTGAGAGATTATTCGGATATCAGTACGCGAGGGAATTCATTCATGATACACGATCTCGTGAATGGGTTGCAAGACTGCCAAATGTGATCCACGCACTGAATAATGAGATTACTAGAACAATAAACATGAAACCTGCAAATGCAATCACGAAAACACAAGGCGTTTTTCAAAAAAAAATACCTCACGCCGGAAATGTGAACATTTCTCGCGGACATGTTTCAATGCCACCGACGTTAGGTAATGTCACTGTCAGGTATTTATACGAACCAGGCGAACTAGAAGGAGGAAAAAAAAGAGCAACCGATCCCATATGGAGTGTTACTACACATAAAATATCCAGTGTAATCAGATCAGTCGGAGGAAATCAAAGATTTCCAAGACCACCCGTCTACAGATTAGATTCGACTGCTCCTCAACGTGGATTTACACGCGAGCAACTTCAGGTGATTCCTGAGGATACCCAATTACCACCTCGATCACTAAAGTGATCCGCGAAAGTGATCCGTGAAAGTGATCCGTGAAAGTGATTCATGAAAATCCATTACTATTTTTTTTTGTCATTAATAATACTACCTAATACAATTCTTCGTAATTGACTCATCCTTGTTACTCTAGACACGGCCAAATAAACTAAATTTGACCACTCGATGTGATCATCAACTATCCAAACTGTTGTATCTGAAATGGTTAATCCTTGCGAACTGTGGATGGTCATAGCGTATCCTAACATCCATGGTGATTTATTCATTTTCAATGCCTGTTCAACAACATCGATGTCAACTGTGATGATATCATTTAATACTAAATTCTGTTTTTCTGATGTTCCAGGTATATCAACGTCGGTGTTCTGCAATCGTGTATCAGCTGGTCTATAACACAATGGCACTTTCATCGTTGGAAATTTCTTCTGGTGTAACTGAAATAACCGCTGCTGAAGTGTGTCCCTGACTATTTTTCTACTTACCACTATGAGATCACTCGGGTTCCACATTTCCTCGAAGTCACTCATGATCGTCTCCGGAATTATTTCGCGCATTATCTCACATTGGACTTTATCAGGTTGTAGTCTGATCAGCGCCTTAAACGTTTTCAGTGTTTCATCACGTGCTCGTATATCAGTGGTTATCTCCTCGTAATAATCTACAAAAGTTTTCAGCCACGTGTGTGGTGATTCACCGACAAATGGTGGTGGTTGACCGTGATCGCCGCACATAACAACTGCAGTATTTTTCTTTAGTAACCAGTCCAAGAACTGTTTTAATGTTTCCAACTGGACGGTGTCTATCTCATCCCAGATGATTACTCCCGGGATATACTTCGTTCCCATTCGTTCAGGTGTCCATGTGCCACCGCTGTATTTGAAAAAACTGTGATACGTGCACGCGTTAACACCCCGTTGTCGCATTTCCCTGGCAAGTCTATGTGTGGGAGTCAACACAATCATGTCAGAGTTTCTAAATAATTCTATTGCGCGAGTTGTCTTACCGGAACCACCAGCCCCGTTGAGATAAACTGTTCTATGTCGTACAACAGGATCGTACACCGACGGGAGCAACTTTGTTGCCGACGAAGTTGTTGTAGAAATTGATAATTCTGCGCCGCGATATTCATCCTCGATGACAACATCAGCCGATTCGCAGTATCCATGCAACATTTCATTTTTTATTCTCCATGATCCCCATGAAAATCCTTCGGATGATGATGATGAAAATCCTTCGGATTTCAGTATAACCTTATTCAACGCCGCTAAGTGTTTTTTGTCGATGTAGAATGAATCCGTTGCAACTCTCACTGCGTCACCGGGGAATCTGTTGATCATCGACAGCAGATTTATGCTTACATAAGCTAGCATCGAAGATCTCAAATGTGTATACTGAGCTGATTCTCCGTCGGTGTAACTAACAACAGTTCCTAGTTTTTTCCCGTTTGACAGAAACACATTTTCGCGGGTACAAAACGTATTATTCGTGGCGGCATCAGCGACAATAAGATCCAATTCAGCCTCGTCCATGATTAATCGACTATGATGTAATTTATGATCATACGCTCCACCTTGAGTAAATTTTCCTATTATTCTTCGTCCTAGATCTTTTGCGGCGCTTTCATCACTTCGGGAAATTTCAGGAGCTCTTTCGATGATAGTGTCGATAAATGATTCTGGATACTCCTGGAAATTAGTTCCTTCGATGACTTCCGGAGTTGGTAACCAAACTTCGGTTTGACGATCATAAGATATAATCGCGTTACTGACCGTCAACGACAGAAGTATTTGACTGTCAAGCATATATCGTAATAACACTATCGGTGCCCATCGCTTCTCAACAAAATGTCTACCAAACCAAGCATAACACACAGGATGTAAACCTGTAGCGAGTTTAAACGACGACACACAAGCAACCCCGGTCAGATCAAAATCAGGTAATGGTCCGTTCACGGATACTCTTGTCATCGAGCTTGTAGGATGACCAAACCGCGCAAAATACTCACTGCATTCTCCACGCCCAAGAAAACTTCCTGGATAACACGCCGTCATATCCACGGATATCATATTGCGGTGATCATACTTGGTATTCCACAAACCACCGTGTCCGTATTCGACACAACTTTGTTGAATATCCTCGAGAAAACGCCCCGGGGTTGGTTTCCATGAATTTCGTTCTCGGGCTATATGCGTGACAACGCCCGGAACAGTAAAACACTTTGTCAGTAGCGTATCAGTGTCCCGCGCATGATATTTTTCTGCGAGTTTTTTCATTTTGTAATGTAATTCTGCTGTTCTGAATACCTCCCCGCTGGGTCTCACAAACTGATCATACTCACCTTCGAGGTCACTTCGGAATAACCACAACGACACTGGATCGGTTTTACTTATCTGATAAATAAAATCAAACATGGAAACTCTTCGAGTTTCAATACTTGTATTTCCAGAAGTCTCTGGACTTCCATTTTGGGTTTCACCATTATCGGCTTCCAACTCGGAATAATACTTTACAACACGGTCTCGAGGAAATATCCTAACCGAATCAGTCCAGGCGTGACTGTTATGATCGATAATAGTTATTGGTGCTCCACGTGACTCGTATTTACTCTTGTACAATACCTCACCGGTCAATGATAAAACCGTTATAGGAAATTTTAATGATCGTTCGAGTTCGGCAACATCATTTATTGACGCTCCATCGCGTGCTACTTTTGCCGCCCATGCTGCTATTTTAGCCTGTCTTAGCGGTGTTAGGCCATTCCCTCGTGCGGCATTTTTAAAATGTTCCGTTACTCGCTCGGCTACACAATTCAACCCTGAGGATTTTATCTCCGAGGATTTTATCCCGGGAAACGCAAGCGTTTCTGACTCTGTCAATGACGACGTGAGAAGTCCTTGGACTTCCAACTCTGACATTTTCATCGGCGAGAGTTTATCAACGCGTGGTTTCTTCATCGAATAAATTCCGTAAACGACTGCCGTCACAGGATACGCTCTAGCATAATACGGTGCATCAATCCCAACAAGTACTCCCGGGTTTGAGTCTTTGGTTAACAGAATTGTTTTCCCACGGGAATCAAGAACAGGATCTAGTTTGTCTTTGATAATCCACGTTATTTCATCTGTTTCTTCATCTTCGACACCAACGATAAATTTTATCTGAATGAAATATCTTCTATCATCGAGATAACCAATTATGTTACGCGCGATTGTGTCGTTGATAGTGCCATCAATGATATCTTCCTCTTCTGTGATTTTATATGTCGACCACACATGTGCGGCACCATCACGACGAAATTCTTCCTTGGCGTTCTTGATAACACCAAGTACTGCTCCAAGTTTTCGTCGTCGTCGATCAAAAGTTAACCGGTCAAGATCGAATCGACCCCGACCGAATTGGAAACTTCTAGGTTTTATCCTAGATAGTTTTGAGAAACTCATTATTATAATTAAGACAAGTATTTAAATAGGCAAAAGTGTTATATTATAATGAACCAGTGCAAATGGATCAGACTAAAATCGACCACACCGTGTAACAAATCATGTAGAGGTGAATACTGCGGAATACACGCTCAGCAAGTTCGTCGTGGAAGTTCAGGACCAACTCCGTGTATTCGATGTGGTGCTGGAACACGAGGAAAAACACAATTGTGTTCACCATGTGGTGGAAAACGCTATCGAGAACTAAAACGTTATTACGATAAAAAAAATCCAAATTGTGATAACTCACTGAATTTTTCCGAGCATGATTACATAAATAAGTTTTCAGACAAATTATGAATTAGACAAATGATTTGCCTGTAATATAATGAATCAAAAATTCGTTGCACAACAAAAATTCGTCCCACAACAGGAATTTGTTGCACATCCAACTATTCCAAATTATGAAGCATCACGCGATGGTATAGTACGACACTGCACGCGAAGACGACCAGTTGGTGTAGTTGATAAAGGTGGTTATCGTCGGTTTACTGCCACGCCCGGAAAGAGATATTTATGTCATCGTTTCGTCTATGAATGTTTCCATGGACCAATCAAGAAAGGTTTTGTTGTTGATCACATTAACGGTAACCCTCTTGATAACTCCGTAGATAATCTTCGCATGGTCACCCAGAGCAAGAACTGCCGGTCGGGTAAAACAGGACATGGTAAAAAAGTTGTAAGACCTGTCCGGGGTCATAATACCCAGACCGGCGACGAAATAGTATTCCGGTCGATTTACGCCGCCGCGAAGTATTATGGTATTTGTTCACCTTCTGTACAGAATGTCGCAGCTGGGATTAACAAAACAGCATTGTCCAAAAAATTAAATCAAAAAATCTCATTTTGTTACGTCGTCGACGACGATAACTCGAAAGTCAAAGACGAGAAATGTGAAACATTTCCAAAGACGAAAAATGTTTCAACTTTGTAAAACTAAGACTCAAAAATGTTTACATTTTTCCATATTAGATAAAAAAAAATGGTATAATAATATGAATTACGAAAACATAAGAATCGTAATTGATGAAATTCAAAAATTGAAAAATCGGGGGTTTAATATTTTAACAGACCCTGAAACAATTATGTCGGATTTTGAATCCTTGAATGAGCTATCAACGAAGAAGAATACTCTTCCTTCCAGATACAGGTTTATTAAAATGCTGCAAAATTGCATTTATAGATCACTTGCCGAGATCACCAATGAACAAATACCCGAATTTATTCCACTGACGCGTGCAGTTGAGAGTATTCGTCGCGAACTATCACACGAGTATGAGACTCGAAAATTAATTAATTCCCGAGTGAGATTGTTAAAAAATCAAATAAAGAATTCCGTGACAATCTCCGATTGCTCAGAAACGCAAAGCATTTCTCAAATCGAAGATTGTTCCGACGTAGAAGTCCAAAGACTTCCGGAAACTCCAGCGTTTCCAGAACTCAAGGGAGTTTCTGACTCTTTGGAATCCAATGAACTTCTGGATACATTAAGTATTTCTCAAATCTAAAGACTTGAGATTCTGGAAGTCCTTGGACTTCTCACGTTAACGTTTTCGGGAACTCTTAGAGTTCTGAGTAAAAAAAAAAGTATTATTTTTTTTTGTCTTTGAAATTCTACTATGGTAATCTCCGACTTCCATAATCAAGTCTTTAGATTTTCAAGATTTGCTTGAGTGTTTCTGTGGAAATACACGAATGAGAATAGTTCATGATGTGTTCTCGGTCACAAAAAACTGTGATCGTGTGATACTTCTGTAACTGTTCCTGTTGTGGCCGTGTCAACAGGAAATCTTCGCGATCGTCAACGACTTGGTCGTCAACGACTTGGTCGTCAACGTGGTCGTCAACGACTTGGTCGTCAACGTGGTCGTCAACGACTTGATCGTCAACGACTATTCCGACGGGAAAATGCAAAGCATTTCCAGAAACGCTAACGTTTCCAAATGCGGTCCTGATTGCCGCGTTGAGAATTTGTTTGTCATGTATGCGAACTCGGACATGGATATACTCGCGCATTATACACAACTGTAATTTTTTAAATGTGGAAATGCTAGCATTTCTATTTAGGATTTCACAAGCAGGTTTATACTCACAGTCTCGCCACGCAAGTCCAACAAATTCCCGCGTTGGTCGACGAGTTTGAAATTTATCGTTGACAACCACGGATTGGCACACCGTAGATAGACAACATTGATTGGTTCTTGCACAATCAGAAACCCCGGCGGATCTTTTGGTGTGAACGTATACAGAATAAACCCCTGTTGGGCCGTGCCAGCGCGAGAAACGCTAGCGCGAGCGATGTTGACATCGCCAGAGGTGTAACTGCCATCGATGACATCACATACAAGATTGACCGTGATCACGTCGGTGATATTTACAATTCCCGGCGAGACATGTCTGCCGTCCGAGGTTGTGCTGTTGTCGTGTTTGAGAACCCCCGGCTGAGCTCGCGAGTACGCGGTAATAATATCCTCGAAAGATTTCCCGATGAGATCCTTGACTGATTCTCGCAGCGCAGGTGCGTTATATCCAGGAAATTTATAATCAGGAACATCATTCGGTTGAATATTAAATTTAATCGCAAAATCTGCTCTGGCTATCCTTCGTTGATTATCACCAACGGGGTCTTTAAACTCCAGTAAAGTCTTAATTATTCCTGCATTTATAATTTCCATCGCGGATGCGAGTTTGTTTAGTTTTTCTATGGCGGTGATAATACTACCACGAGAACTGCTTGCAGTTCCAGAACTCGTTGTTAAATCAGTGGTATAATCCTGAAAGTATACTCGCAGCAGTTCTAGCTGTCGTTGATGTTCTTGTTTGATCGGAATAAATAATTCAGATTCTATATCATCTAGACGGTAAACACGCGGAGCTTCTATTTCCCATTTATCGGCGTTTAAAATACCCTTTCCCGCCTGTAATTGATCTGCAGCGAGTAAATAATGGCTGTACTCGAGGTCGTGTAGTGCTTGGTTGGTGGTCTCGAAATCCAACTTGGTCGGACGCGGTTTAACCTCGCCGGGCCATCCTAATAATGTTCGGATTGAGCTGTTATAAATATCCACGGCGTATCCTGGCGTTGAGATTTCAATGACCGCAGACAGCGTTGGTTCGTGCGCGGATATAGATATTTTGGATTCCTTGCCGGTGATTCGTTTTATTTGGCGTTGTATCTCATTATTGATTTCTTCGATCTGATAACTCCCAGTGGGTAACGTAATAGTATTCCATTCTGGAACGTCATTGGGTTTGTTTTGGTACGAGAACACAAACGAATTATTCGGCTGCTGACCGGAAAATGATTCCGACCTGATATTGGGCCAGCTGTGATACACACTGAGCTTCGCCAATGCGATTTCATTTACCCGAATTGGAGTTCGAAAATTAATACTGAATTGGGGATCCGTCGACGATGCTGAGATCATTGTGGTCCTCGGCGGTGTTGTGTTTGTGACTATTTGTTGAAGCAGTTCCTGTGGCGTTGCCATCGTTATTATTTACTGAACTTTTCAAATAGTCATTGTACGCGTGTGACATCGCCGTGAATTCAGAATCTGATATCGTTCCGTTGTCGAGACTTGATGATATCAACGATGACAGTTTCTGATATGCTACTACGGCGGTAGTTAACTTTGTCGTGTAATCATGCAGTTTTGTGATCGCGCATGATGAAATTTTTTTTGCTATTATTCCAAAGACGCCGGCGGTGGTTGTTGTCACAGAAACACAAATTGTGGCAGCGACTACTGCAGTCACGGGAGTTATCGCTGATAGTATTAATCCCGCGGATGCAACAGCGGTAGATACCGAATAAACCATAACATCTAATACTACAACGCGGCGTCGGTACTTCTTTGTTTTACGATTAAGCTCGTCGATGATGGTTTTTAATTCTGATCGCCACTCACGAACTTGATTGTATCTGTATTGTTGAGCATCCGGTGAAACGCTCTTGGAAACGCTCTGCGTTTCTTGCGTTGACATTATTTAAATCGCATGCGATTCAATTACGTGACCAATTGAGGCGTTGCAGCGACGAATTCCAAACAAAACCAGTAAGATGCTGCGGTTAAACTAACGTCCTCGGCTTCAAGCATAAATGTTTCCTCGGCGTTGCTGTTTAGTATTACAGTGCAAACCCCCGAATACCTATCGGTGGAATGTCTCCAAGGATATGTTGTGAAGATTTCAAATTTAGCGGCTGAAAACACAGACAACCTGTAAACACCGGTGGTTGTTGCTGTATACTTGATAGTGTTATTCTGTCGTGACCATGTTGCGAATCCCGATGCGACCGTGAATACGATGTTGGTGATATGCCCGGGAGTAACGTCCGCGGGGACTTTAATCAAACTGGTTTTGTTAACGATCTCAGGAATACCCGATACTATATTGCCCTGTGTTTGTTTGATCGTGTTAATGTCGGTCTTGATATCAGCGAGTTTTACATCAACGACTGGAGGAGCCCCAAAGAACTTATCCGCGGTGTCACTAGTTTTTTGAAAGTTTCTTTGGAGTCTTTTAAACCCGTTCACGTGAACATCATACTCTGACCGCAGCGTGGATAATTTAGTATCTATGGCGCTGTCGGCTGTGTCCACGTACTGTTTGTTTGCGGCATCTTCGAGACCTTCCGGATTTTTTAGAACGGTTATTTTGTTGCCGCCGAGACTGAGTTCGCCGGTCATTACGTCACCGGCTTTTTTCACACATTTATCAACGCCGCTATCAATACTGTCTTTGATGTCCACGATTGATATATTCGAGTCCTTGATGCTACCACGGTCAGTAAAAACGGGAAAGTTACCAGGGGCAGCTGTACGAACATTACGGATTAAATCATTCCACTTAATGTTGCTCGTTCTTAATTTTCCTTGCCGGTCTTGGAAAACAGCAACTTCATCCGGGTCAACTCCGGCTAGATCCAAAAGATTATCGACATCATCGTGGGTCGCATATTTTGAGAGATCTACGTCGGTGCTTGGTTTACTTCTTCGCGAAGATCTTCCGTAAATATCCACCATTATTCTTATTGCTGTTTTTCAAATGCGTGAGAAGTCCTTTGGACTTCCGTGGTATATTCATGCACGAGTTTATGAGGAGACGTTGCTGGATTTCTTGAGATTGCATCAAGAACATTTAAAACCTCCCTTCCGCAAATTGGGGGATCAGTTAAGGTTTGTGTTGGTAACGTCGACTGGTACACCCGAATTGGAAATCCTTCCGATTTCTTGACATACTTGAGAAACTCAACTGGCGGTGCTAAACCGTACGAATCAAAATAGATAATTCCACGTGGATCGATCGCGTAAGCAACCCAGTGAGTTCCAGGACCGTCTTTGTTGTCGAGATTAATAATTCCAGTTTCCGGATTTCGCGGCCGCGTCGGTAATTGATCTCGCATAAATACTCCTCGGAAATGTTTTATACGTAATTTTTTAACAGCATCGAGTAAATCAAAATTGGACGCTGGAAGCTTCAATGGAAACTCTCTGAGTTTCTGCGTTAGATTTTTTTTGGATACCAGGATGCGGGAGTTCCCGGTAGTCTTAACCCGCTTCCCTTTTTTTTATACCCGTGTCCCGTTGCTTTCTTTAGTGCCATTCCAGCTGCGGTTCCAACTGCACCTAACGCAGCAGCTTTTGCCGCTGCGCCAAGTATTCCTGGAATTGCTGCGGCGAGTATTGGGATGAGAGGAAATATTCCACCGGTGACAGTCATATCTTTGATAGCTGCAACAGAAAAATCAAGTCGGACACCGGTTTTTGCTGTTAATGCCTTATTGAAATGTTTAAGCTGATTAGCCGTCAATGACAATTTGTTTGGGCCACTACCAAGTTGATCTCGTCGCAGCGTTATTGATGTCCCACACGTGCTTGCTTTTTTCGATTGCAATTTCTTTGTTTGACCGGAAGTCAAGGTGACATTAACGTGACTGTATGACATTTATATTTCAAAAACTAATCTAATTGTTACATATTTTCTACGGGAGCGTCAATAACTCTCATTCGTCCACCAGCACCTTCAAGTAGCATTGCTTTATCGGAGAGTATAACCGCGATAGCTCTAAAACCACCAACGGGAAATTCATTAATATTTGCGCGGAAGTGTATATCAACGACTGATTGTTTGGTCAGATCAAGATGTTCCAGCGAAAAGTAGTAAATGGGATACAACGTTGTAAAATCCAATTGTGATATTTGCAGACCAGTATCGACATTTTGATCGCGTCCCATAAATGACATCAGACGATGATACGCGCGGGCGACCTGATTGTTTGCATAATCTACCGTTATATCCTCGGATGGTTCTTGATGTCCGTTTATTCGCAGCGAAACCCCAGAAACAGCAAATTTATCAAATATCATATGTGAATGTAGTTGTGAATTTACTCGTGCGTTAGTCTGAAGTGCTATAAAAATGTGTCGCGGTGCTGATACACCCTGCTGTGATGAGATATGCCACGTGAATTGTCCAACACCGGCACCTTGAATAGAATCTGTTGTTGTTGTTAACCAGGATATCAGTGATTTACCACCTGTGTCCATAAAAGAAAGTAACCGTTGCTCTTCAGCGAGTGATGGAGACATTACTGGCATCCACAACGCAAGTTTAAGTAATGTTACTTTACCCTGATTAGTAGCAGGAGCAACAGCAGGAGGAGCATCGTTTCGCCAGATAGCGTCATTGTCGTCGCCCTTTCGCACAAGTACAACTGTATGCTTGGCTCCAAAAATAACCTTTCTGACATTTCTGCAGAATCCAAAGATGTGAGACAGTGGAATTGCGCATGAAAATCTCCTATTAGCATCCTTTAACATTGCCCTACGCGTTGCAAACCCGAGATTGTAATCCGGGTTGGGAAATGATACATTTTCAGTATCAGCATCAGCATTACCAGCATTGTTTCTTAGTCGTCTCAAAACGGTAGGTCTACCATCGGGACGATCATAATTATCCTTGGTGAACATCATCGTCGGTCCAGCCGATCTGGTGTAATCATCGGAGTATCGTGCTAATCCCACGATTGTTGTAGCAACGTCAACATTATCCTGAATTGTTTCAATTTCTCTCCCGTCAATGCTGTATGAGGCACTTCTGAATAGTGCCATGATACCATTATTAACAAAACCAACTCGGAAATCATCTCCATATGGTGTATTAGCGTCAACATTTGTTACAATTTCCCCCGTGACTTCAAGAAATGCTTCAGCGGGTAAGAAATATCTACTTGTGTCCTGAACTTGTAATTCAATTCGCCCTCGCTGATTAGGATTTCTTGCTTCGTAAGAATAAAACTGAAAATCGCGGACGGATTCATCTTTGAGTATTGGTGCATCCATGTCAAATGCGGGATCGGATACACGTTTAAACATTTTATATAAAATTATTGTCGTCTAAAACGAAGACCACTTCGGGAAATTCCACTTCCTGATATCAGGCTCGTATTTATTTGCTCGGGTATTTGGGTTACAAGTTCTGCAAGTTTTTGATTGGCAGCATCATTTATTACTTTACTGACGTCCGCGGGCATAAGTTCAGTACTGGCCAGTTTCACCGGTGGCGGTTTTTTTGATCTACGAGTTAACCGTGACAGTCTATCCCGGACTGACGCAAATGCCTTCCCGGCGAGATCACCAACAGTGCCAAGTGCCTTATCCTTGACAACATCAATAGCTTTCATCGACAATTGTTTTGCAATTGGAATCGCTTTAGGGGCTATTCTTGAAAACAAACCAGTAATTGTATCACCGAGACCATCTCCGTAGGTTGCTCTGTAGACTGGTAATCGCGAGTTCACTACGCGGACCTGCAATACGCTAGCGTGTCCAGGCTGAGAATTGTGCACGATCATTTTATTTAATTATTGTTTCTCTAACTTAGTCACTGCGGTAGTCGTCGACGAGTTCATCAATAAGTCCCCGGTAGATGCCGATATCCATAATGCCACGCTGAAATAATCTTTGACAGATATCTGCGGCTTCGTTTATGATTTCACGAGAGTTGTTTCCGGCACGTCTTCCTCCGATGAGAACTTCCAACCGTGATACGTCATTGATGATATTATCAGGACAAGTAATATGACCACCAAGACCACTACCTGTAGCTGTATCTGATACTCCAAGATTTTCAAGAATATCATCGAATTCCTCCCTCCCCGCGGGTGGTGCATCATAAAATTCTTTCTCTGAAGATTGCGGTCGAAAAGGTTGTTGTCGCTGCGGTGGTGGAGGTTGTTTTTTCTCCGGTTGTTGCTCTTGTGGAGGTTGTATTCGTTGTTGCTGCTGCTGTTGTTGTTTTAGTTTTTTCATTCGCTCGATATAAAGGCCTTTTACTTCTTCGTTAAGAGTTCTATACTCCAAATCATCATCTCGTGCCTGCGCTTTATTGTTATATATTCGATATATCCACTTGATAAGTTTATCATCAGTTATTTTATCATAAGGGGGTTTTAAAATTTTTTGTTTATAAAATATACTACCTAATATTTTTACAGGTAATTCTTTTCGTTTAGTATTTTTAATATCTTCAACAACACCTTCCTTAAATCTTACACTTAATTCTACGTCTTCTTTTACTAGTTTTGGTTTTCCCTTGGCGGCGACGTCAGTACCCTCAAGTATTTCTTCACCGACAGGTGGAGGTTGAGCCGCAGCAATATCAGTTGGAAGATCTCGTAAAATCTTCTTTGTCTGTTTAGTTCTTCGTGCTATTTTTTCAGCCTGCGTCGCAGTTTGTTTTGATACCGGAAGAAGATCTTCTTTGATGACAGTTGTAACTTTCTCAGTAGCTTTGGTCACGGGTTTAAATAATTCCTCCGCGGATTCTGCAAAGACTTCCCGTGCTTGCTGTCTTAGTTGTAATTTTTCTCTGACCCGTTCGCGGACAGGAAGAAATTTCTGAATTGCTTCGAGACGTTCTCGAGCTAGTCTAGTCGTAAGTGCTTCTCCAATATTTGCCATTATTTATTTGTCAATGATTTAATTTCCCGTGTGACAATAAACCTACATGACCCGCGAACACGATATCGCGTCGGCCTCGACACAATTTTTGCAGCATAAATTATTTCGACGCGTGTTTTTATGTAGGCGTAGAAGTCCCTTGACTTCCAGTTGGGAATCTCCGATTGAGAAATGCTGTGCATTTCCGTGGAAGTAGTTTATTTCACCGAAATAGGCTTCTATCGAGAAGTAATTCCCGTGGAATAGTTATTTTTAAATTTAGTTTCGGTCTGTTCACCCCCTCTGCTGCTTCATTTCATGATGTTATCAATTACATACTGAACCATAAAATTTTAATAGAAGCAGAGATATCGAGTAAAAAAACAAAATGGTAGAAAAGTTTATTTGAATTCTATATTGAAACACTTCTGGAAAACAAGCATAAAGAGAAATACTGCAAATTACGCTGGTCATTTTGTTCCTTCTTTCAGAATGATCTCTTGACAATGGATGAATTGTGGAATAAGAAATCAAAACAGGCATTGCCAACTTTTCAAAACAGTTTTTATTTTATCTTTCTTTTTTCATTTTTCCTATATTTTTTCGTCTGATATTTGAAAACCGGGCAAACAAAGCACTGTAGAGTTATAACCCTCTCAATAGTCTTTATCCTTACTAAAAAAACACAAGTGCCTGTGACTGTAAATACTATTTAAGATGAATTATAATGTAAAGAATAACAAAGCAAACTAATAATAATTATTCATGACTAATGAGTTCGTGTGTGGTTTAGATTTTTTAATGAATTTTTAAAATAATTTCCCTCATATTGCTATGATGTCTGCAGTGTGATTGTTTATAGTGATGTCTAGCACTGGGGCATCATGCCACAGACATTTAGCATGATGTCCCACCCAGTCACATTAACTTGACACCAGGCCGACCAGTCCTAACACTAACCTCTTAATGATGAGCGCCAAGCGAAGCAGCTGTTAGTACCATTTTTGTAAGTCTTTGGTATGACTTGGCCACAGGATTGAACCCATGACCTCCAGCATCTGAGGTGGACTCTCTAACCAATAGGCCACCAGAGCGGTTCATGACTGATGAAGTCTAAAATAACTTGCAAGATGTATCGTTTTGTATCGATTCCCCATCTGTTGTATCAATATGTGTACCATAGCAGCTAAAGTATGCTGCTAAATGAAAGAGCAGATCATGAACATTCAAATTCATTTGCATAACCAGCATGTAAATCTGAAAATTAAATGATATGAAATCATCAATGTGAACAAACAAACATTGAAAATTTGAATAATGCACTTAATAATAATAATGTGAAATAACTTACACATGATGAATTGAAAGTGAAATATATAAGACTTAATGGAACTATTGCTTTTAATACAGATACATAGCACTTGTTGCCTTTAGTGCTTGCAGGAAAAATTAATAATTGTGGCTGATACAGGGTAAAATATTTACTTTATTGTAAAATGGAGCAATTGAACCCTTGTGACAAAGATTTTAAGTTTATATTAATAAATAACAGACAATTAAAAAATGACCATACAAAGCATAAGGTAAGGAAAACGTACCATTTTTTATGACAAATTGAAATGTTCTTGTTAGCTTGTCTTTAGCATAGGACTCATCTATAATATTTCAACACAGCGAAGATGTCATGTGAACATCTTTTTGACTATAAGGTGACAAAGCCCTTCTGTAAAGATCCATATAATTATCAGCTGAAATAAAGAAGGAAATAATCATAAATTACAATGATATTTTATGCGCAAAGGAACAGTAAAGATACTATGGTCTAAAGAAAAAACATGTTAAAAATAATGCTTAATTGATCAAATAATTTAACCTAAGAACAGTAAGTTTGGTGATTATAATATGGTGATAATGATGTTAGGGGTTCTCCATAAAGTATGTATGAAACAACTGTGATTTTTTACCACCTTTCCCCTTACAGACTGCACAGAATATATTTTTGTACACCCCACTGTGTAAACATATTGGTGAGTCACCATCCCTTTTCCAAGAATAGCTGGGACAATTGAATTTTGAATGATGAAGTTATTAGGATATTCATTAAATATAAGCAGAGGTTTAAATTATTACTAAGTAATGAAACTTTACAAATGAAAATAAGAAAGTGTTAAACAACAACTAATATTTAGTAGATTTTATCAGGTTAAAAAGTGTAATAGTCAAAAATCAGAAAGTGACTAAATTTATGATTTCAACCAATCGAACTGGATTACTGGAATATTTTCAGGATTGTCATCACTTGGAATGACAAAATGACCGATTTCAATTTTTATCACCAGCTTTGACATCATCGAAATCATGAACATCAACAGTTCTTTTCATGAGTGAGAACCATTGTAAGCTGTGTATAATCATGTGACATTTCATGCTGAACTGTAAATGGTGATAAATTCCAAACACAACACATACATGCTTTTGAATCTCACTATTATAAAAGTAATTGGACAATATGTGTCAAACAGGTAATCAATGTGCCTCTTGGTTCATCCAAATGCAATATGTTGTCAAAAAATGGCAAGGTACCGCTTCACAAATTCTCATGAGGCATCAGGGTTTGGATTGCATAATATGTCAGATCATGAGATATCCCAACCGGTCCTGTCAGAAAATGAAGAATAAATATGTCTTCCACAATGTGCACCATGGGCAAGAACACTACAAGGTAATCACACTTCATAACTTTAAGTAGTAACTGGCTCTGCTTGACTTGGCATAGGAGCCACTTTGCATCTAACTCATCTGCTGGTTATGATTCTGACTTGACTGGCTGAACATCTCTAAATAAACATCAGTTAGCAAGGGATTTTGACAACTGCAGCTGCAGAAAATGCTTATTAACAGTCACCCTGCTGCCAATGCTTTTTCAAAACACTTCACCCTCACTCCATGTATACATACTTTATGGATGACCCATTAGTTTAAGGGAAAAAACATATATGACAGAATGAATTAGACAGGTCAGTATCACAAGCTTTATATAAATCATTATATATTAATGGTAAATGTAAATTTATATGGACATGTTATTTCAGAGGTCTCGGAAATGCTTAATCACGCGTATTTGGACGCCAATGTTTTATCTTGGATGTAATAGGTGGGCGGCAACAATCAAAGACTTGCCTGTCATGCTTCAGCCACCTGCTTAGTGGGTAAATGTGTTGATTCATTAGCTGTGTTGATATAAATATATTTACATTGACATAATTTAGTGGCTGAACGACCCATTGATATACAGGTTGCCATTATAAGAGTACATTAAAAAAGAACACGATGCAATAGCTGGGTGGCAGGTTCAAAGACTCTAACTGGTGGCTGGGTGGGACAATGTATTGATATTTACTGTGAATGAATTCAGAGGCAGAAAGAACCGGAGATGTAAATGTGGTCATTTATAAGCGTACATCAAATAAATAAATTTATATTTTATTATTGTCTTAATTTCTGAGCAAAGTAGAATAAGCAGTGCATGTGACCTCGGAATCAATACATGCTGAGACTTAAACAAAATACCATTCGCAAATTTGGATAAGTATTTTGGGGTTAAAGAGCAAACTGACAAAGACTGTAAAGAGATTCAGAAGAGTACTCAAGTTCCTAGTCTAGAACTGATAGTTCGGATGACACAGTATCTAAATGTATGAAAGAGCTTGGAATAAGACATTCTTTGGATTGATAAAATGTGCGTGTGTGTGTGTTTAACGTAGCTTTAATAATTGTTCAGTCCTATCACTATGATGTCTAAAGTGCGACAGTTTATAGTGATGTCTTGCACTGGCGCATCATGCCGCAGACATGTAACATGATGTCTCACGCAGTCACATTATCCTGACATGACACCAGGCTGACCATTCCTAACACTAACCTCTTAATGCTGACCGCCAAGCGAGGCAGCTGTTATTACCATTTTTGTAAGTCTTTGGTATGACTCGACCGGGCATCGAACCCACAACCTACCGCATCCGAGATGGACTCTCTAAACACTAGGCCACCGGAGCGGTGGGGGGAAGATGATGTTACATGTCTGCAGCATGATGCCCCAGTGCTAGACATCACTATAAACTGCCACACTGCAGACATCATAGTGATAGGACTGAACAATTATTACAGCTGCGTTAAACACACACACGCACATACTCGTTTTCCAGAAATCAACTGGCAAAGAAGAACTAGTATCTTACGGTCCTGTAGTGCATATAAAATATGTACATGGTGCTATGCAAAAAAAACTTAAATTTTCGAGATATTAAACCCGCGATATCGTAGGAAGAAATGTAACTGCAAGAACCAAACTAAATGTAAATGAATTCTTACTAACAGTTTCATTATATATAATAGTACTAAATAGTAATAAAACAATGCGATCGTATTACCAATTCACGAAAACTGATAACGGTAACAGTCTGGCGTATATAATGTATGGTTTAAATTCCATTTTAATTTCAAAACTTATCTATTAAAATATAAACTTTTAACGTTTAATGAATTCAAAGTTACGTTTTAAACAATAATAATAATAATAATAATAATAATAATAATATTTGAGAAATTGAGACAATCCACGAAAATTGATAACGCGAACAATGGTGTTGTCAATTGAATTAGTAGTTAAATATTGTAATAGTAAACAATATAAAATGTAATTATCAGCGCTTAAATAAAACGTGAAATGAATTATTAGTAATGGTTAAAGTATATATACCACCAGCCAGATAACACAATACCATATTTCGAGCAGAACAAGTCTCAATGGTGAAAGGAACTAGGTTGTTTTCTTTAAAACCACAATGTCGAATGAAAACTGTCGTTTGTACCAAACTCATTTGCATATTTGCATATATGAATATTTAATGACTGGCAGGATTTCTCCGTTACCCCAAGTGATATCATCAAAATCATGAACCATAACAGTTCTTTTCTCAGGTGACAATTTCTGTAAGGTGTGTGCGATCATGTGACATTTCAAGATGGCTTAGGATGAGTAATTAATTTAAGACACGCTTCTGAATCTCACGCTTATAAAAGTAAAGGACAATACGTGTCTAAAAGGCAATCCATGTGTCTATCCAAATACAATACTGTCCCAGTCTGGCAAGGTATGGCTTCACAAATTCGCATGAGGCACCATGGTCTGGAATGCATATTCTGTCGGAATCATGAGATAAAATAACTGGTCATGTCAGAAAATGAAGAGGAAAAAATGTCTTCTGCAAAGTGCACCATGTGCAATAAAACTACAACATATCACACTTCATAATTCTAAGCAGATATTGACTCTGCCTGACATGGTATACCAGCCACTTTGCATCTAACTCATCTGCTAGTTATGTTTCTGACTTGACTAGTCTTCATAAACATCACTGTTATCAAGGAATATTGACCCCTATCGCTGCAGAACATACTTAGCAGTTACCCTGCCACATATACAGGCTACTGCTTTTTGAATTTTTTTCAACACATCCCACCTCCACTCAATGAATACATACTTTATGCTCGACCTATTAGTGTCACAGAAAAAATAAAGTGACAGAATTAACTAATCATATCATTATCACAAGATTTACCGGTACATGCATTATATAATATACAGGTGACCGCTCTGGTGGCCTAGTGGTTAGAGCATCCGCCTCGGATGTGGAAGGTCGTGGATTCAAACCACAACTGAGTCATATCAAAGACTTCAAAAAATGGTAATAACAGCTGCCTTGCTTGGTGCTCAGTATCAAGAGGTTAGTGTTAGGACTGGTTGGTCTGGTGTCAGGATAATGTGCCTGGGTGGAAGATGATGCTGCATGTCTGGGGAATGATAAACCAGTGCTAGACATCACTATAAGCTGCCACTGCAGACATTATAGTGATATGACTTAAATTGTTTTAAAGCTATGTTAAAAATCTAAAACACATACTGTAATATACAGGCAAATGTACGTTTATATGGACATGTTATTCGTAAAACTCGAACAGTACTGATTGTTATTGTCACCAGATATGGATATGCACTGACAAAGTTATCAATCAACTTAATGCATCCGCTGAACAGACTTCTGATGTTAATGATCAGCTGACTGTAAAATATCAATATGATTACCATAAAGGTTGTAAAATGTCTGTTTTAGGAGATTTTTGGATGGATTTTGGTACGTATAGGATATGGGAAGATATGGACCAGTATATAGACCCAGCAAAGTCTTTACAACTACTACGGTAACATACATTTGAGTGATGAAGCTGTATAATGTATATTTATCATTTAAGTAGACCAAAAAGGGTCTTAAAACTTGTGTAGTTATGTCACAAAATTTATGAGACTCAGTCAATTCAGTTTTTGATTTAAAATGATTAAAATTCGAATTATTTGTTTCCTTTTGTTTTGATTTTCTGTTGTCTACTATACATGAGTGCTTTGATATTTCAGGTCATAAAGTCTGCAATCAGCAAGAAAGTTAATAAAAACAATGACCCTCAAGATATAATTTAAGTCTGTTGTTGTCATTTGTATTAAAATGAATTTATTTTCCACTATAAATCAGATGGCTGTGGGAAACAAACAATAAACAGACGTTATGTAAAGTCCTAGTTGTGAAAGGGGAGTTACTCTGATATTGCAGTAAGACCAGCAACAAAAAAATAATCTGATAATGGCATATACTTGTATTAATGTTGGAAATTTAATGTATCATTGTGTTGCACAAAGTGTAATCAACTTGAAAAATGGATGCTACTTCTATGGTACTCATTATGCCACCTGTGCCCTACAGCAAGAGAAACTTATAAGAAAGAATTAAAGAAATGCATTTGTAAATAACCACCCACAATGACTGGAGTTGCTCTGTGATTGTTGCTGAGAATGAACAATCAATATGAGGATGAAAGTACATATCAACCTAAGACTGTTTGAACAACAACCGGTGTTCCAATGAAAAGTAATAAACTGTGTATAATGCAGCTTTCAAGTCAACACCTGTTAAATGCAAAAGCCACCAAAAAAACGACATTAACATGCTTCACATTTTGATTCTTATTTGCTAACAAAGATTCGATTTCCTAGTCATTGACCATCACAGTAATCATATGATCTAACTCTTGTATAACATTATCAGACAACAAACTGGCTAAACATTTTGTTAAAGTGATAGAAATTTTAAGAAGATATTGATTCTATCTGAGAACATAGGTTAAGGATATTATTTTGAAACAGTAGTATTCATGGGTTTATTTATCAAATAGTGTACGCGTCAGCAATCCTGACATTTTCCCAAAATGAACTGGTGATTTAGAACTAGTAACCTATGGTCATGTGGTACATATAAGTACACAATATGTGGTGCAATAGATAAAATAAATACTGAAAAGGTAAAAAATATCGAGATACCACAGAACCAGTATCGTCGGAAGCTAGGCCACACCATATTGGTTTTTCCACAGGGGCTCGTATCGTTACTTACAACTGACCTGTCATACATGTACTATTATACGATATTTATGTTGTCGAAATATCTAAAATGGGGAGGCAAGGGTCAAAGGAA
The DNA here is from genome assembly GCA_028554795.2 of Sinohyriopsis cumingii. Classification (NCBI taxonomy): domain Eukaryota; kingdom Metazoa; phylum Mollusca; class Bivalvia; order Unionida; family Unionidae; genus Sinohyriopsis; species Sinohyriopsis cumingii. The sequence goes on along the minus strand of CM068837.1, from coordinate 35,866,575 downwards.
ACTCGGACTAATGTACTATATAATAACTACAATATAGCACATGCATGACAGGTCCATTGTAAAGAACGATACGAGCCCCAGTGGGTTTTTCAAAGATTTTTTTTTTACCAGTCCTCGAAAATTAATAAGGGTAATAAACTTAGAAGTGTTTTAATCGGAAAGAAATGTAATTGCCAGTACCCAAATAAAATGTAAATTATTTCTTAGTAACGCTGTCAGTATACATACTAATACGAGTACTGCCGTGTAGACAAAATAATGCGATCTTATTACTAAAACACGAAAACTGATAACGGTCATAAATGGGTATGAGGCGTACTGTTTCGTTTAATTTCAGTTCTAATTTAAAAACGTGTCTATTAAAAAATATAAACGTACAAAGAATTCATAGATACGGTTATAATAACAATAATAATAATAATAAAAATAAATAATAATAATAATAAAACTAAAACTACTAGCGAATAAACCTTGCAATTCAACCAATCCACGAAAATTGATAACGCCACCAATGGCGGTCTAATTTCAAATAGAACTTAAAAAATTGTAATAATAAACAAAATAAAATGTAATTACCAGCGCTGAAATGAAACGTACAATGCATTATTAGTAACGGTTCAAGTATATACACAACCGGTCTGATAACATAATACTAAATTTCCAGCAGCACAAGTCTCAACGTCAATGTTATTTTCTATAAACCACAATGTCCAATGAAAACCATCGTTTCAACAAAGTCATTTGCATATTTGCATAAATGAATATTTAATGATTGGTAGGATTTCTCCATTATCCCAAGTGTGGTAATGATATGTGTGCACTCTCCTTGGGATTTATCAACAGTGTTTATCAATGATACAAAGTTGCAAACAATGTTGACAAAATACGGTAAATTTCTATGTTACGTGGAATGTATACTGTGATGTATTCAATGTTTTGTTATTGTTGTTGTTTCTTAAACCTATATTAATGTTCTAAAAATCGATTATTATTAATTAAATATGAAAATATCCAAAGGCCTCTCTCTCTCTCTCTCTCTCTCTCTCTCTCTCTCTCTCTCTTTGAACAATCGTAGCTAGATACGCGCTAAAATCTATGAAATGACGAGCGTAGAAGTTTTTCGTTTGGTTCATCTCATGATGTCTCTGGACTTAATGAATGATGATAAAAGTTAAGTCAAACCGACTAAAGAATGAGAGAGAGGGTGTTTTAAAGTCAAACTGACGAGAGACAGAGAAAGTGTGTTTTATGGTCAGTAGTAGTAAGGTGGGTCACCCTACGTACAATGGGCATTAGCATTACAGAGACCCCTGGGTCACTCTACGTACAATGGAAATTTAACACGGAGAAAAATCGTGGGTCACTCTACGTACAAGGGGAATTTAACATGGAGAAAAATCGTGGGTCACTCTACGTACAAGGGGAATTTAACATGGCAATAAATCGTGGGTCACTCTACGTACAAGGGGAATTTAACATGGTGAAAAATCGTGGGTCACTCTACGTACAAGGGGAATTTAACATGGGGAATAGAGTTTGGGCTTGTTAGGGGATTTTTTTTTTAAAAAAATTTTTTTAAAAAAAAGGGTAGGCAATTGAAAAGTCATTCTCTTTTCGAGAAATATGGGGCCCTGAAAAGGGCCTTTGAGTTTTCTTCTTCTGCTTCTAATTTCTTCTTTTTCGCCACCAAGTTGTTATTTTCTCTCCTACACTCTTTCTCTTCTTTTTTTTTCTCCTCTTCTTTCTTCTCTTCCTCCTCTTCTTTCTTCTTCTCTTCCTCCTCTTCTTTCTTCCTCTTCTCATTTTCTTCTTCTTTTTCAATTTTTTCGTTCCATTTGCGTATTCTTATCCTTTCCTCTTCATCCTCCTTCTCCTCCTTTATCTCTTTCATGACACCACTTATCATATCCTTTACCTTTCTTAAGTTATTAATTTCCATCTTTACACGATGGGGACTATAGGAATAGTGGTCTTCAACGAGTCGAATTAACATCTGTTCCATCATTCCTATATTGTCCAAAACGTCTTGCAATGTTTGCATTTTGTCCATTTGGTTATAAGCCATCTTCTTTGTAGAATGGTTTGAACGACGAATACTGTGGGTTCTTATAGTGAAAGCGCGGACGTGATGGAAAACATCCCCCTAAAACATAAAATTGATCTTACCTAGATCATGACCCAACAACGCGCGGACGTGAAGGAAAACATCCCCTACTTTCTCATTTCATATAATCAAACCCGAACTATACTCTTCACATACGCTAAAAAACAATAAACAAACCCATAATCTACTATTCACACTAACTTACGTGAGCAGTTACGAACACTAACACAAACACTAACACACATACACTCACACTATGAATAAAGAGTTAGTGTTTATATTCACACTACTCTACCTACACACATTGGCAAATGAATAGTTATTTCTTTTCTACAGTATTGGGTAGCCCTGAAAAGGGCTGTTGGTTTTTTTTTAACTCCAGATGCACCTATCTAATGGTTGCACCTTCCAGGCCTGGCGCCACACACACATCTTTGACTCCAGTCTCTTTTTACTTTTTGTCTTCAGAGTGCAGAGGCGGGATAATTCGCTTCAGCACCCCAATCCTCTGTCTCGGGAATATTGTACGACATCCTCTCTCCTATTTTCTTTTCCTCTTCTTCCCTTTCTCTTCTCTCCCCCTCTTCCTTCTTTATTCTTGCTTCTTCTACGATAGCCTCCGCTGATAGTTCATTTACTATGCGCCTGGCATATTCCAGGTGCATCTGGAGTTCTAGCAGCTTTACAATCCTTGTATTCATTGTCTTGCTGTTAACAGGTCGACGATGGGTAGCCCAACTGACGATTAGTTTTTAATTTATACTGAAAGCGCGGACGTGAAGGAAAACATCCCCCTAAAAACATAAAATTGATCTTACTTAGATCATGACCAAAGAAACAACGCGCGGACCTAAAAGAAACACTCACTCACTTTTTTATGCTACCCATCCCTATTTTAAAATATTTTATAAATCACTTCAATTGACTATCCACATATGCAAAGCAATCCAATCTAACCTCAAATATACACCTCAAACGCCAAAAAAGACATCATTTTAATCTACTATCCTTACCAACTTACTTGAACACTTACTAACACCAACACACAAACACATACCCTCACATTTTTTTAAAAAAGAGTTAGTGTTTATATTCACACTACTTTACTTACACACATTGGCAAATGGGTTGTTATTTCTTTTCTAGAGTATTGGGGTAGCCCTGAAAAGGGCTGTTTTTTGTTTGCTATGGCATTCTTTTTTAGTTTCTAAGAATGCGTCGTCCTCTGAGGATAGACTTTCTGACGATAGGTCTGCTTCTTCGGAAAGAGAAGAAGAACTCTTTGGTGTCGATACGACAATCGACAAAGCCTCTGTCAGCTTCAGGTTCCTGCTGCTGCTGCTGTTGCTGCTGTTGCTGCTGTCTCTGAAGTCTGTACTTCTCCGTCCATTCTTCTTTTTCCCTGTTCACTTCTTCTCTGAAGAGCTCTTCTATCAAGTCTTCAGTGATTTTTAACATTCTCACATTCTCTATTTCTTCTGGCTTCGGTATCAGACTGTGTCTGACCCTATGCAAATTCACGTAGGCGTCGTTGAGCTTAGCTAGTTTGGAGCACATCTTCGTAGGAGGATGAGTCGACAATGGATGGTTAGACTGGAATCAACCCGGTTCTTAAAGTCAAAGCGCGGACGTGAAGGAAAACATCCCCCACACGGTTTTCGAGTTGCAACGTTCAATGAGTGTCATGAGAGGGATAGTAAGAAATGAAAGAGCATCAATCCAACATTCTTATAGCTAAACAAAAGACAAAGGCATTTTTTTTCAAAACACAACATTTTTTATTCAAAAATCACTTAACACTAATCAACAACTCTAACATTTTTATCAATAATCAAACACTATAACATCAAGCAATTGTTTCAAATGACAAACATTTTTTTCTCAATTGACAGTCTACTTTAAACAGGGCTGACAACGTTGTGAATGAAATTGTGATTTCCACTGTTGGAAATCATTAGGCCATTGATGGACACTACGTTTCCTAGCTTGAGACAAAAGATAAGCATAATGGTCACAAAACCATCGATCTACTTTCACATCGTTTCTAGTAGAAGAACGAGGATCAAAATGAGTCACTAAATGTTCTAAGGAATAGCCCAGGCTGCGATGATGCAGAAAATACACACAGTACTTTCCACACACCAAGGAATCTGTGCCTTGTAATTTCACATTATTGAATCGGGTGGTCTGAGCATTTCTTCTCATAAAGTCGATGATATCGTCTTCCAAAGGGGACAATCCGTACGAATCGAAATATTCCACACATCCTTCTTGAGGAAAGTAGACGGCTACCCAGTGGGTTCCTGGGAGATGACTGTCGTCCGTGTTGATCACGTAAGCTTGATGGTCTTTAGGTTTGCGATGAGGGAGTTCATCTTTAGCACAGATGACAGGATTCCAAGAAGCCGTATACGAACTGTGGTTCAAAAGGTAATAAAGTTCCCAGGTATCCATTGATTTGTGTGTGCTTTTTTTTTCTTCTTCACAGGTAATAATAAGTCGTCAATTCGATCCTGACTTTTTGCTTGAAAATGTCTGACGAATAAACGGTTATTCGTTCTGTTTCCTCACTCTGATTCAGGAGAGCTTCGATACGATGGATCTCTTGAGTGGTTAATGGTGGATTAGAATGTTCACGCAAGTCTTTATACCACTGATGCAACACGTCTTTGTTCGAGATGAGACTCCAAGCTTCGTCCAGATACTCGTCCAATTTTTCTTCTTGACTCAACATCAGACATTTATCGTGTTGAATTTGACTGGAATGATCGTTTTGACATCCATAACAATTTTTCTTGATCAATTCCGTCATTTTTTCCACCAAGTGTTTGGCAAAACAGGAGACTAAATGGGCTTCTTGTTCTGGCCATCTTGACTTCATCATAATCACTTCTTCTTCCACAGTCTCCTTACATTCCATGTCCAAAGTTTCTCCACTAGGTAAAGAGGGATAACAGTCTTCCATAGCTTCTAATAGTCTAGAATGACTTCTCTCAAACTGTTGATTTCTATCGTATTGTCAAATTCTGCATACAGGATGACGTTCAACGTTGGATCAGCAGGGTCTCGGTTTGCAAACTGAATTTCCAGACGAATCTGGCCTGATTTTATAGGGTGGAAATGTCCCTCGTCGCTGCCTTGGTCTGGAGTGAAATCGAAAGCCCACAAAGCATAGCCTCCTGCATAATCGTCGTACGTAATACCGTGACTGGTGTTGGTTCCTAACTGTCCGGTGGCTTCGTACAGGGACAAGTACGATCTCAAGTAATTGTTCTGGGTAAAGTTAGGCTCAAAGGGTCGGGTACACAAGGTCTTGCCGTCGCGACTGACTTCGATCTTGGACACGCTAGAGTGTCGAAACTCAAAAGGATTTTCGTTGTGAAGTCCATTGAAAGCTGAATTCCTGACGATACCAACGATCAAACGCTTGGGTAACTGTCCTTGGAACAGATGATCTTCGATCATGGATCGCTGTCCAACAGGAATGGTGAACGTTTTCACTTCCACGCGTCGTATGGGATACTTGGCGGTCGTTCTGCTCAACGTCTGACTGACGTCGTTTCCCACTTTAGGTAACACTTCCACACGACGCACGTAAAGTCGGGCTTCTTGGATAACAGTTTTGTATTCATTGGCATGGGCCATCAAATGGAAAGCGGCAGTGCTACGATTTAGTCTCAGGCGGATATCCACGCCGTTCAGCAAATACTTTTCTTGTAACCACATGTCCAAATGCAAACGATCCATCAGTTCTAAACTTCGCCCTTGCAGAATTTTAGTTCTACGTGTGTTAAACCCCACATTGTGATCATTGTCATCTTCTGTCAGGGCTGTGTCGTTAAACGTGTTTCCACCGGCCGTGTCAGGTTTCCATACTACGCAAGCATCCAGATGAGTATTCCTGGCTTCTTTTCCGTACGTCAAGAGATTTTCCAGGTAGGCACGATACGGGTAAGTATCCATGCTGCTGCTGACCAGTTTGTTATTCAAGTACAAGTCCACTTCACTGAACAAGGAATGCATGAAATTGTTAACAGGAGCTACCCTATCATTGGCTCCAGGATTGCTGTTGTCCGTTTTGCTCACTTTGACTTTCAAGTACAGGTAACTGCTATTCAGATCGATGTAATCTTCAGGTTGTCCTTTGATTTCAAACTCGATGGGAGCGGAATCCGTCAAAGAGGAGAGCGGGTGAAATTCCACCCATTGGGATTCTTGCATCGTCATCATGGTGGGGGGCATGGCAAACAGATCCAGTTCCGTCTTGGAACAAGCGCAAGACTCTCGGTGCATCATTTTTTTTGTCTCTTTCTCAATAATCGAAAACGTCTAAGTCTCGAACGGTTCTTCTTTTCTTGGCCTTTCTAGCTTGAAGTCTGGTGAAAGGGTGTTTTCTTCGTCGTCTCTTTCTGCCTTGTCCTTGCTGAATGCCTGACTCGGTAGTGTGCAGGGCATTTATAGGTGTGTCTCGTCGGCCTAAAATGTCTTTGCCCGTTTGCAGCAAGACATTTTTGCCAGCCCTCATGAAGGCTTCTTTAGGGTTTTGTTTGTCGATGATGACATTTTGGAGAAATTTTTTGCCTTGCGTCAGTGCCGCATCTTTCAAGGCGTGCAATCCGCGTGTCACCATCGGATTCAACACCGGGGCCACCGAACGAAAGGCCGATTTTAACATGTCTCCTAAACCGTGTCCTCGCTGTCGTGCAACCCCTCGGTACACTGGATACATGACTTACTTACGAATCGTGAGAGAACCGTTTTCGAAAATGGAGTTTCACCGTGACTTTTCCTTTGGTGAATGGAATATTTTGTCCCAAATCTCCTTTTATAGTAATGTTGACCGTGTCCAAATACGACTTGCTGACCGGCAAATACTGAGGATGGACAAATTCGCGGTGGACGTGGTAAGTGTTTCCACCTTCCTCGTCAGCGTTCGTGACAGAATCCACTTTGAAAGGAATGACACGCAGTAACGGTACGGAGGTGTGTCCCACCACGTTATACTCCACCACATCAGAGTACACAAAGATCAAATTCAGTCCTTGGTTCAGTTCTACCGGGGTACGAAAATACTCCGCAAAAGTCTCGTTGTCGTAAATGCCTGCTGATTCGTTTTTTTTCTATTTCTACTTTCTTCCTCAGCTCCATGTCCCCGCCCAACATGTCAAACAATTCAGGACAAAATACAATGGACATGATTTTACTCCGCTCAAATTTCATCAAGAAGCGACGAGCTACTTTGTGGTACTCCATGGTGACACTTTTGTTCTTGACAATCTCAAAAGCTTTCCCAAGCACGCCATTAAACCTGGAGGCTATGGCGCTGACCAAATGATGACCACTAAAATAATAGCCTGGGAGAATGGACAAGTGGTAGGTCCACTTTTGAGTTTTCTCATTATAGGTTTTAATGTCAGATATGGTTGTTCTCTTATCCAACTCCTGTTGCAATTGCTCGTCATGAACTTCCACATCAAATTTATTTTGATTGTGAAGGACATTGAGGATTTGGGTCGGGTGAATCATTTCTACTAAAGCCACTTCCCTATGGGCTTCGTGATCTAACGGGATGGCTTGAGGTAATTTAGCCGTGTAACAGCACAACGTGTTCTTGGGAAACACCTCCATGGAACTGTCACTGGGTAAGGTTAAGTAAAATTGGTTTTCGTGACTCATAATTCCAGAGTTCTGTGGCTGTCCGAGGGGATATTACTGGACGTCAGAGGCGTGTCTCCGCCCAAAATGGGGTTCTGGTTGTGGTTGGAGTGGTGACTGGTACTGGCACTGGACACAAGGTTCCCGTTCGAGGAGAATTTCAGGGAGGGATTGGGAAGCAGGTAACCGATGCAACTGCTCAATAAAATGGTCCACAATTGTTTGTCTCCTTGTTGCAAACTCAAATTGGCAATGGCTGCCCCGATGCCACAATACACCACGAAGATTTGGCAGAAAAAGACGATTTGCGTTTTAGGCACACGTTCTCCACACCACACCCACAAGGGTTGTTTTTGTAAATCTTGCACAGAAGAACTGGGTGAAGGAGGAGTGGCCGACGTAGCTGCGTCTGTGTGAAAGGGCATGATGGTCACTTCTTTTTACAGTCGATGACTTGCGAAGCGTCGATCCAAGAATCAAAACTGGGTGGATATCCTTTCCAACGTACTTTGACTTCTTTGACACGTCGTTTGCCCACTTTACGGGTTCTGCGTTCGAGAATGCTTTCGATGTCGTACACGTCGTCTTCTTTTTTGGTGACACGTTGTAACTCGGGCAAATAAAACGTTCCTTTGAGCACTTCTCCGTTCATGTCTTCCAATTTATAGACGGCAGGATGACGGCCATGCATTCGTCCAGTGACGCGAAACAATTCGGTCGTCCAGTTAGGTAAGTAACCTTTGTCGAAAGTGCGTTTGGTTTTGCCAATGCGCACCCAATCTCCTACGGCCAACTCTCCACTTTTCTTGGGGACAGCCCTCGTCGGGGACGTACCAAACAGACGCTCAAACACCAGCACTTCGTTGTCGGGAGTCACGTCTTGCGGGGCACGTCCGATGCTTCGATGGTAAGATTGGTTGTACGCTTGAACCAGGTGCGGTAAGATGTCGATGTACTTCAGAGTGTGGTGATGCGTAAAATATTTCCACATGCGTTCTTTCAAAGTGCGTTGAAAGTTCTGTCTTGGTCACGGGTAGTGATGGTACTGGTACTGGTACTGGTACTGGTGATGGTGCTGGACTTTTCATCAAGGTCTTAAAATCTTTCAGAGTGGGTAGAGCTGTTTCGTCTAAAGCTTTCTGGTGAAAGAGTTGCATTCGTTGCAAGAGTTGACCGTACTTTTGCGATTTTTCTGTTTCGGACAAATCTTGGCGATTCATCAAGGACTGCAATTCGTGTTGTAACTGGGACATCTCGCTCAAATTGGGATTGGGAGGTAAATGCGGGGTGCGTTGTTCATGCCAACGATGGTATTCCATCCATCGTTTGTAAGGCACTAAAGCTAGTTTTCGTCCTTCCATGGGATATCAAGGGTCGATTCTGAGATCTTGGGGCTCCAGAGGGCCTTTTTATCTTGCTCCCATCAGTCCTCCCAACATGGTTCCCAAGACTCCTTTCAGTAAGGGGCCTAGCAAGAGGGGTAAAATGCCTCCACGTTGGACCAACATCTTCTTCTTTTGTCGGAGGGGGATTTTCTTTTGAACCATTTGACGCAGAACGTGACGATGTTTGCCTAAGCATTGTTTCTGGTGTTTGGACAAAGGGATCGTGCCTTTCAAGACGTTCAAACAACATTCGCACACGGTATCGATGACCTCTTTGGAGGCTGATTGAATGAGTTTTTTTGGTAGGGGTGAAGAAGCTTTGGACAGGACATATAACATGTCCCCATGTTTGACTAAACGAGGAGGCAGTCCTTTCCTTTTCTTTCCTTGGGATTGTTCAGAAGAGGGATGTTTTCTGGAGGGTGACATCTTTGAGTCTTCAACACCAAAAACACTGATACCCGACTTGGTGACACACCTTTTTTATACTGGAACGCGTAGCCACTGATTGTCTTTACGTCGTATCAACTTCAGGACAGGCATGACACGTCGTGCAGGGGTACGTAACGGACTAAATCGAGTCAGTTCTTGCTTGGACAAATCCAGTAAACTTTGTAACATGCCCGATCTTTCTTGGACTTTGATTTTGGGAGAAGGTACTTTGTGAGCAGCAGCCACTGCCACTAAATTGGAGGGTCCTGCCACTGGGGAAGTTCTTTTGGGGGTCATCAACGGAGATGTTCTTGGTGTGATCAACGTCTCCAAGTACTCTTCAGTTCTGGGTGTCATCAACGGAGAAGTGGATGAACGTGAGGCTGCCGGAGACGCGGTCACCGCCTTTGCAGGTCGTGGTTTGCGAGCGTAAGGTTGCGTCCTGGCCGAAATGCCTCTCTTGCGACTAGTGTTCTTCTGTGGGCTTTTCTTTTTCTGGGGACTTTTTCTCTGTTTCTTTTTCTGGGGGCTTCTTTTCTTTTTCCGGGGTGGTGTCTGGTAAGAGGAGGGTCCTGCCACTGGAGAAAGTCTTGGAGACACGGGTCTCCTTGGGGACCTGGTCTTTTTCTTCTTCTTGGAGCTTCGTTGGACTTTTTTCTTGGGGAGAACTTTGGGGGCATTAGGATCCCATCTTAAGAGAGAGCGAATGATGACCCCTCCTAGAGTACCGCTCCCTCCAGGTTTCGAAATGATTTGTTTTTTGGTTTGAGTGTCGATGCGGGGATCGGCCAGTTGGGTCAAAGCGACTTTGTTTCGGTCGAAAGAGCGTTTGGTTTGTTGAGGAATCTGAATGATTCCTTGGAGTAATTGACGTGCTGTCACCGTGAACCATCGTAAGACTTCTTTGAGACTAGCTTCTAAGACACGAGCTCGTGTTTGTGGATTTTTTTCTCGACTGATGCCATACAAGGCACGAATCAATTTGACGGGAAGATGCGACTGAAGGGACGTCATGTTGACGTTGTGTGAGACAGACGAAAAGGGTCTGAGGTTTTTATAGATTTTTTATGGGGAGTGAAATGAAGTCGAGGACGGAGACGTGTACAGGACAGGACCTCCGTCTTGGCACCAGTGGTGAAACAAGTGGGTACGAAATCGCAAATCCTCAAGGGTCGTAGGTTTCAAATCGACGAGTAAATAGGCGTGTGGAGTTTGAGTGGCATCGTCGTACGCCTGAGTCAGCCAAGGCGTTCCTAACTGTTTGGCTAAGACTTGCACTTGCGATTTATCTCGAGGGCTTTTAAACAAGACCACGTAATGCGCATTGAGACTGATGGTGCGATGGGCTTTACTTTGTTGAAACAAATTTTGGGTGATGTAAACGACACTGGCATTACGGTGATGCCCTTTGCGCGTGAACCACAGTTTAATTTCTTCTTCGTCTTCTCCTAACATGTCGTCGAAAATGACCAAATGGGTTTGACGGGAGTCAGAGACGATGCTGTCGTCTTCTTTAGGAATGCCTTCCACAAACACTATGGAATCGCCTTGACTTTCTCGCAAGAGGCTGTACGCCGATTGCCACTCTTTGTAACACCACACGATCCGTTGAGGTGGCCGATCGATCAAATGATGTTTATGTTCGATCAAACGTTTGACGAATTCGGTTTTGCCTGAACCGCTAGGTCCAGCAATGAGCATGTTAAAGGGATGGCGAAGATACAAAGCCTCCCAACTGGCACGATCTAAGTGTTCGTCGATGACTTTGACAGTAGAGGAAGAGGGAGCAGAGACAGCAAAGGTAGCCATTGTGTGAGAAATGTCACTTGTGACACGAAAAAACAAACAAGACAAGAGTTTATATACTTTTTCAGAACACGTTTATTGAATGTTTCAAACGTGAATACGAAAGACAAAAATACATAAAAGCCAAAGGCTTAAGTACAAGGATAAAAGGCACATGATAACCATGAACGTGGAATAAACACAAGTGTCTGTACAACCACATGTTTTGGGTAATGTTCTAACCAGTTCTATAGTAGGGGGTAAGGTCACACAAGTGTCCTCCCGAAAGGGTCTTTCAGGCCTGTCCACGACAGTCCTGTCCTGGGTGACGGGTTCTTCTGGCACCGTCACTAACACAGGTTGAAAAGTAACTTTTTTCCTTGAACAACTCTCGTGCATACTGGGCCACTTCTTGGGTCCAAGCCTCAAAATCCCATTCTTTCCAGGCACGGACATCTGTCCAATGGGGCTGTAAGTCACAAGCTACACACACATCGTCATACACGTCTTGGGTAGCTAAAAGTTGACGAATCTTTTTTTCCTGTTGAGGTCGAGAAGGATCCAGATGAAAACGCAAGGCTTTGAGCAAAAGGAGTTTTTCGTGACCATTTAAGGCCATGGGGGATGTGGTAAGTACTGATCGTAAAGAGTCCACAAAGAATCGGCTGGTAAACGAAATCCAAGAAAACAAGTCACTAAGACACACACCACTTGTCGTCCCAAATTGAATGGATACAGTTCTTGTAATAATCGATGGTAATGATCCACGGTGTGAATATGGTCATTGAGTTCCATCCACGGAATCTGTTGGATGACATGTGACATAAGCCGTGGCATGGCAGCCTGTTTTTATAGTCTCTTTTTTTCGGATGCAATACACGTACTTTCTAGCCAGAGATCTTCGTTCTTCAGTAGGGAATCTAAATCTTGCATACTGTAACCGAAACGTCAGAGTTCGTTTAGAAGTTTCGTCTTCCGCTAAGCAGATTCCACGTAACAAATGTTGGTAATCCTTTAACTTGTCTTCCTCAATGCGTTGCACTAGGTGAATCTCGAAGTAACCATAATTATGACCATGTCGATCATTAGCGACCTCAAAGTTTTTAACAATGTCTGACCATTGAAACAATTTCTGACGAATCAGTTCTCTTATACCATTCAGGTACCAGTGGTTAAAGATCTGGTGACGTAACGGATGCAATTGTTCTTTAGGTTTGACTTGTATTTTCACCAGCTCTCGGTAAATCCTTTCTCTCAACTCCTCAGGCAAGCCCAAAATGTTCTCTTGTAAAGTATCCATAAGTATATACACTGTTTTTGGAATCGTTGGGTGGTGGCCAATAGCCTCGTTTAACTTTGTGCCTAATGTAATATCCACTCATAATCAGTCTTCTTGTACTTTGGAACAGAGCATAATTTAAAAACGGTTCAATCACTTCGAGTTTGCGTTTCACTTGTATTTTGATCAGTTCTCGGTAAATGCGTTCTCTCAACTCCACAGGCAAAGCACGAATGTTCTCTAGCAAAGTATCCATGAATAGGTCATACTAAATCCTCTTTGGTCTGACACAAGAAATGTACTGTTTGCACAGACATGGTTTCAATTCATTGTCGAATCTAAATCGTTTAGTTACTAATTTACACGTTACAATTCGTTCAGAAGTTTCCTCTTTCACCAAGTCGACATTGCGTACAAGATGTTGGTAATTCGTTAACTCTTCCTCTGGAATTCGATGCAGTACGTTTACAATGTAGTAGATAGAATCGTCAATACCAAACCATTCCTTTTTAAAACCAGGGGGTCGTTGATCAATGTCTGTCCAATGGAACACTTTCAACTCAATCAGTCCTTGTATAGCCTGAAGGTACCAGTGGTTCAAACACCGGTGACGCAACGGATGCAATTGTTCTTTACGTTTCACTTGTATTTTGACCAGCTCTCGGTAAATGCGTTCTCTCAACTCCACAGGCAAAGCACAAATGTTCTCTTGTAAAGTATCCATGAACAGATGATGGTAAGAAGTTACTTCAATGTCTCGGTCCCACTAAGGGTAAGTAATGACAATTCGGTGACCATCGAGCATGTTCTACGTAGGCCGAATCTTGCGGTTCCCAGTGGTGAAGTGACACATCGCAACTGAAGCACCTGACTTTATCTCCTTCGCCCAAGTAGAAAAATCCGGCTCTGGCTAATTCTTCGGGGGTCGGTCCTCCCAGATACTTAGGCCATTTTCCTTTGAACGATTGAAGACGATTTTCAAAGTCGCAGTATTCCGACAACCGCACAGCGAACGAATATTCGTTTTCCACAGGTTCGTTTCGATGAGGGTTGAGTGACATGGGCAGGAGTTTGCTCAGGGCTGGATGACATCCGTAGGGGGGTAGACGTGAAGGTGAACATTCCCCTTTAAAACGAAACCCAGTAAAATGTCCAAGAGGACGAGCGGCATCACTTTCGCATCCCACAGGTTTGACACGCACAGCATCCCTTTCCATGATAGGGGTAGGGACACTAAAGTTCCCATGATGCTTTACGGCATCGCTCAGGTCACAAGGTACAGCATCGTACCCATCGCAAGGCTCACAATCGCACTCGTCTGCAAACTCCGTTACGCAATTACAATGGCAACCACATGGACAATCGCAGTTTCCTTCCGGACATTTTCCGTCGCAATGCCTGGGTCTTATCCATCCAGTATTAGTCACACTAGAGGAAGATACAACTTTTTTACAATCCCCAAACTGGAACTATGTCTCTTTCAAATTATTCATCTTGTTCGCTCGGTCTTGGTAGTCACAATGAACTATCGATCTTGCCTAGGGTTCCTTTTTATATACAGACCAATACCGACGTGACCGTATGGCAACGTAAAGTGATTGGGAAGTCTCACTCGCTTCTGGTACACGATTTGATAGACTTTTTCCAAGGGTCGACTGACGATGTGGTGAGTGGGTAAACGTACAATCTTGTTCGGTTGATAGGTGGTCACTTTAAAGTTTCCATCCTCTCCCGATTGCAAGGCTTCTTTCAATACCCCAAAGTTGACCACTCGACTGGTACGATAATTCAGAGTCAATCCTTTCACTTTGCACGTCGTGTGCACTTCTCCTTGTTTGTCCCGGTATTTGTAGCCGTAATTTTTGGGACCGCCACTGACGAAACTTAGAATCTTGTCGTCGGGATGTTCGTCTGTCCAGGCTCCTAAACGGTCTCCTTCTATGTCAGGGTGATGTTGAATCGGGTGATGGATGTAAATGCAACTGTCCGTGTCAAAGTACAGGACGCGTTCTTCTAACAGTTCTAAAGCTTCGTACAATTTTAAGCGAGCATGGGCTGTCACGTAAGCCGCAATGATGACATTTCCAAAAGGGTCGTCTTGTACAAAGTCCAGATCTTCTTCGTAATTGACCAAGATCAAATCCTCTCGAACGACGTCCACGTGTTTCATGTATTTGGTTTTGTCGTGAATCATCTGGAAGTAGCGGGAAGGTTCTGTCAAATATTCCGTCTTGGGTAAACACGGGCGTTGTGCCATTTTACCCCACAAGCAATTTAACACCACTTTGGCAAACGATCGCCTGCCTTCGTTTTTCTCGATGTGGTCTAAAGTGATGCCTTCTTGTTCCCGGTATTTCTCTTTGAATTTTATTTGGTCTTCGGGAGTGTGACACCAGGAAGGATAGCCGCTGGCTTCTTGCTTCAGTTTCAAAAAGGCATCTACGTAGTCTGCGAAAATGCCTTTCTGAGTGGAGTCACCCTTGTGGTATTGTTGTGTCTTGGAAAAGTGGCAAATTTCGTACACTTCTAACAGTTGGTATCCCATGTCCAAAGCTTTGAACAATTCTACGCTGACCCAGGTTCCCGTCAAGGCACGTTCTTCCTGGGTGTGCTGGCAAGGTTGGTCTTGGTTACACGTTTCGGCACAAGTACGGCACAAGGGAAACATCAGTTTGCCTTGACAATGGTGAGGTAAGACTGGATGGTATAGGTTCGTGGGAGGCAAAACTTTACACTTGATGAAGCCTTCGTATTGTCGAATGTTTTTCAGGTCGATGTGTTCCGTCGGCAATTGCGGGTGCCCTACAGGAAAGCGACAATATTTGCACACGTAGGGATACAGCGAACACACGTCCAAGTATTTGATTTCTTCTGCTTTCTCTTCGTCGGCTTGGTACAGCAAACAGGTGGCATTGGTCCTTCCTCCGTACAAACTATCCCTCGGGTTCAGCGGGTCCATGAACTGGTAACTTTCCACGAGGCGTTTAAACTCGGGATCGGTTTTCATACGGTGATCGTACTCGTGTTCCCACATTTCCACCATTTGGTATCCTTCCTGTTCTAACTTCAAGCGTCGCTGACAAGTGTCCTGGTACAGGTCTTCCATGGTCCGTTGTAAAAACTGATTTTTAGTGTCACGGTCAGGGTAGCAGACGGGACATCCGTGAAATAAGCAACCGTTAAACTCGTACACGATCGTGGGGTTTTCTAAGTCCCAACCATCGACCGAATACGTTCCGATGGTCTTTTCACCCCCTCCGTTGCGGGCATGCTGAATCCACTTGTCTTCCTTGTCGCACAAGTAATGTAGCCAACGTAGGGCTTTGACCGAGTATTGACGTTTGACAAAGTGGGTCGTTTGAGGGCTGATGACAGCCACGGTGTTTTCAGGCATGAATCGTTGTCGGTACACTAAGGAACACGCTTTGGCAATGGTGCAAGCTTCTTTCAAAGGATCGACCCCTCCGTGTTCCATGAACAGTTCTCGAAATTTTCCACAGCAACGTCGTAAAATGTCCACGTCGGAACGACAATACTTTAACATTTCTTCCTGAAAGTCGAAGGGGTCAGAGGCATGAGCCTGGTACCAAGCGTAGAAATCTTCTCGTTGTTCGGTACGCATGTTGTCGGGGTCGTAATAGTGAGCCTCAGGCAAATGGGGTAGAACGGCATGTTGATTGGCTTCCGTATTGAAAAAGTGTGGAAAGTACCCTTTAGCCATTTCTGTCATTCCAAACGTTTTAGGCATTCGACGCAAAGGCATGGCCAGATAGCTCATCGAATCTTTAAACTGCACTTGTCCCACTTGCATGAAAATGATTTTGGCTCCGTTCAAAGTCACTTTAGGACGTTCGGTGCCATGTTCCGTATAGTATCTGAGAAGAAACTGTCCATCGTATCCTGAAAAATTGTGAGCCATCACCGTGGCATGACGATGACAATCTCCGTAACGTTCGATGTCCTCTTGGCTCCACGTCTTGTCGATGGGGTCTAAGACCCATTGGGCAAAATCGGCTAACGTGTTCGGTCCCCGAAAGATTTTTTCACACCCTCCAGGAATTTTGCTGCAGTGAGGGCAATGACTGAAGATAGGTTCTTGAATGCACTTCTCGCACGCTCGATGAGCCACGCAGAAATTAGGAATGTGAATGCCGGTCTCTTGCATGCATTCGAAATCGAAAAAGATGAAATTCCCTTTCTTCTTTTGACCGTCCTCTTTCTCTGGTGGGGGTTGGTATTTCTGCACGTAGCATTGGTGTTCCAAGTCCACGATGTGGTGACAAATGTGACATTTTTTCTTTCCTCGACATACGTGTGCCTTGACATTATTGGTAAGTATGCCTTGTCCACAGGTAGGGCACAATCTCAGGAGTTGACAAGCACATTTCTTCTGTGAACCTTGTGTTTTCAGATGTTGTTGGTAACAGGTAGGGCTTACAAACGTGCGCAAACAAGTCGAACAAGGCACTGGTTCTTCGCTCAGACAGGGTGAAGAGGCCAAACATCCTGAGCATTTCGATCCACAATGCTTGTGTTGCTCTCGATTATTATAACCATAATCACATTTCTCACAATAATAAATATATCCCAGGAATCCGGTGATAGTGGTCATGGTATCGAAATGGTCATCGTGATAATAAAGGTGAATGTATTTTCCGTCCTTAAAATCTTGGCCTCGAGACAACAGAGGCCCGCGCACTTCTTGAGGGTGAACTTTCAAGGTGTAGCGTGGAGCTAGGACATCTTGCAATTTTTGCATTTCAGGAATGCCACAGGGTGTGTCTTTGGACAGGCCAGCTTGTTTCAACAGGAGTTCTGCTTCGTTTCGTTGTTTGGCTCGATGGGAACGTTGAATAGTGTTCCAGGTTCTTTTCCATTCTGCCGTGTCGTTCTTGTTGGCATAGGTTCGTCCTACCACGATGGCACGGGCTAAACACATCTGGTCATGAGGGTTGTTAATTCGGACGAGACTCGTTTTGGTGTTGCGAAGGTCGTCCACCAATAACATCTTTTTGCGTCCAGTCCCTTGAGGAGGAGAGACGTGGGTCATGTCCAGTGTGGCTTTTCCATCGGTGATGTCAAACTGATCATTAGATTGTTGTACGTGTTGAATCTTGTCCATGACTTTGGAAGCAGTCAATTCTGCAGGGGTGCTAAACTCGATCCAAACAGGGGATTTCAAACCGTCGTGCTGTATGGAAAGTCTCAAGCGATCGTCTTCTTTGGGTTGACATTGTCGCTTGAGTGCAGTGAGCAAAGAATCCCACACCCCAGTGATAAACACTTCTGCTTTCTCTAACGGCACTTCAGCCTTGAAATCTTTAAACTTCACCATGTATTTGTAAGCCGTGGTTCTAAATTTTCTAGAGGAGCGCTTTTCCGTCTCTCGAATGGAATAGTATTTTTCAGGGTTGACTAAGGGTGGCGAACTTGGTTTAGAGGTTTCAAATTCTGGTTCACTCATGTCCTCTTCAAAATCACTGGCATGAATTTGTGCCAAGATTTCAGCCCTGGTACGAGGCGATAGATCACGTTTCTGTCTCTTACTGTCTTCTTCTTCTTCTTTCTTCTCGAATGAATAGGATCGTTTCATCTTGAGTGTAAAACGTCAAATGACTCAAGTTCAAACACCATAGACTAATTTATAGTCATGGCAGACCAGCGTATATAAAAAGGGTGCGTGTCTTGTCCTTTCACTATTCATTTCACTCTCAAGTCGAGCACAACGATGGAAGAGACTAACCAAATCGAACGTTTCGTCAGAGCTTTGCGAGGGGTCATTAGAAAATTCTCTTCAGACCAGCCGACGGACTACTCTCCTTCCTTTCGAGATAAAAGTCAAGATACTTGCTATATCTGTCAGAAGAAAGGGCATTGGTCTTCAGAGTGTCCAGACCGTCAAAAAAGAAAAACAGGGGCTAAAAAAGACAAAAGTCAAGATACCTGTTATTATTGTAAAGAAAAAGGACATTGGTCTCCAGATTGCCCAAAAAAGAAACAAGAGGAATCAGAGGAAAAGAGGAATTCTTCAGAAGAAGAGAGAGATTCTTCAGAGGAAGAGAGGGATTCTTCAGAGGAAGAGAGGGATTCTTCAGAGGAAGAAGAGAAAGAAAGAAGACAATTCTATTTACAAGAGGCAAAGAAACAGGAGAAGAAAAGAAGAAGGGAAGAAAGTGAGAAGGAAGAAGAGGAAAAGAAGGTGACGGTGAAAAAATTAAAAAAACAGAGAGACTAAACAAGGAGACAGAAGAAGTCAATGAACTTTAAATTAAAGTGTTATGTTGTGAATTGTGAATTGGATTGTAACAATGGATAAAAGAATAAATTAATGATACAAGGTAAGTGTCTTTGAGTAGTGATTTTAAAATAAGAAGCTACACTCACGCACTCATACACAGACACGTACTATAAGGGTAAAATGGGTGGGTTTTTTTGAGTTATTGGCAAATTGAAATTGTATTTCTTTTCGAGAGACGTGGGTGGCCCTGAAAAGGGCCTTTTTATTCTGGTGTAGGGGTGAGTTTAAGCAATCAGCTTTAACTGCCTTAAGCCTTTGCCACGACCAAGGCCTACTTCTGGACTGCGTAATGTTGATGATGATTGGGTTGAAATCACTAAGGGTGGTACGGTAGGCTTAGTCACAGGATTGACGTGTTTAGCTCTGGAAGGTCGTATTCTCTTCGGTCGTGATAAAGAAGTCTGATACATTTGTTTCAGACTTCTTAACTCCGCTAAAATGTCCAACAGTACCGTGACCGTTTGATTTTCACCCTCTTGTTTCTTTGCTGCTACTTCTTCTTGCTGTTGTTTTTTTCTTACCTCTTCTTCTTCTTCTTGCTGCTGTTGCTGTAGGAGAAAAGCTTGTTCCGCTTCCTTTTGTCGTTGTATACATTTCTCCAATTCTTCTTTCTGTCTCTGTCTAAAATTCTCCACTTGCGGTAATGAAGAAGGTAACGAAGGTTCCGGAACAAATTCTTGCGAAGAGAGAAAATCCACAAAATCCCAATTCACCTCTTCTGAAAGTAAGTCCGGGTTCCCTTGGGCAGTCTCCCCTGCTGGTGTACCCCAATGGATCGTTTTCTGAATTTCCGTCATGTTGAATCACTGTCACATAGATTCACTGCACACAAGCGCTAACGAATCTATATAGACCACGTGACGTCACAGACTGTTCTCTTCGGATTGGATGCGAGCTAACTGAATTTTGTGACGCGTGTTTGGATCGGTGAATAAACTCAATCCGTTTCAATCCTTCCTCTACCTATAAATAAGCGCAGTTCACTGCATTGATTCACCTGTTCTCGTCGCTTCAAGATGTGGACCACAGTTGAGTCATCCACCCTTGTGTCTTCCATGATGTTCAGGACGGACATGCTCATGTATGTCCGATCCAAGTGGACCGTTGTCCACAGGACAAACACCAGCCTGTGGATACGTAGGATCTACGTTGAAAGACAAGGATGCCTGAAAAGAGTGCTGATTTACGGACCAACAGTGAGACGCAGCCTAAGAACAAGAAGAAGACCAATGCGGTGCCCTTTATGTTAATGAATACATTAACATAAACCCAAAGGCCCTTTTCAGGGCCAGCCATATTTCTCGAAAAGAGATAGCCTTTCAATTGCCTACCCCTTTTTTTAAAAAAAATTTGTTTAAAAAAAAAAAAAATCCCCTTGTCCCTAAAACAAGCCCAAACTCTATTCCTCCATGTTAAATTCCCCTTGTACGTAGAGTGACCCACGATTTATTGCCATGTTAAATTCCCCTTGTACGTAGAGTGACCCACGATTTTTCTCCATGTTAAATTTCCATTGTACGTAGAGTGACCCAGGGGTCTCTGTAATGCTAATTCCCATTGTACGTAGGGTGACCCACCTTACTACTGTCAGTGATAATGTTACCAAAGTAGAAAATTGACTTAGATCAACTGTAAATATATTAAGATAGTTTAATTACCTCTTCTTGGTTCGTCATTTCGCTTAATTTCAATTCCACATTAATTTGTATGTGCCGGTACGTGATGGCTACACGTTTATGTGAATGGCGTAGCTAACCAAGCGTTTTTAGTGCTCTACTTCCATCTTTAAAACCTTCTTTCATGTTTAAATCATATGTATTTATTATATTGATTTAATCAATGTCAAGAAAAAAATAAACTAAAGAAAGAAAGCAATCATCTTATCAATATGCATAGGTGATTGTGAATAGCAACAAAAGGCACAGAACTACATTTTGTCACAGACACACTCGGGTGATGTGACGAGTTCATTCACTCGGTCAATACACAGCTGCCTGTAGTAAATCTTAACTCCGTTCAAAGGGTAAATATATGTATTTGTATGTGATATAAATAAAATATATTTTAGTATGTACGCTGCATAAATGATATACCACTCACTCTATAAATTTTTCATTAAATGGAAACTCGGCAAGCCTCGTTTCCTTTTAATGAAAAATGTATACATTTCGTGGTATATCATTGATACAGCGTACATACATACATACACACACACACACACACACACACACACACACACACACACACATATATATATATATATATATATATATATATATATATATATATATATATATATATATATATATATATATATATATATATATATATATATATATATATATACTACGTTGGCGTAATTACATATAAATTATATTGGCGTAATTATATATAAATTTCTTTCTTATAATCATGTATCCTAACACATAATGTGGGACCCAGGGGTCTTCTCTGACTGGTATAGAGGTTATAACTATAACTTAGTGTTAATCTAGTTAGTTCGTGCATGTAGATGAGTGCCACATACCCTTTGCTTAGCGAGTTATTTTTCATGCACCTCGAGTCCTTACATTCCACCTTCTTTCATTGTTCTTGGGGACGAGAATTTGGCCGTGTGTGTTTGGACGCTCGTACATCGGAATTGGGCTATAGTTGAGAGAGAGAGAGAGAGAGAGAGAGAGAGAGAGAGAGAGAGAGAGAGAGAATCCATTAACTTTTGAGGGTTTGATTATAGTTAGGACCTGTTATAGTTTAATTGTACCATTACAAATTATGGAGACAAACCACAAATATGTAATTTGTGAATGTCTCCTTGGCAGCAAAGAGGGTTTGTACTAGAATCAGTGTGTGGTTGTTTATCACATTTCTGTATCCGCTCTATTTTTCCAACGGGGCATTGTATTTTCTGAAAAACCTATGATCTACTGCACCATAAAGTTGCATAGAAAGTATGATGGTATGATGATATTAAAGGACATCCTGCCCGGTTTGACTCATGTCCGTTTTGGAAGCATGACGATTCGTTGAATAGCAATAGTAAAGGATTGGGCCCTTATCTTATAAAATGCATGGATATACCCGTAATATTAATAATCTCGGGTTTATTAATCAAGTAGGTGTCTGGTTCTAATTAAATCTAGTAATGGGGCTGGAATAGGGGAAGGGACGAATTGCAAACTTTGTAAATCTACTTTGGCATGGATTTACCGACATAAAATAATCAAAATCACACTTTGCTGTCGTAATAGCGAGGATACATGTATCTATGTAATGCTATGATCTTAGCGAGGATACATGTATCTATGTAATGCTATGATCTTAGCGAGGGTACATGTATCTATGTAATGCTATGATCTTAGCGAGGATACATGTATCTATGTAATGCTATGATCTTAGCGAGGAAACATGTATCTATGTAATGCTTTGATCTTAGCGAGGATACATGTATCTATGTAATGCTATGATCTTAGCGAGGATACATGTATCTATGTAATGCTATGATCTTAGCGAGGGTACATGTATCTATGTAATGCTATGATCTTAGCGAGGATACATGTATCTATGTAATGCTATGATCTTAGCGAGGATACATGTATCTATGTAATGCTTTGATCTTAGCGAGGATACATGTATCTATGTAATGCTATGATCTTAGCGAGGATACATGTATCCATGTAATGCTATGATCTTAGCGAGGGTACATGTATCTGATATTCTGAGGTGTCAGTGAATAACTATATGAATCGATATTGATTATGATACATGATTTGGTTCATTGGGGGGTGGGGGTGGGGGGTGGACCTTGGACTGCACGTCCCTATTTTGCAGTCCCAGTTCAGTGATTCACCAGCCTACTAAAAGGCTTATCTAGTACAGGGCATACTATTATTATCATGATTATGTTAATACACATCCGAAATATACTATATACAATTACTTTCATAATTATGTTAATACACATCCGATATATATGATATACCATTACTATCATGATTATGTTAATACATATCCGATCCATTCTATACCATTATAATCTCGATCCGCAAGGATTTAGTCCTTTGAGCACAGTATGTTGCAACAAAGATTTAATTTTAAATTAATATTTTAAATTGATCAGCCTTTTTTCATTATTAATTGGTTACAGCTTTATGAAAATGTAGAGAATGTATATATCTGAAAAACTGATTTTGAATTTTCTAATTTAACTTTTACAAGGTATAAAATAATAATATTTGTTTCTGAATGGCCTTTTAAAAATAGAGCATGTGGAAAATTGAATACATTAAGAAACTTTCTCCAGATATAACTGATCGAAAAATGTCATTTCTGTTATTACCGTTTACATCGGAAAAATGTGTCCATATATTTTCAAAGGCTTGCACGAAGGTATAATAATTATAAAATGGCTTCATTGTCGTGCGATTTTACGAAACATTATCCTTTTGTTAAACGTCTTCGTTCTACTTTATGTTGTGTCGACAATAAATACCGTATAATAACCTGGCAGATTTATACCAAAGGGAAAAGGACGGTCGATTCACAATGCGTGTTTTTTGAATTGTGAATTCTAAGGTAAGGAATTTCAGAATATTGGCTGTAATAACTGGCTAAACCATCTGTAGGTAAGAGGGCGTCAGAAGAGGACTTGGTACTAGGAATGCTCAGGCATTTTTAATATTAATGGTTCTTATTTATTATACTTTTATTAGCCACGTAAGCGTGTGCATGTATGTATGTGTGTGTGTGTATGTGTGTGTGTATGTGTGTATGTGTGTATGTATGTATGTATGTGTGAGTGTATGTATGTATGTGTATGTATGGATGAATGTATATATGTATATATGCATGCATGTATCAACAGATGTAAGGATGTATGAATAGATGTACGAATGGATAGACCATTACATGGATGATCATATTGGACAAAGTGGTATACATGTATGCAGTTGGTAAATACCTGTACGACATATATATGTATGCATTTGGTAAATACCTGTAGGACACGTGTAGGTAGTTATGTATTTAAGTGAATAGTTGTTTTTACTTATCGATCTGTATGTTATAAGAGTGTTGTAACTTGTAACATGTCAGCCGTCTTTCCTTGCTGGTGCACTTTTTGGCAATTGCATCAACAAAGAAAGCTAATTACAATTTACATCATCATATCATTATTTGAAAGTATGGACCATTTCATTCCTTGACTTTGTAGGTTCAAAGAGAATTTACACATTAGTTAATGCGGTAGACATAAATACACAAACGTGTTTGTATTAATGTATTGCTAACAAGAAATACAAGAAAAAAAACCTGGCATAGCTGATACTGAATCAACCATTTATGAATGGAAATCAATAATGGCACATTGAAAAATTCAGCCTTATTTGCGTAGGAATATATTGAAAAGAAAAAAACCTTTTACGGTGTATAATAATTTGCACCGAAAAGTTTTGTCTTTTCATCATCAAGAGATTCTATTTAAAGGAATGTATTGACAAAGTAAACAGACCCATGAGAGATAGCGTACACTGCATATAGTGCTTTGAAGGAGTCCAATCAAATGCATAAACAAGAGAGAGAGAGAGAGAGAGAGAGAGAGAGATGTAAAGTATGTACGCTGTGTCAATGATATACTATGAGATGTATAACAATTTTATTAAAAGAAAACGAAATTTATACAAAGAGTGGTATATCATGATACAGCGTACATACTATACATATATTTTATATAGATCACATACATTTACATATATTTGCCCATTTGAACGGATTTAAGATTTACAACAGGACGCTATGTATTGACTGAGAGAATGAACTCCTCGCATCACCCGAGTGTGTCCGCTACAAAATGTACTTCTATGCCTTTTGTGGCTATTCACAATCACCGCTGCATATTGATAAGTTGATTGTTTTCATTGTCTAGTTATATTTTCTTGACATTGATTAAATCATTATAATACACAATTACGATTTAAACATGAAAGATGGTTTTGATGATGAAAGTAGAGCACTACAAACGCTCGGTTAGCTACGCCATTCACATGAACGCTTAGCCATCACGTACCGGCGCATGGAAATTAATGTGGACTAGAAACTAAGCTAAATGATGAACAAAGAAGAGGTGATTAAAATATCTTACTATATTTACAGTTGATATAAGTCAATTTGCTGCTTTGGTAACAGTACCACCGATCATAAACTCTCTCTCTCTCTCTCTCTCTCTCTCTCTCTCTCATCCTCTGGTCGGTTTGACTTAATTTTTACCATCATTCATAAGTCCAGAGACATCATAGGATGACACAAACGAAAATCCTATACACTCGTCATTTCATAAAATTTAGCACGTATCTTGCTACGATGGTCCAGAGAGAGAGAGAGAGAGAGAGAGAGAGAGAGAGAGAGAGAGAGAGAAAGGGGACTTTGGACATTTTCATATTTAATTAATAATAATCGAGTTTAGAACATTATAGTATGTTTAAGAAACAACAAGAACAACAACAAACTATTAAATACATCACACAGTGCCGGGTTACCAAATAGGCAGAGTAGGCACCGGCCAATAGGCCCCACGCTTTTTTGGGGCCCCGCGATAACGGATCAAAATAAAACTGATAAAACGTATTAGGAGATAATTTGCGGGGGGGGGGGAGTCCCAAGATTTCGACTCCCTAAGGGCCTCCACAGGATATAATCCGGCACTGACATCACAGTATGTGTACCATCGAGAAATTTACCATATAATGTCGACCGGATTTAAAACTTTGTATCATTGATAAACACTGTAGATAGATCCCAAGGAAAATGCACGCATATCGTTATGACGAACCATATCCTTGCAGGTTATTTGGTGTAATTTCTATTTTAAAGTTTTTTATCCAGCCCAAATTCCTTTTCTCTCTCACTCCAAATTTCTGCGCAGTTTGCCCGTTATGCATGAGAGGTGAGGGGTAACAGAAAGCAGAAAGGATTGTGATGAAAATGTGTACCATATTTAATTAATTTAGAAAACGGGGAATATTAATACTTTTCATCGTTATTTTCATATTTCTCTAGTGACTAATGTGTGGAAATTGATCATTGATCTAGAATCAACTGCAGGCGCTCGCAAGAATGTTTATGCGTATTATTGCGCCATGGACGGATCATAATTTGATATACCAATAGTGTTGGTATATCAAATAGCATTATACCAACACTTTAAATGCCATGTTATTTTTAATGTATGTGGTATATGGGTGTATTCAAACGCCCATGATACTGGTATTTGGTTATTGGTAACTACGGGTTTTTTTAATTATTAACCTTCTAAAATGGCAGAAAGTTCAAGTAGACTTGTTATATTCACTAAGGCGGTGAACACAAATGTGCATGTTCATGCTAGAATCATGTATTAATACGCGAAAAAAAGAATTTTGTAAAGCTGTACTGTGTTTGGCATTAAACTAACAGACCTTTCATATAAACAGAAATTAATAACGGTACATTGGGTAGTTTTAATGTACCGGTTTGCTCTGAAAGGTTTTATCTTCATAACATAACAGGCTTTATCACAAGGAATACATTACACGTACTGTGTTACAGATGTTTAAGAATTCTGTATTCTGACAGTATGCAATTGCATTTAAAAATCTCTCTCGATTTCGAGGCCAGAGTATGATGTATTTACTACTTTCGACGAATTGAACGTTTGGTTAAGGGTGAAGTATTTCAACAGTAAGAAAATCGAATATTACGACCGCAGTCACACCTATTGCTGCACAAGTCCAAAAATTCTTTGTGTGTGTATGCCAGAGGGGGGAGGGAGGGATTCGCTGGTATTGTTTTTATTTTGAAAATGACTGGTTTCCGATAGTCGGATATAGTGGTAGTGGTAGTCTTATTTAATCAGTATTTCTGGTGAGTCTAGATTATCTTAATCAATACTGTCTGGACTACTAAAATCATTTTCTCGCACTGTAATCATTTTGTATTAAATTTGTAATAGAACGATATTATGTACATGCACTGAGCAGGTAAGTGATGAGTATCCTAAGCTGAATTAATCAGTGCGTTTTGTTGTATTCTACCTGTTGCGCATGAGTGGCTGCCAACGCCAATTACACACTGAACTAGTTGGTCACACGACAATTAATTACTTATTTACATTGTATTTGATTTAGTTTTATTTTATCCCCGTGGTATGTATGTACCCACCTGTTTCAGCTAGTAAATCTATCCTAAAATATGACAATTTTACAGTCTGATATAAAATTGCACAATTCATTTGTTAATATGCACATGAGAATATGAAAATAATAACGTTTGCTTTGGATTTTATTATGGACCGGTATCTTATATGACTGAGAAAACATATTCTTTTCTTACGATGTGTAAAAACAATATCCGATTGTTATTTTGTTCTTAGTCCACCGTTTACGTTTCCCTGAAAGAGCTTGTTGTTCTCGACAATACCGTTTTGCTTTGATAGGCTGAATTTAGTTTTAACATTTTGTTGGAAATTTGTGTATTTTAATTATTTTGCAAACAAAAAATGCTAGATAATGTGTTATCATCATATTGTTCCCGTACCTAAAATTATTCTTTCGATGTGTTCAGTCAAGCTGCTTTCTAAATGTGCAACTACCGCAATATTGTTTTCTGGTTTTCTTTGGTGTCATTTTGTTTTGAGATTTAAAGAAATACACCAACTTTAGCATTTTATCATCGCCATTTGTTTTAATGGTAAAATTTAGCAAAGCTAGAGAGTATGTTGGTATGGAGTAATGGGATTTGGATTTCTCGACATTTTTCACTGCAGCTTATAAAAGATCGCACTGTAACACGCCAGGGATCTACAAGCAGCAAACATAAATTAACATCGAGACCGAGCAAAAATTAAAATGTCAAACAGAATTTGAGAGTGCCTTTATGTCATCGCTTAGACTGTTTCAAACACCCTCGAACACCATTATTAGAAAGTTAAATGTTTCTTCCAAGGGCTAATAAAGAACTAAAGACCACATATTTAAAAGGCTCTAATTTCAGTGCATGTTTTTTTCTTGCCTCACAGGCGTGTAATTTATCTAACTTTTACGATTCTATGGTCTTAAAATAAATAACAAAACAGAGCAACAACAAAAAAAATTCTTGTTGCAAAATTCAACAAATAATGTATTTTCATAGAATACAAGTGAAAATTTAAAAAAGAACTTACATTATTGTGAACTAAATCTCAGAATAGCCCTAAAATGTATATTACCAGTCAAAATGCATAAAGTTCCAACTGAATTCCAGTGGTATTCCAAACAACTTCAACTCTGAATGTGTCGATGTGCCTGTAGTGGTCATGGAAAGTGAAGATGTGCCAACAGTATTTTGATGAAAAACAATAACATAATCCATGACGTCTTTGTAAACATTCACTATAATTCCAAATTAATGCTTCTGTCAAAAGATATTAGTGAGCACTTTGTAATTCAAGTGCATAGTTTAAATAATTAAATAAATCCAAATTAAAACCTGAACACAACAATACAAATGATTCTGCTTCAGATGTTATAGCACGAATGAGTAATTTATCAATAAACAAGATTTTATAAAAGAATTTAAAAAATAAGACACAATAGAAGGAGAAGAAAAAGGACCAAAGGTTCAATTCTAGAGCAATTTAAGTTGTCAACAAAATAAGGTCGATTATAATAAAGGTCCTGGATTTCAGGTAGATCATGATGTCATGGGGGGAGGGGGATTCCAATGTCATAGACCAAAACCCAAATAAACAGGTTTACCTCTATTGATAATAATTTGAATATTTAACCGTCACTCGTGGAGAAAACATTAAATATGTACTACGTTATTTGCAAAATAAATGAACTTGATATTGGACGAGGTCAAGTACAAAATACAATTATATATAACATATAATCACGGAGAAAAACTAACAAAAAATAAAAATTAAATATACATAACATTACACATTTCTAAGCCTTAGATCAGCATTTCACGCCACGCCACGCCACGCCACGCCACATTGTAATATTCCTATATCAAATTACCATTTTACCAAACTTGTTCCATCCTACCCTATCATGTAGTTCCGTAAATAAGTTCAGTATGAATGACGCATGTACCTAACGATTGCTTATTTACTTTGTGTTGGACATATCTTCCCAAGTCTTATTCCTCATACTCAAACAAAAACAAAGACTAATACATAATAAAACTATAAAAGGATACGTAAATGCGGGTCGCTTCGATTTCCCCTCCCCTAATATCTACCGAGCTTCACAAGCTGGGGAATCAATGAAAACATGCCGAGAAACCATAGTAGACTAATGATAATATGCTAGAACCCAAATATTTTGAGAATAACATGGCACGAAACGAGAGCCTCTTTTATAACTCTCCGCAATAGGAACTGAAACATAATAATTACATGTAAGTTATATAATAATAATAATAATAATAATAATAATTTATTTGCTTCTGAATCTCTCAATGGCAATAAGTTTATCATAATATATCTCTAATCTGCGAATAGTTGTGTTTCTTGACTTGAATCATCACTTCTCATGCCTTTTCTATCAAAGCAGTACTTTCAGCAAATATAACCTTTCTTCTCTAGACCTATGCAGAAAGACAACGGTTTATAACTGATACCAACTTTTACATAGTTGTCGTCTAGATGTTAAAAGATACTGAATAAAAACATACGTGATTTTGTTTGCTATAAAAAGACATACATATTTCAACAAAATATTCTACCAGATGTTCTTATATTTTAAAGTTAGTACTATGGCTACTTTGTCTCAATCAAAACGGTATAATCATTGTTTGACATATCAATAGACATGACCACTAAGACTTGTTCGGCATAGTAATAGACATAAGCACTAAGAATTGTTTGGCATAGTAATGGACATAAGTAATAAGAATTGTTTGTCACGGTAATGGACATAATTACTATGAACTGTTCGTCATAGTAATAGACATAAGCACTATGCATTGTTTGGCATATTAATGACATAAGCACTATGAATGTTTTAGCATAAAAATGGACATAATCACTAAGAATTGTTTGGCAAGGTAATATACATAAGCACAATGAATTGTTCGGCATACTAATGGACCTAAGCACTAAGAATTGTTCGGCATAGTAATGGACATAACCACTAAGAATTGTTGGCATAGTAATGGACATAAACACTATGAATTGTTCGGCATAGAATTAAACGTAATCACTATCAATTGTTCTGCATAGTAATGGACATAACCACTAAGAATTGTTGGCATAGTAATGGACATAAGCACTAAGACTTGTTCGGCATAGAATTAAACATAATCACTATCAATTGTTAGGCATAGTAATGGACATAACCACTAAGAATTGTTGGCATAGTAATGGACATAAGCACTATAAATTGTTTAGCATAGTAATGGACATAAGCACTAAGACTTGTTCGGCATAGAATTAAACATAATCACTATCAATTGTTTGTCATAGTAATGGACATGAGCACTAAGACTTGATCGGCATAGTAATGGATATAAGCACTATGAGCTGTTTGGCATAGTAATGGACATAAGCACTAAGAATAGTTCGGCATAGTAATGAACATAATCAATGTGAATTTTCGTCATAGTAATGGCCATAAGCACTATGAATTGCTTGTCATAGTAATGGACATAAGCATTATCAGTCGTTTGGCATAGTAATGGACATAAGCGCTATGAATTGTTCGGCATAGTAATGGACATAAGCACTATGAACCGTTCGGTATAGTGATAGACATAAGCACTATGAATTGTTCGGCATAGTAATGGATATAAGCACTATGAATTATTCGGCATAGTAATGGACACAAGCACTATGAAATGTTTGGCATAGTAATGCACGTACACATAGGAATTGTTCGGCATAGTAATGGACATAAGCACCATGATTTATTCATCATAGTAATTGATATAATCACGATGAAATGTTTGGCATAGTAATGGACATAAACAGTTTGAATTGTTTGGCACGGTAGTGGACATAATCACTAAGAATTGTTCGGCATAGTAATGAACATAAGCACTAAGCATTGTTTGGCATAGTAATGGACATAAGCACTATCAATTGTTCGGCATAGTAATGGACATAATCACTAAGAAATGTTCGGCATAGTAATGGACATAAGCACTATGAATTGTTCGGTATAATAATGGGCATAAGCACTAAGAATTGTTCGGCATAGTAATGAACATAAGCACTTTGAATTGTTTGGCATAGTAATGGACTTAAACATATGAATTGTTCGGCATAGTAATGGACATAGGCATTAAGAATTTTTCGGCATACTAATGGACATACGCACTATCAATTGTTCGGCATAGTAATGGACATAATCACTAAGAATTGTTCGGCATAGTAATGGACATAAGCACTATGATTTGTTCATCATAGTAATGGACATAAGCACTAAGAATTTTTCGGTATAGTAATGGACATAAGCACTATGATTTGTTTGGCATAGTAATGGACATAAGCACAATCATTTGTGTGGCTTAGTAATGGACATACTCACTAAGAATTGTTCGGTGTAGTAATGGCAATAAGCACTATGCATTGTTCGGCGTAGTAATTGATATAAGTTCTATGAATTGTTTGGCATAGTAACGGATATAAGCACTAAGAATTGTTCGGCATAGTAATGGACATAATCACTGTGAATTGTTCGGCATAGTAATGGCCATAAGCAATATGAATTGTTTGACATTGTAATGGACATAATCACTAAGAATTGTTCGGCATAGTAATGGACATAATCACTGTGAATTGTTTGGCATAGTAAT
Source organism: Sinohyriopsis cumingii (assembly GCA_028554795.2). Classification (NCBI taxonomy): domain Eukaryota; kingdom Metazoa; phylum Mollusca; class Bivalvia; order Unionida; family Unionidae; genus Sinohyriopsis; species Sinohyriopsis cumingii. Next base: position 35,834,827 of record CM068837.1, on the reverse strand, counting down.
GGACATAAGCACTATGAATTGTTTGGCATAGTAATGGACATAATCACTGTGAATTGTTTGGCATTGTAATGGACATGATCACTAAGAATTGTTTGGCATAGTAATGGACATAAGCACTGTGAATTGTTTGGCATAGTAATGGACATAATCACTATGAATTGTTTGGCATAGTAATGGACATATTCACTGTGAATTGTTTGGCATTGTAATGGACATAATCACTAAGAATTGTTCAGCATAGTAATGGCCTTAAGCACTAAGAATTGTTCGGCATAGTAATGAACATTAGCACTATGAATTGTTTGGCATAGTAATGGACATAATCACTGTGAATTGTTTGGCATAGTAATGGACATAATCACTAAGAATTGTTCGGCATAGTAATGAACATTAGCACTATGAATTGTTTGGCATAGTAATGGACATAATCACTGTGAATTGTTTGGCATAGTAATGGACATAATCACTAAGAATTGTTCGGCATAGTAATGAACATTAGCACTATGAATTGTTTGGCATAGTAATGGACATAATCACTGTGAATTGTTTGGCATAGTAATAGACATAATCACTAAGGATTGTTCGGCATAGTAATGGACATAATCACTGTGAATTGTTTGGCATAGTAATGGACATAATCACTGTGAATTGTTTGGCACAGTAATGGACATAAGCATTATGAATTGTTTGGCATTGTAATGGACATAATCACTGTGAATTGTTTGGCATAGTAACGGACATAAGTACTTTGAATTGCTCGTCATAGTAATGGACATAAGCACTAAAATACAGCTTTAAATCACTACTTCTTGCTTTTTCCACAGACAACTGGTCTGTCCTGACTATTCAGATTTCAATCCCATGGTTTCCTTCTCAATGTCTTCCTCTTTACATGCATAACTACTCTATTACTTCTAAATTCATCTCTTCAACGTGTGTTTTTGCCATAGTTTTTACTTGCAAATTATATTTCAATACTGTTTTGCATTCATATTAACACATCTGGTTCTTACAGCTGTCTTTTTTATTTCTTAGCGTAATGAAGAAGGAAAGCTGCATCTCCTTGCGTTCTTGTTCACTAATGTCTTTGTTTTGAGTCTCCTTTATTCCAAGTCATTAGGAATACTTGAAAATCATTTGCTGTTTTCTTTATCTTATTTTCTGGTACTTGGGGCTCTTTAAAAGTTTGCATTTCTTCATCCGATTGCAAGGAAAGTAAATCTTAAGTATCAAATATCCAACGACCACAAAATAGACCACTCTTCCATTCAACATAGTTTTCACCATCCATTATAGATTTTCGCATCCAATATAACCGATGCACGCGAGTTAGCTTAAAAACTGAACAATGTGTAGTTATGCTAGCCAGTTACATGGTATATATGACAAATTATGTTTATTAAAATATATGAGATAAATTGGGAAACTGAACAATATGGTGGCGCTCGACAGTTTCGTATTTTGCATAGGGTTAGAATTTGAAAGAAATAGAAGTTCCTCGGGTTTCCTCACTGGTTATACTGGCTATTTAAGAAAAGACCTTGTATAGCTTAGGTACCGTTCAAAGAACCTTTAATTCCCTTTAGTTTAGTGTATGATTGATGGGTTTAAGATGGGTTATACAGTATACAGCTTGGCCTTACTCATGATGTGCACCTTTCAAAATAAGTGCTAGCCCCTATTGGTCATTTTCACTTCCTGAACTTCATAGGTAAATTGTATTAAAAAAAGAGCGATAACCTTTTTCACATCTTATATATTTGGTAATTCATTCATTGCACTTTCAGAAGCTGGTATTGTTTTGTCTGGCAAAATTCATTTTCCCTATTTTAATAGCTGCTATGGATAGTGTACTTTAGACTAATTCAGGCTGATTTTTTAGCACAAGGAAGCAGTCATTTTAGTTCATGTACAATATCCAAAGAAATTTCAGCCACATTACATTAAAGTAGCATACAGGTATGCCAACATTCTTTCCACCGTGCATGTTTTAAATACAAACAACTTCACCTTACATACGTCACTCTCTCAAAAATACATAATAACTTGTGAGCGCCCCCATGTAATGATGCTAGCCAGTCACAGGTTATATATCACAGATTATGATTGGCTACAATTGTTATGTTCTTGGGGGCTTAAACTATGTAACAAGAAAAGGTAAAACATAACAAATATATATTTTCCAAAATATAAATTTATTTGCCTAAATTATGATATTAATGAAGTGAAATAAATTAAACATAACTTATAGTTTGGTTTAAATTCGTATAATAATTACTACATGTACTATCAATTTCACAGTAATCCGGAAACGATCGATAAGTACTCCGAATGATGGTTGTAATGTGCCAATCTGCTAGCACCACAAATAAACACTCGTCTATTATCCAAAACTTTGTATTACAGGTAAATCAAATGAAAGCTGAATACCACAATGTCCTTGATTGTTTCAGGGGAGTCAAACAAAATTAATTAAATATCATAGTCCTTGAATATTTTTACACTGATACTGGAAAGTAATGTATAATTTTAATAAATGGTTTTTGCTCTGCAATTTCAACAATTAATAAATAAATAAATCTGATTCCTCTTGTAACTCTTACAAAACTGAAATATAAATGAAGAAAGAAACACCGTGTACTTATTTCCTTTATATCGTCACTCTGTACGCATCGAATCAACAATTCTGATTCCAGATATTTTTAATCACTCTGTATTGCAAACTATCTTTAACAGTCAGTACTTGGCTTTTTATAATTTGGCCAATCAGCAACTAGGGCAGTCATGATATCTTTAACGTAAACATGTTCTGTTAGGATCACGTGATGTTGATATAACCTCCATTTAAATATTTCTTGCCACACTTCGACCGAATTAGTTTTTCACATGAACTTGGCAGTAATATTGATTTATGAATGGAGATAGTGCATACATATGCTCTTCTTACCGAACAAGCCAGCCAAAGAATTATAAAATTAAAATAAATATGTCATAAACCAAATGAATCGGATAAAACTATACTATAAAAATAATAAATGCATACATATATCCGAAGCACAGTATAAGAAGTGCATACGAATAAATTAAGTCAAACTAGTAGGTAAGTGACTTGCTGGCAGAATCGTTGCTTAAGTTTAGTAGGTTTAAACACATATAGCTCAAATTGTGTTTCCTTTATCTTGTTCTACATTCATGTTATTGTGAAGTTTAAGATGACGCGTCGCAGATATTACGTACTGCTGGCAGAGGTATATGTGCAATATGAAGTTGTTTGCGTTTGCAACATATATAATGGAGAGAAAGTTGACATATCTCTATGCTACTTTCATGTACTATGGCTGAAATTTCTTCACATATTATACTTGAGAAAATCATTGATGATCTAGGCACACAGCTGATCCAAATGACTGCTTCTCTGTGCTCGAATCGAATGCTCTGCGTGAACTAATCAAGAGTACACTAACTTTAGCAGTTATTGAAATATGGAAAACGAATTTTTCCAGAGCCTGTAATACTAGCTTCTGAAATCAATGAATTATATAAAAAAATGTATACAAAGTAAAGTAGCATATTTCTTCCGGTTTTTTTTATATACTATTTTCTATTAAAATCCAGCAAGTGAAAATGACCACGCGGAGCTATCAGTTTTTTATATCACATTTTAAGGTGGCCCTCTGCAGTTCCGTATTTTGTATAGGGTTAAAGTTTTACAGAAAAGAATTTACCCGGTTTTCTTTACTGGTTATTCTGGCTATTTAGAAAAAGATCTTGTATATCTAAGGCATCGTTAAAAGAACTTTTAATTCCCATTATTTTGGTTTATGATTGATTGGTTAGTACGAGTTATAGAATATACGGTTTAGACTTAATTCAGATGTGCACCTATCAAACACTGCTAGATCCGCTTGGTCATTTTCACTTCCTGGATTTCAGAGGTGAACTATTAAAAAAAGAGCCGATAACATTTTGACATTTATTTATTTAGTAATTCACTCACTGCACTTTCAGAAACTGGTATTGTCTAGTCTGGCGAAATTGATTTTCCCTATTTTAATAAATGCTAAATATAGTGTACTTTAGACTAATTAGGGCTGATTTTTGAGCACATGGATGCAGTTGTTTTGGTTAGCTGTGTGCGTTGAACATTTCCAATTTCCCCAAGTAATATCCAAAGAAATTTCAGCCATAGTTCATGAAAGTAATATAGAGGTATGCCAACATTATCTCCATTGTGCTTGTTGCAAATGCAAGCAACTTCATATTTCGCCTGTCACTCTGTAGAGTGCAATCTAAGTAAGCAACTTCATATTTCGCCTGTCACTCTGTAGAGTGCAATCTAAGTAAGCAACTTCATATTTCGCCTGTCACTCTGTAGAGTGCAATCTTAGTAAGCAACTTCATATTTCGCCTGTCACTCTGTAGAGTGCAATCTAAGTAAACAATGTTATAACCCGAATTGCACCCATCAATCATAAGCCAAAAGAAAGGGAATTAAATGTTGTTTTAATTATAGTAAGATATACAAGGTCTTTATAAATAGCCAGGATGACCAGCGAGGAAATCCTGTGAAATTCTTGTTTCATTAACAATTAAACGTTATGCAAAGTACAAAACTGTAGAAAGCAACCTAACCTCCTGACCAGGCACACCTAATTAGAATGGGAGGGAAATAACTCAGTAAAGTTGAATCATGACTATGAAATTGACTTATCTCTCTTTGTCCATAATCCTTACCTAAAGAGCCACATTAACACAATATTATGATATCCCGCTCAAAAAAATAAATTACTACAATTTTGCTTTTGTCTCACGAGAAAGTTTACAAAAGAAAGAAATCTTTAACCTTATAATTATGAACAAATCAGAATATTGCAGCTGTTATGTTTGGAAATTGATGACAATGATGTGATACAAAAGTACATGTGGGAAATTTACGTTAGAATGAGCATCCTTGACTGTTACCAATTGTAAACATGTACACATTACCATGATTAATTACCTCTAGCCAGGATATAAAGTGAAACATATATGTCGAACGTTCATAATAATTATTATCTTTTTACAAGTATGAGTCAAATACAATCATCGTGAAAAAATGTACAAGATTACGTGCTGTCAATAAAAATGAATAACAAAATGAAATGTGAATTCCGAATTTTCCACTGAAAATAGTGCTACATATATCATAAAACGTCATTGTTTTTATATATTAAGAGAACATTTCAAGAAATCTTTGTCGAAAATGATATCACAATGAATAACGTAGGATCTAGCAGATAATGTCGTACATAATGTGAATATATATTGACAACATCAAAAAGACAACCATTATTCCATATTTCACTAACATTTTGTTTGTGCGTAAAAAGGTGATTACTGTGTCTAAATTGACAAAGTTCAACTAACAACTGTTATGAAACCAAAACATATGGTAAATAAATTAAAAAATCATATGAATAATAGAAGTCTGGCTACATGAAAACCATATTTTGAATATCAGTGAGTATCCATATACAATAATTACATGTTCTCTATAAATGCAAATAGTTGACATATAAATGAAAGGAATATGAATAAAGTTCCTTGCCAGCACTTGATATTGAGAGTTCACACGTATTGCTGAAAATACTAAATTCGTTCCGAAAATTCAAGGAATTACATTATGCAAGAACTAATCTAGCAGTCGTATGAAAGTTTTAATATGCACGATATAATGACAATATTATGAACACGTAACAACACATAATATTACTTACCACTTTGCCATAAATTACAATCACAAACTATTCAATAAAATATGGGAGGCATGTTGATCTTTGTCACTGATGTGCGAATCTTGATCAAAGTTATATAAGAAATCTAGATCAACGTCAATCATCATTAAATTAAAAAACATTGAAAAACGTAAGCAACAAGAGATTTTCTCGATACAACTATACGTGTGGACAAGATGCCGCTGAACATGTAAACAGTTCCTTGCTAGCACTTGCATACACGTGTACAAGATGCTGCTGAACATAAATCTCGTGTTTTCTGAAATGCAATCAAATGACATCTGATGTGGTGAATAAGACCTTGACCTGTCATCAATCATAACTGATCTTCTACTATCACGTGGCACTGAGCCACTCCTCCCGCCATCTGAAGACATAGAATCCCGATGTTATCAAAAACAGCTTCTTCCGCTTTCAAAGTAACGTTTTCCGTTCCGTATTCTGCAAGAAATCGGTGTCGGATAGCAGCTCATAACAGTCTGGACGTTGCAGGCAGGGAGTAAAACTGTGTAAGTGTTGGACCTTGTATGCTCAGATGAAAAGCAGCAGAAGCTTCGTTGGACTGGGATTTAACGTTCGCGAGTGTGAAAATGTTTGCGTCATGTTCATACATATAACCCGAAAATTTCTTAAGAGTTCTTGCTGCAATGGCAGGTTGCTGAATGATAAGTTTGTGTTCTAGCTTTATCTGCATGGTAAACTGGTGTACTTACCGTTGATGGCGGTTGTGATAGTAAAAACAGATTTTAAAAAAGTCTTATTACTATTGTAGTTCTCTTCACCAGGATTTAAAAACTGATTAGTCCACGTGATTTTAAAACTGAAACACAATTGTCCGTTTTCTTCCATGTGCTAGCATGTGGTCATACCATAAATACTGTTTGTCCACCAAAAAAAATTAAAAAATAATAACCGTCCATTGAATATAAACTCCAGAGCTTCAGAGTCTCCAACAAGATTTGCCTTGCTGGTGTGGTCGTTGCCAATGGTTAATTGGTATATATATATATATATATAAATTATAAAATAAACAACACCAACACGTAGAATGTGTGACCGGTTTCGCTTTAATGCTTCATCAGACTGAATTCAATATCATTGCTTACGTCATTAAACATGTTGTTTCTAAGTGATCAATGAAATAAACAATGATATAAACAAGATGACGTCATAGCTTACATTTTTAACGTAATTATCTAATACTTTAACGAATAATTTACATGGAGATGTGCATATACAGCAAAGATTAATGATATCTTAATACATAAATATATATAGATAAAACTGGATCTTAAAGATACATATATCTCTACTGAAAACTATATATACGATTTATCAACAAATAGAGATAAACAGTTTTAGTAATATTAGTATTATGTATAATACATGCTTATTAGAAGAAAAGAAAACAAATTACACAAAAAAAATAATTACAAAGATAAATGTAATCAACATATACACTAGTATAATCTTTATAGCTGTTAAAGTGGTTATCAGAACTCAATTTATTTAATAAAAATATAATAAAAATATGGTGTGCATTACGGTTACTATCAAGTATTTTATAAATAATTAATCATATTATATTGATAATTAATTACAAATTCAAATTCGTTTTTAAAGAATTAGTAAACTTATTTTTATGTTATTAGATTATACTTTTACCAATTAAGATTTTCTGCAAAGTAAAATAATATGAAATATTCATATCTAATTGTAAACAGGGGACATAATTCAGAAAAAAAAAAAAAAAAAAAAAAAAAAAAAAAACAAAAACAAAAAAATAATTAAAAATTAATAAAAAATTACTAAATGTCATATAGTGTTTTTGAATTTAGACCTTTTGGATATACCGTATTAAGACGGTGAATCCAATAGGTTTCCTTTAGTAGACGTTCCATTTCAGAATCAGCTTTAACAATAGGTTGGAAGGAGAAATCTTGCAATGTATGGGAATTTTTGTTAAAATGTGCGGCAACATGAGATGAAAATGATTGATCGATATAATTTTTTATATCTGATCTATGTTGGTTCATACGTTTAGATATTTGTTGACTGGTTTGTCCAACATATTGGATGCCACATTTTTTGCACGTTATCAAATAAATAACATTGGATGTTGCACAATTAATGTCACAACGCATATTAAAAATTTCTTTCGTATTATTACTATTAAAAGAAGTATTTTCATTAATAAATGAACAGTGTGAACATCTAGGTCTATTACATTTAGTTGATGATCCTATTTTATATGATGGTTTTTCTAATTTGGAATTAGTTAGGAAATCTTTCAGATTTTTAGTCCTTTTATAAGCAAGTGTGGGTTTGCTTTCGTGTAGCGATTTAACACTTGCTTTACATGATAAGTTTAATAAATCCCAATATTTATTGATAATCTTACCTATATTAGGCAAACTTGGATTATATTCAATAACAAAAGGAATGATATGTTCATTTCTATTTTTGATTTTATATTGTAAAGATTCAAGCTGTGTAAGAGAAGATACCTTTTGGAAAGCAGTATTAATGATGTCAATAGGGTAATTTCTATTTAAAAAATGCTGACCTAGCTCTGTCAAAGATGATTTAAAAACAGCATCATCCGAAATAATTCTTCTGTATCTTTTTGCTTGACTATATGGTATCCCATTTTTACATGATTTAGGATGGCATGAAGAATATTCAACATATTGATGAATATTCGTGTTTTTAACATGAACCATGGTAGTAATTTCATTATTTTCATTTTTCATGACATCAACGTCCAAGAATGAAACTTTAGTTTTAGAGACATTGAATGTAAATTTTATTGTTGGATGTAATTTGTTTAAACTGTCTATAAAGTAATAAAGGTCTTCTAATGAATAACTCCAAATCATAAAAATATCGTCTAAAAACCTTAACCATGCATCCGGTTTTAAGAGGCATTTATTTAGAAAATCATTTTCTAATTTTCCCATAAATAAAGATGCATAAGCAGGTGCCATAGGACTACCCATTGCTGTTCCCATTTTTTGGAGATAGTTTGTATTACCAAATTGAAAAAAGTTATTTTCGAGCACAAGTTTTATCAAATCACAAATATGTTCTTTGGATAGTTTATATGTAAATTCGTTATCTTCAAGATAATATTTACACGCTTCGACACCATCATTGTGTGGTATATTCGTGTAGAGTGAAACCACATCAAGTGTAACAAGGAATGAATTTTCCGTTAGTTTCGGTAAAGATTTCAATTTGGTAATGAAATCAAAAGTATCTTTGACGTATGAAGGTAGTGATTTCATTAGTGGTTGTAAAATGTGATCAATATATTGCGATATATTATTTGTAACTGAGTTGTATGTAGAAATAATGGGTCTACCTGGATATCCTAAAGGTAGTGACTTATCAACAGCTTTATGTATTTTTGGTAAAATATAAAACTGAGGTGTGCGTATTTTATTTGGGAAGATATCTAGTTCATCATATATAGAACAGTTGTGTACAGAGATTAAATTAATACATTGGCTTATTTTTTCTTTCGTTTCTTCAGAAGGAATAAAGGAAAGTTTTGTGTAATATTCTTCATCATTTAATTGTCTTTCCACTTCTTTAATATAATCCTCCTTATTCATAATTACTATGGTGCTAGATTTATCCGCTTTTTTAATAATAATGCTTTCATCTTGCGATAAGCTACGTAAAGAATTTAATTCTTCTTTAGATATGTTTGTAAAATGTTTTCTTTTAGGACTGCTATTTAAAATTTCTTGTTTAGTTGCTTCAGTATAAAAATCGAGATAAATATCACGTCCACTAGAAGGTGTAAATGTTGATTCTTTTTTATTGTAAAAGGGCTTATTTTGTAGATGGAAACTATTTTCATACTGTGAAGATGTACATGATTGTGAGAAAAATTCTTTTAATTTTAACGATCTTGTGTATTTAAAAATGCTTCTGCTAAATTAATATTATCATGCACTTTGGTTCTAGGACAATATGATAATCCCTTACCTAGAAGAATGTAATCACTATTAGTTAGAATATATATATATATATGTGTGTGTGTGTGTGTGTGTGTGTGTGTGTGTGTTTGTGTGTGTGTGTCTTTTGTCCTGTCTTGATAATATTGTAATATATTGTTAATCCATTCTCAGTCTCCGAGTTTACATAATTTCATAAATCAACGCTAGACCTGGAAATAAACAAGAATATAAGTATAAAACCTTGAACAGCGCTTGTGACCACGTAAATAGTACAGGGTTATGCAAGTACTAATAGTCCAGTTGGTTTGAGCGTTAGTTGAGTGAAAAGACCTCTGAATCCGTCGTTTCCAGGCGTACGGTAACGTGGTCATGTGAAAATGTGCATGTGTCTTTCACGTCTTGAAATAGAAATATATCTATCTCCGGAACAGATACAAAAACGCAACCACTCACTAGCACAGAACATTATGATCACAGTGTTTCATATGGACACTTACCCACTGAGAAGCAGTCTTAATTTTAGTATATGCTGAAGCTTTGAATCAAAATAGATGAACAATGTTGAAATTATAACTATTTCATTTTGTGTATGACATACAGCAGTAGTTTCTTGGGTTATCAATACGATCTGAATTTCAAATAAATTTCGGAATGTCTAAATCGAGAACACCCTATATAAGCATTAGTCAACACCGGTGTATGACTACGCTACCCTTGGTGTTATACTGATATACAATGCACCAAGCTTGGAGAGACTCTCAGGTAGGTGCACTCTGTTTTTCTAGAAGCTACTCCATCCTTGAATTATGTGTGTGATTTCGGGTAACCATCGTAATGTACACAACACACAGCCGCCCACTTAAAACCACAATGCGACATTCTTTATTGTTCACACCCTCTGATCTGGTTGGTCAGTCATACGATAGTACAGTATACTACCGCAAGGCTATAAAATATAGATCATACCAGAACTCAGTGACATACATAGACCACACACCATTAGTTATCCCATACATGTAGTTGACTTAGGTCTCAGTTCTGGATAGGAAACATAGTCATATGTAGGACTCACATTACTAATTCTGATCCGAGTCTCATACTTTTCGGGGAATTTATTATGTTTAGTCTTATTCGTGGACACTAAAGAAGCAGCTGCACACGTGTGTGTGTGTGTGTGTGTGTGTGTGTGTGTGTGTGTGTGTTAAAGCTGTACCGATTAACCGGCCATATTCATAACATAATCGGGCCGATTATTTGAACAATTGGTATAATCGGTATTGCCAGAAATAATCGGTGCCGATGTAAACAAATTTCCAAAATATAAATTCAGTCATAACATTCATCTTGACATGGCTTGCATTTTAAATCAGAATTATATAGTGGAAATTAAGGAATAAACATTTGATACTTGGGTTAATTGAATGATAAGTTATTCTTAAAAGTAAATACTTTTTAACACACTTGCTGTAAACTACCGCTGATTGTCTGCACATAACTAATTATCAATAACATTCATGCACTCATCCCAATCACAGCAGCCAACCAGCCAATGAGTCCTCGTGCAGCTGTTGAACATCCAGCATACACATTTGCCGATAGCTTGGCAGATTTGCTAGCTAGCTAAAATTCCATCTACTACGAAACTATGACTCACTATAGTTAATCTCTTCCTTAGCCAGTCGTGCAATGCTGCCAATCAACGAATTGCGGTCGTACGCTGAAGCAGTTGAACGCTGAAATACAAATATCATGCATCATTGATATTGGCATGCGAGCGCCAGCGACGTTAGCCCTTGATACCCCAGCTGCTGAGCTGCTTCAGCGAGCATCCATCCAACCACGTGGACAACTTAATAGTAACTTACTTGATTTAAAACATTGTTTCAAGAGCGCAAATCGATTGGATTATTAATTTTTTTGCGATTGTACACTAATAAATATGCTACAAAGCCTATGCATAGTGTCGAACTCGAAACACTCAAGTTCAGTCTGGAATTGCTTCGAAGTAAATGCAGTCGACGAGTCCAAAGCAAATTGCACACTTCGCAAAGCATGCATTTCCAGAGGTGGAAAGGATTCTAAAACTTATACGACATTAAATCTTGTCCAGCACTTGCGCTGCAAGAACAAGCATTTGACGACCCGAGAGCTATTAGTTGACACAAAACTATTGAAGAGTTCATCGCAGTAGATGTGCAACCATTTTTCGTTGTTGAAGACATTGGATTTCGACGTCTGATGGCCAAGGCAGAACCGCGCTATAAAATTCCAAGTCGAAGTACTTTTCCACATCTTTGATACCTGACATGCACAAGACGATACAATGCAAGGTTCGTGATTTAGTTTCTGCCAAATCTGACGTTAGATTTACCTCTGATGCGTGGTCAGACCCATCTATCGGCGTGGCCTTGTTGAGTCTTACGGCATACTGGCTGACGGAAGACTTTCAGCTGAAACAGGTGATTTTAGCAGCAACACACACAGGAGAATATTTGGCGAACAAACTGGACAAATTATGCGAGGAATACAACATTCCAAAAACTCATATCCATGTTCTTCTGCGTGACGGAGGTGAAAACATGGTTAAAGCAATGCGTCGGACTGAAATCGACAGCATCAGCTCGTCCAGGATGTCCAGACACGCTGAAAGTCTACATACAATTTGTTGGTTTCGTTATATGAACAAAACCAAGTCTTGGAGGCTTACGCTACTCTCTATGACCTGCCTAGCCTGACAGCCCAAACGTGGGTCTTGATTAACAATATTGTGGACACGTTAGGCCCATTCGCGGACATTACCAAGGAGGTAAGTAATAACCAAACATCAGTGTCCGTCGATCTTCCTATGCTGAAAATGCTCAGAATGTTGCTGGCTCGAGAGCATGAAGCGATTCAACGCATTCAGACAATGCGCCATGATATGTTGACATCACTAAACACATGCTTTGCTGACGTTGGCAGCAAAAAGAAGCATGTCGTGGCCACCGTCTTGGATCCACGATTCAAACATCGCTTATTCAGCGAAGAATTACTTGTGATCATATCCAAAGAATGGCTTAGAGCAGAATTCATCATAGTTGCGCAAGCAGGAGAAACCCGCGACCAAAAAAAAAAAAACTGAAACTGAAACAAACGCCATTGGACCATCAACGTCGCGTCTCTGTGATTTGTTTTCTGTGGCTGTGACGAACCTTTTCGTACCGTTAACGAAACAACCAATGTGGATGATGCCGTTGATGCGATGCTTGAATTGTATCTGGCCAGCCTTCTGTTGCCACGAGAAGAAGACATTCGGCTGGTGGAACGCTCATAGGTTTCAGTTCCCCTAGTTGACCAAAATTAGCTAGACGCTATTTGTCTGCACCAGCTTCAAGCGTTCCGAGCGAGTAGCTGTTTATTGGCGCATTCCAGATTTTTTCATATCGTCATGGATCGTTACTTGGCGAGAAGGGAGAAATGTTACTTTTGCTGAACCAGGCATTGTTATAAAACAAATAATAAGGAAATAATCGGTCTCATAATCGGTATCAGCAATTTTAATAATCAGTTATACGCTATTTCGGCATAATCGGCAAAAAGTGACATTGGAGCAGCTTTAATATATATATATATATATATATATATATATATATATATATATATATATATATATATATATAGTGTGTGTGTGTGTGTGTGTGTGTGTGTGTGTGTGTGTCTTTCCTTTTTCCTATCCACAGGATACCTAAAGATTATAACATTTCTTTGCTTTGTTAAGGCCTGGACCAAGTTCGGGACACCCCTAAGTACGACCAGCAACGAGGCTTGTAAGCTATTTGATGCTACGCTTACCCAGGTAATATTTGCTTTGTCAATTGCCTAAGATACCATGTCACTGTATAAAATGCAACGCGTACCCATGTATTAGTTGCTCTGTTTATTGCCTCAGTTAACATGTCACCGTATAAATGCCACGCTTACCCAGGTATTATTTGATTTGTCTATTGCCTCAGTCAACATGTCAACGTATAAATGCCACACTTACTCAGGTATTATTTGCTTTGTCTATTGCCTCAGTTAACGATGCTATCGCCATATGAATGCCACGCTTGCTCAGGTATTACTTGCGGTCTCTATTACCTCAGTTAATGGTACAGTCACCGTATAAATGCCACGCTTATCCAGGTGTTATTTGCTTTGTCTATTGTCTCAGTTAACGATGCTATCGCCATATAAAGCACACGCTTACTCAGGTATTATTTGCGGTCTCTATTTCCTCATTTACCGATGCAATCACCGTATAAATACTACGCTTACCCGGGCAGTTTTTGCGGTTTCTTTTACCTCCGTTAACGATGCTTGCACCGTATAAATGCTACGCTTACCCAGGTATTGTTTGCACTCTCTATTACCTCAGTTAATGATGGTGTCACCGTATAAATGCCACGCTTACCCAGGTAATATTTGCGGTCTCTTTTACCTCAGTTAACGATGGTGTCACCGTATAAATGCCACGCTTACCCAGGTAATATTTGCGGTCTCTTTTACCTCAGTTAACGATGGTGTCACCGTATAAATGCCACGCTTACCCAGGTAATATTTGCGGTCTCTTTTACCTCAGTTAATGATGGTGTCACCGTATAAATGCCACGCTTACCCAGGTAATATTTGCGGTCTCTTTTACCTCAGTTAACGATGGTGTCACCGTATAAATGTTATTCTTACTCATGTACTATTTGCCGTGTCTATTGCCGCAGTTAACGATACAATTACCGTATGAATGCCACGCTTACTCAGCTAGTATGTGTATTGTCTGTTACACCATTCAATGGTGTTGTGACCGTATAGACGCCACGCTAACCCAGCTAGTATTTGTTGTATCTGTTGCATAATGTAATGATGTTGTCACCGTATAGATGCCACTCGCACTCCATTTTGTTTCGCGTATGTTGTATCATTTAACGGTGTTATATAGATGACACGCGTATCCATCTCGTATTTGTTTTATCGATTGCATAATTTAACGATGTTGCCACCGAATAAATACCATGCCTGTAGAAAAGGTATTTTGCTGTATCTGTTGCCAAATTTGACGATGGCTTCACTGTATAGATATCACGCCAAGTCAAGTAGTATTCGTAGTATCTTTTATATCATTTTAACAACGTTGTCGTGTAAGGATGCCACTCTAGCCAAGGAAGTATTTTGTTGTATATGTTGCCAAATTTGACGATGGCGTCACATCACTGTACAGATATAACGCCGAGCCAATAGTATTAATTGAATCTTTTGCATCATTTAACGACGTTGTCATGTATGGATGCCACTATGACCAGAAAAAGTATTTTGTTGTATGTTGCCTCATATAACGATGTTGGCCCCATATAGATGTCACGGTTCCGATTTTGTGTATGAATTAAGCATTATTTATCAAGGCAGTCACATCATAGATGCCACCCAAGTAGTGTTTGTAAAATATGTTTCATCATTTAAAGATGTCAAGATGCCACGCTTTCCCAAGTAGTATCTGTGGTTTCGATTGCGTCATTTAAAGATGTCAAGATGCCACGCTTTCCCAAGTAGTGTCTGTGGTTTCGATTGCATCATTTAAAGATGTCAAGATGCCACGCTTTCCCAAGTAGTATCTGTGGTTTCGATTGCGTCATTTAATGACCTTAAACGGTAGTAAATATCTGATACATTATTTAACGATTTCTTCCTCGTACATATGCCACGCCTGCGCATATATTATTTCTAGTGTCAGTTCCATAATTTAACTGTATACATACCACGCATGCGTCGGTTGTATTTGTAGTCTCTTCTGAATTATTTAACGATGTTGTCCCCGTATAGATGCCATTATAATCCAGACAGTATCTGTAGTTTGTAGTGTATGTTGCGATATTTGACAATGTTGTCACAGTCAAGATGTCACGTTTCCCCGTATGTTAGGGGCCCCGAGTGGCCGAGTGGTCTGAAGCTCTCTCCGTTACGGATCACTGCCATCTCACTTCTGTCTGCGTGGGTTCGAGTCTCGGATTCGGCCAATGTGTATATGTGAGAAAGCTTGCCAGTAGCTACTCGTGGGTCGGTGATTCTTTCCGGGGTTTTCCTCCACCATTAATACTGGCCGACAGAAACGACGCATCACATCAGGATATGCCACCAGGTAGTTGTTGTTGTAAGGTTTAACGCCATTGTTCAGCACACGATAGGCTATACATGGCGGCCAGTATTAATGGTGGAGGAAGAACCCGGGAAAACCCCCGGAAAGAACCACAGACCCACGAGAAGCTTCTGGCAAGCTTTCTTGCTTACCCACGTTGGCTGAATCCGAGACTCGAACCCACGCAGACAGAGGTGGCCACCAGGTAGTACTTGCTGCGTATATTACAGCATTTAACGATGTCATCGCTGTACAGATGCCACGGCAATACAAGATAGTATTTTAATATCTGTTCCATATAGATGCCACACAAATCCAGGAAGTATGTGTGGTTTGTACTCTTTTTGTTTCCAAAACTAGCCTTTGTTTTTCGTACGTGTTTTGTCGTTTTCTTTCGGTATATTTTGTTCCATTCTCCAGGTCTGGTATATAATCTGCTTTTTATAAAAGAAACAGGGACGGATACAAATGAATCGGCATACTGTCTAAAACTAAAGAGGATTTAAAATAGACCTTCACGCGCCAAGATTTAAAATTATTACCAGTAGGATTAACATTTTGAGGACCTTATTCAAAAAGTGAAAGGTCAAACCTATACATTGTATATAATCATGCAATATATAATGCCACATTCCTCTAATTTATTCTATCATTTCTCACCATTCATCTCCACCTGACTGAAATTGTACCTTGACTTACTAATGATTACATAACATTAGGCCTCCGCTGTCTTTGTAGTATATCGGGTGGTATGACGACCCTAGTATGTGTGGTATGGGGAAGTGTTGTGACGGCATGCTCAAAGCAGACCCAGATTTTGGTGAGTTGTTATAAAGAGTTCTTGCACCTTTTTGAAAACATGTTTTGGAAAGACAGAGAAACCGTATATAAACTTTCTGCCTCTCTATTTTCTCGATTCAGGTTTTCATTTTACAGACTTGAGGACAAAAGCTACTTTAAAATGGATGTCATTCAGGCATCGGTAATAACATTTTTTGACCAGAAAATAGCCATTTCATTGTGGTAACGCTTTGTAATGACACAATCTTCATTTTTCAGTTATTTGACCCTTTTCCTTTGTGATTTATCCCCAAAATGCTATTGCAAGTTTCGTTATCGCCGGTCAGAGTATCGTCTTAAGTAGTTATAACTATACTTTTTATAAAATGTTACTGACATTCCATGAAGGAATAATTGTTGTGAAATGTATAATCTGTCTCTTTTTGCGGAAACTAGTTATGGGTCACGTACTGAAGAACGGGTTGAACGTGCTTGGCACTGGTAGAACCACACGTCTGGACCAAAATTTCTCAAGGGACATCCAAAATATGGAAGACCTAGCTTCCCGTCAGAAACTGACTCCTCGAGAACAGAAGCACGTCGAGGCAGTCAAACTGTGGGCTGATGGGTAACTCTCCCCCCCCCCCACCTCTCTCTCATTTAAACCTCAGCAGGTGTATTTAGGCTTACATTTAAATTGTATTTGCTTTGTTCTTGGTTTTTGTTCCCTGTACATTTTTATAGCTGTTCTTAATGTGTTCTAGTTTTGCACAAATAATGAAAAATAATTATAAATTTTCTGAATGTTAGTGGATTTTTGTGTTCTTTAGTTTCAGTAGCTAAAGTTAATGAAACGTGCATAACAAACGCTTTTCCATTGCTCACGTAGCTTCCCACGATGCTATTAAAGTGTTATATACTTTATTTTTATTTAGAATCTGAACAATTTCTTGTTTGAATTTGAGTTTATATTAGAAGAAGAAAAATACGATTTTATTCGGCTACTATTTCAGGTTTGTTTTCGTCCACTTCCCTATTATATTACATACAACGTTTCATCTGCCATGCTACTTTACATGTAGCGATTTATTGGCCTTGTAGTATGCGACTGAGATTTTACAGCGATTTATTGACCTTGTAATATGCGACTGAGATTTTACAGCGATTTATTGGCCTTGCAGTATGCGACTGAGACTTTACAGTGATTTATTGACCTTGTAATATGCGACTGAGATTTTACAGCGATTTATTGGCCTTGCAGTATGCGACTGAGATTTTACAGCGATTTATTGGCCTTGTAGTATGCTACTGAGATTTTACAGCGATTTATTGGCCCTTGTAGTATGCGACTGAGATTGTACAGCGATTTATTGGCCTTGTAGTATGCGACTCAGATTGTACAGCGATTTATTGATCTTCTAATATGCGACTGAGATTTTACAGCGATTTATTGGCCTTGCAGTTTGCTACTCAGATTTTACAGCGATTTATTGGCCTTGTAGTATGCGACTGAGATTTTAGAGAGTTTTATTGGCCTTGTAGTGAATTAATGAGACTTTGCAACGGTTGGTTTTGGCCTTGTAGTCTGTTATTAAGACTTTAATGGTGCAAAATTTCGTAGAGATGATTTCGCAGTAAATTCTATCGTGCTGAGATGTAACCATTAAGAATGGCGCATCGGCTAGGCTCGCAATATATTTCTGCCTGCAAAGGAGGGGATATGCTCCGTTGCGAGGCATAAGTGAATTTTAGTTAGAGTCTGTTCGATAACGATCAGTCAGATGGAAGTGGCCAATGTTAACGTAAGGTCAAATAGTGGAAATTGAAAGAGCTGAGACAAGCCAGAGAAAACTTTGGGAAATCTTGGGCCATTTGAAACAGGTGTCCTGAAATGATATTCTCCAGAATATGTATTAATACAGGAGGTAAAGAGAGAATTATTCTGACTTCGATGGGATTGTTACATTTTTTTGGCAGCTAGAGAAAGTAATCCCTATCGGCTAAGCTAAACGAGGGATGTGGGCTCCCAGACGAAATATTCAAGGTTTTAAAATAATCTCTCTGGTGAAATTCATCTCTATTTCTCTGAGAAGCCAAACGTTAGCTATGAGGAAATTAATAAGTAATTTCTCTCGTTAAATTAATTGTCCAAGGGACAGGGGTCTGGTAGTTTGAGAGATCGGGAACCAGAGAAGAGATATGGTAAGCGAGCAAGAGCTCGGGAAGCACAAAGGAAAAATAGCTCCATAGCGGTACTGCATGTTGGGAAAAAGCGCAGTCTACAACCAAGACGTTTGATGACCCGAAGAGAGAGAGCGAGAGAGAGAGAGAGAGAGAGAGAGAGAGAGAGAGAGAGAGAGAGAGAGTAGGGGCGGTAAAGATTTTTGATTTACGGGTAACACAAAGCATAGTATTTTCTGTCAGCTTATGTTGAAAGCTTATTTGAATGTTGAATGGTTCCTTTTAGCGAGATGGCAAAAGCATGCGACATTTGGGAATCCATTTTGTTGTACAATCCACTAGACATCTTGGCGCTGAAGTTCGCGCATGACTCGTATTTCTATCTGGGATTTTCTAGTCAGATGAGAGACAGCATTGGTCGTATCCTTCCTCACTGGAAACCAGACATGCCACTTTACGGGTACGACGTCGCCATCTTACTGTAAAAGAGAAATAGCATAATCCATTCGATACACGTAATATTCAGTTATAAGAGATATACTCCAAATAAGAGGATAATTCTAATTGAAAACCAATTACACATAACCAACAAAAATGTTAATGGGAAAATAGACTTGCAAGTTCAACGAATAAATTGCTATTTCATTTAATAAAAATAAAATTATTGACACCTTTATATTTATTTGTGATCATATGTAGGATTGACTGATGTTTTTATATTCGTTTAGTCACTTTATCTGACACAGGAATATATTTTTGACATGCACGATTAAATGCACCAGTGATCACTTAGAGATAGACCTTCAGTCATGCGGAGGATATTGGGAACAGTTATGTAATTACGTATATGAGTCCTTTGTAATGCAGATAGGTTTTTCATCTTTAACTTTTGTAGATACACTTTTCTTCATGCGTACGTTAGCACAGGTGAGACAGAGGGATCACTTGCTCTGATATTTTGTTGAGGTTTTGGTTAAGATTCTTCTATCTGTTCATTTTTTCCCAGCTCATATTTAGATAGCAGAATCAGTACGAATTGCCTTTTCAACTCTATGCATCACAACGTTATGTAACCCTTGGGCAGTGTCCTTAATACAGTATTGAACTCTTTGCATCCCACCATTCTGTAACCCTTGGGCAAAGACAAAGTCATCTAGAAGTCGTTCTCAAGTTTTCAATTTAAGGTTTTCTCTATGGTCACAAATCCCAAGGCAATGGAAGGATAGCTGTAATGCATGGAATGTAGGATCAGTGAAATTTCTTCTGTTATATTCTCACATCTCAATGCTACCTGTGACTTTCAGGCAAGGTGGTCATTTTGAAGATCGTTCTTCAGGTTTGGTTAAAGTTTTTTGGCACGGTCAATAGTTTCTACCTCTGGAAGGGAAGGATAACTGTCATATGAGGTCTATAGAACTAGTGAATTATCTTTTTTTTATATCCATGCATCCCAGTCATCCTCAGATTCCCAAGCAAGGGCATGGTCGTTTAAAAGTGTAGTTTTTGGTTGATGTATCTTAGTGTGGTCATACGTTTGAAAACCTGGGCTGTAGAATCAGCGTCCTTTCAGTTTTGTAAAACCCTGTCTTAGCTGAGACCCTTACACATGATCAGTGTCCTTAATAGAGTCTTAGTTAAGTTTTGGGTTAAAGTCTATCTATTCATAAACCCCAAATTCTGGTAATGCTAGGATCATACTTGAGCTGTAGAAGAAAGTAGTTTTGCCCTTGTTAGGTGCATGCACCTGAGCCGTCATCCTATCACCCAAACATGGTCAAGGTCACTTGAAATTCCTGGTTAAGTTTTTAATTAATGGTCTTATATGGTCATAAGTTTAGAACTCGAAGGAATAGTTATCATACGTAAATTATCCAATCTGTATGCTATGCCAGGATTATTTTTGGAACCCTATCATCCTTCTGACGATCAGGCAAATAAAAAGTCATGGTTATTTGAAAGTAAAACTTTTCATGTAGATTCATCACTTAGTGGAACAGTTATGACTTAGAATTTGTTAATGTTTCTTATTGGCTGATGCAGGTACCTGCTAGGTATGCATTCGTTTGGCCTGGAGGAAACAAACTTGTATCCAGAGGCTGAGAAAACTGCAAAGAAGGTGAAAATAGTTTCTTATTTTGAACGCATTCTATGTTATGAAGGAAAATTACTAATGTCTTTCACTTTGATCCCGTATGTAAAGTTATAGATTTATCTATAGGTCTACACGAAACAACAATCTAACCCAACCGAACCTAAAATCTGCTGGTAATACAAAGGCTTATAATATGGAGAAGAAAAACAAAGAAATTAATGTCAAATTCTTACTGGAAACTGTTTATCAAAACATACCAATTGCAAACCTCTTTAGATTTAACATAATAGTTTTTGTTGGACCACATTAAAATAGTATCGCACAGACAAAAGTTACCTAAACGAACATAAAATGAACTGAACCTATATTCAATCTCGTTCAGTAGCGGGGCAGTCAAACCTGGGAAAGGGGAATGGGTGGTTTTGGAAAGAGTAATATACGGATATAAATAATCAAGTGACATAACATGGATAAATAAATAAAAAGTACATTCAAAAGAAGTAACATTTATTTTTAAAGCTGGTAATATATTCCAAAGTGATAATAACGTCCAGATTTTGTTCTATAAACTTTAGTTTCTTATAGAACAAATATTTTAACTAATAAAAGTATCTGAGAAGAAATGCTGAATATGTGCAAGGGACATAACTTTTCTCAGGAAGAAACATCTTGTGGTAGTAAGATTCATAACATTGGTATCATGTCATGAATTGTAAACAATAGTATTATTAGAGTTTTCTTCCTTGTCAGGGGCTTGAGATTAACCCCAAAGACGCCTGGTCGACTCACACCGTTGCTCACGTGATGGAGATGACAGGGCGTCAGGATGAGGGTATTCGATTCATGTCTGGTACAGAGAACGATTGGGCTGTGAGTACCTATTAACTTCTAAAAGTTTTACTTGTTTAACATTATGTTCATCTATGTCCTACACACAAACAGCAACTTACACAAAAACAACAGCAAACAAATTCAGTCATCTTGAAAATGCTTTTTAACTCTTGAAAGCTCAGATATTTTCGCTATGATGCAAGTAAAGTGAAGTAAACCGGAAGACCTGGAGTAAATCACGGATTTTTAATGGATAGTCACTAACCCTAGTATCAAGTAATAAAACCAGGGACCTCAGGAGTACAAAACAAAAATCGTCCTCTGCTGTTCAGCGAAGGCTCCATTGATGCATACTGACTAGGCTCTTTTTTCAGGACTTGGCACAAATCGACTATCGTGGTTATCATTTCTGACTTCATTACTAAATTCTCAAATGGACAATTTACCATCCTCAAAATATTTATAGAAAAGTTTTTATGATATAATAATTCCACTTTTTATGAATTGATTGGATGTAAACGGTCACGTGATAATGATCTGGAATTTTGTACACATCGATACATTCTGCGGACTACTTTTGTTTCCCTGTTTCCAGATCATCTGATGTGACGTTTTATCATTATCAACGCCGTACACCCTCATAATAACAACAATATCCCACACAACCACTCCTGTGATTTCCGATAAAAAATGACAAGCCACATATTAAAATATACCATTAGAAGTTAAAAACACTGTAATTCCACAGACCTTCCTGCTCTCCAACACTCACCCCTTTTGCTGAAGAAGGCATATGGCAGGCTTTAGAAGCCAATGTTCGGAAAATATTGCATTTCACCTCGACAACATGTTACAGCAGCGATTATTAAAGGTCGGGGTCATATGTCAAATGATATCACTAAAAATGGACCCGATTTTGCTTTTGAAAGATCGAAATGCGTAGAACATAACAACCACGTTGCTATAACAACACGTGTCATACGCAAGCGTAATTTTAGAAAAAAAATGGAATATTCCTGGTTTAACCGCAACAACTGTTTTTTATATATTAAAGTAATGGTCATAGCAATATATCGATGGCATGACCCGCTATAACATGCTACCCCGTATCACTGTATAAAAATCAATGAATCTTGGCTGGCGAAGATAGGGCTGTGTATTCTATCGCAGTTAAGAGGCTAATGAAAGAAAACTTCCATGTACATAAAAGTGAATGTTTTGTTGGTTAAATCAGCTGATTTGATGTTAGAAAGGAAGTAAATTGGAATTATAAGGATTAAATGATCATGGTTGGGTATTTATCGATTTGTAAATTTTGCCTAATCACTCACAAAGTTAACATAAAGTCCTTCGGACTTTATTTACTTTGTGAGTAATTAGCTAAAATTTACACATCGATAAATACCCAACCATGATCATTTAATCCTATACTGTTATTGATATAGTCTTGTTTTAAAATTAAAAAGGCTTTGAAGAAACTTTTCCCCACAACATTAAATGTAAAGATTTGCCAGATGAAGATCGAGTAAATTTGCATCTTTAATTCCAAATTGAAGTCATGCAGAATGTATTTGACCAGCTGATTTCCATTAATATCTTGATGATATTCAAAGAACATGGGAAATTTTAATTTATGTCGTTAATATATTTCTAATAATACATTTTCAGGGCCCGATATTAGCGGTAGCACAGTTTATTCACTCAACCACAGTAAAAAAAAAACATAGAGGTATACCACGCAAAATAACTTGGCAAAAACTATTCAAAGAAATTAGTTTGCATGGTTTTTTTTTGGTTTAAGGTTCTTTTGTGTTAGCCAAACGCTCCAACAGTCACAAACGGGAAACTGCATATTTTACATTGCATCGAAATATAAGAATTACATAAATTTATTATGATTACGTTATTGATGCATCCTTTCCATACAACTACTTTTTCTATGATGATAAGAATAATTTTTATATTTTTTCCCTTACGAGAATGAACAAATAATTGAATACACGTGGATATATCCAAGCAGAATGCCGTCCATTTGTTAGGAATTAAAATCTCTGATCATGGGCATCTAAGATCTGAAAATTTTCCGCCTTATTATTGATTTCAACATTACATTGAGGACCGATTAATTAGGAACAATTACCCAACTTTCGACTGATGAGACCGTAATAGGAGCTGTTAAATACAACGCTCCGAGTCAGATGGCTTCGTTTGATGGGAACACACCTTTTCCAAGCCGAAACTAACAGTATCCTCTGATGCTAATATTTTATAACAGTGTCTACAATAGCCACTGCTTTGATCATGCAGAACATCCGCTGAAGTCAAGTCTTTATTTGGGAGAGGCCATTTAATTGGGGGGAGGGGGCAAAGGACGTGTTTTGAAAGATGTTTCTTGCTCTGACTTTCTTACATAAAGGACAGTGTGCCATTTCTTTTCTTACTTTAAATAATTCGCGTCACCTATACTTTAACATCTTGTATTTCAAAACGAGGCACAATTCCCTCCTTATAAGACGGGCAAAATGTGGCGTTTTATATGTGTTCAGCCACCAGAAAAAGCAGAGGTTGAATGAAAATAACATAAAAGAGAGGAATAATTCTTATGATGAGGAAAAGCGTAATCGAAACTTTCAGAAGACATGGAGAGAAGACAGGGAATGGCTGAATTTTGATGAGGAAAAGAACGTTATGCAGTGTAACTGGTGTACGTAATTCGCAAATACAAACACAGAGAAAACATCCGGTTTTGTTGCGGGTTGTTCAAACTTTAAAATGGAATCAGTAAACGTACAAGAAAGCTGTGGGTAATACAAAAAGAGTTCAGAGAGAAAGCAAATATGCAGATACCACCAGAAGAATCGATCGCTGGTAAGATCTTGGAAAGTTAAAATCGGAATGTGTTTGACTGGCTCGTTAATTTGTTTAGAAATGCACATGCTATTGTAAAGAACAGAAGACCCATCACTGATTTTATATGGATGTGTCAGCTGGATGAGACGAAAGGAGTTGATGTTGGAGAGACTTACAGGAATGATAAACAGGTTGTTACATTTACTCACCACATGGCTGAAAGCGAAAGGCAGAGAGTTGTCAAAGGTGTGAATGAAGCAATGTTTCTTGCAGTAGTGTGCGACAGTTGTACTGACAGTACAATTCAGGAGGAGGAAATTGTCTATATAAATGTTTGCAAAGAAGGAGAGATTAAAGCATCGTTACTAGCAATTGATAGTGTAGAGAAGATAGATGCTGAAGGTGATAACCACTGCACTGGATAATGCTGGAATCACTGATTGGCAGAATAAGTTTGTTGCATTTGGTAGTGACGGATCAAGTGTAATGATGGGCAAAAATGCTGGAGTTGTATCTAAACTGAAAAACATCCAAACCAGCTTTACAGGGTATTCACTGCTTTTCACATCGGCTTGAGTTGGCATATAAAAATGTAGTGACAAAACCCTCCCGTGAAACGGAGACGAACACTCTTTTGATGAACCTGTATTATTACTACCACAAGAGTCCCTTCAACAGAAGTAAGTTAAAGAGGTCATCTGCTGATCTAGACGTATCACCAGTGATGCCAAGCAGGTTGGAGGCACACGCTGGTTACCACACACTGAGAGAACTCTTAGCTTCTGGATAGGATATACAGCCATCAAGAACCACCTTGAAGAGGTATTATAATATAATTTAATTTAACATTTAAATACTCATTAAAAATATAAAATGCTTTAAATGCACGGCACTGTCACTCGCATATAAGGCAATTGAATTGTAATGTAACAACTTATCACATGAAAATATGTTCCATTAATAAGTTTAATTGTGCAAAGTTTTGTTGTAAAAATTGCTTTCATTTTTTAACTTATAATAAAAGGGTACGTGTATTACTACTGCTTATTTATATTTCATCCAAGAAGAAATGTTAGATTTTTATCAAAAGTTGTTTGTGTTATCAACTTCCTTCACAGAAAGGAGCTGCATCAGATGCACTTTCTAAGGCCAAAGGTTTATTGGAAATAATTAGAGAACCTGCTACATTCAAATGTATGCTGTTCATGACAGATCTTATATCGCTTCTGTCCAAACTGTCATTAATGCTGCAATACACACGTGCTTCAGTTGCTGATATCAAGCAGAAGTTGGATGCCACCATTTCCATTGTGAAGAAGTACAAGTTCAAGTGATGTGAATTGACTGATTGATTACTTGAAGCAGGATTTATACTTCTGTACTTCTGCATTTCATATGTTAATGATATTTATGAAATAAAATTGCTGTTTAATCTCAATACAAGCGTGTGACATTGTTCTGTTGACAGAACTGGTAAAGATTTGGCAGGACTAGTAAATTGCTCAGTATACTACTCCTTCTGGTTGCAAAGACATTTATGTTAAATTCGAGCCCTGATTTTGGTTGGCTGCCCCCAGTAATGACTTGATAATGCTCAAACAGCAGATTGTGGCTGGCTGTTTCCAGTGAGGACATAATTATATTCAGATAGCAGCTTCTGGTTGGCCAATGCCCATTGCTGGCTTGATGTTACTCAGATGGCACCTTTTGGTTGGCCAATTCCCGTTGATGCCATGATTATATTCAAACAGTATGTTCACATATAACCTTTGCATTGGCAATTTGTCACTGATGACATGATTATATTCAGATAGCAACTCTGATTGGATAGTTCCTAATGAAACAGTGCCGATGGACTGAGATGGTACATTCCAGAGCCGGGGCCCCGAGTGACCGAGTGGTCTAAAGCGCTCACCGTTCCGGATCACTGCCATCTCACTTCTGTCAGCGTGGGTTCGAGTCCAAGGCTCGGCTAGTGTGGGTACGTGGGATAGCCTCCCAGTAGCTTCTCGTGGGTCGGTGGTTCTTCCATGGGTTTGCCAGGGTTCTTCCTCCACCAGTTATACTGGCCGCCATGTATAGCCTATTTGTGCTGAAAAATGGGGTTAAACCCTAGAACAACAACATTCCAGATCCTCATCTGCGCTATCTGTATCTGCTTAAATAATACGCTACTTTGATCACATTGACACAAGATTGCTGATGCAAAAAATCCTGCTTCACAACCATTTATGAATTCTGTTAAGGAAATATATACCTGCAATATAAGTTTAAAATATTGCACCCGGTATGAAAACGAGGCAAGTTTTTAAAATGAAAATACAACTACAGTGTGTAGAAACTAATTTCCCGTTCTCCTTTAAAACTTCATTTCTGATCATACCTGTAAGAAAGAAAAAGCTAAGGTTTGGTGAATAGATATATAAAAAAAAGCTGATTTACAAATAGAAACGTAAATAAATATTAACAGCGATGGGTATAGGTATTGAAAAAGTTATGAATATTACGTCAGTGCATCCCGTCAAAATTGTTGCCATGCACATCCTCACACTCTTTTAGCTAGATTATCCAGTTATTATATATGCCATTCAGTGTTTACATTTTCATATGTTGTTCATACACTGGAAAATTGCACTTCCATCTTCATGACGGATTTCAAATCGTCTACTTGTCATCGAATATGATAAAAGAATTAAACCAGCAGTGATTTAGAGCTAAATCAGAACAGTGTGGAGGATGCAGCACAGATAGGACCCTGTGCTGTTTTAGGAAGCCCGTCATGACTGCATATGTATGCATTGTTGCATTGTCACGAAGTAGATGCTTGCTTCGCGTACCGATCTGCGCATGGGTGGTTAGGTAATGTTCCACAACTTAAGACAACACTTTTGTGGCATCAGAAATTTCCAGTGATACTAAAATGGTGAAAGATACCGGTACCTAGTTGACCAGGTCTTTTTCATCGAAAAATAACGCGCGTAGAGCATTCGTGACAGTCCAACTACTTCGTATGATTTGTGGTCTCTGCTCATTTTCTCCAAATCAGACTTTATTACTTTCATGTCTGGTTCACAAATGCAGATTCATGTGACAGTTTATTCAAAAGTTTATGGTCGCTTTGTCATATTTGGTGAGTAGCTGCATGGTGACTTGAACCCATGGCTGTTATTGATTGACTCTCAATTATTGTGTGACCCATATTACACAAAACGTTCTGACCTTCAAATGATTTTTCAGTATATTAAAAGCAGCTGATGATTTAATGGCAGGGAAAAAAGAAATATCTTCTGCTGTATATCGAACATAATGTGTCCCCTGTGAAACAGCCACTTATCGCTCACCAATCGCAGATAACAGTCTTTCAGAATGTGGGTCGTCTCCCTTGGATTCACTACCAGTCTTTTTAACTATGAAACCACCATAACAGCGTATTTTACAACAAAGAATTACAGCCATATACTTTATCCAGGTCGACCTCAACATCATTTGGAAAGTTCTCTGTGGGCGCCCGCATTTTATAGTATGCTTTTTGCTCATTAGCAGAATTGTTCTCCTCCGGTATTTTCACGTCACTATAACAGTGAGTTACGTCACACTCACATATGAGCAGATCTCTGAAGTGCTGCACGTGCAGCTGTAGATCGTTTTATGAAGCATCATTTGGTTTAACGATCGGCATGAAATACACTGACGGGTTCAAAGAAAGCCATAAAAAGAACTTCAAAAATTGTCAAAAAACGCCCCTTGTACATTGATGCAATGTATCGCTGAAAGTAGTAACATTTTTTTCAGATCAGAAGTACATCTAGATTGCCACAGCAATAATATGAAGTTACCTCAAGCTAAGTTGCTTTAACACAAATAAAGGTTTACAAATCAACCACCATGCTTATTAAATTTGTGTCCACAGAAATGTGGAATGCTGGCCTGTCACAACTATTGGCACTGGTGTCTGTACAACATAGAGAAGGGTAATCATGAAGAGGCACTGGGGATTGTGGATTCACAGGTACGTTATTTGTAACTTGGGGTGAATTCATTTGTTACCTATTTCGGTATCTTTGTTTCAAACGTCTTTAGCATATATATTTTCCAGAAGAGTTATATAACTAATAAAATAACTTTTAACTTATAAAATATATATTTTCCAGAAGAGTTATATAGCTTATAAAATAACTTTCATGTCAAATTTATGATGGGATAAGGAACAGAAGTGTCAACAATGTGGCTGTCAATAACGATAATTGAATTTGATCGAGACCATTAACCACGGACCTGACATTAGACTTACAAACCCGCTGATATATTTGTGACTGGCATATTTAGAATCCACGCTTGGAGTTCGAGAATGTCGTAAAATATTCTTGCAAAATAATAAATCGGGTGGATGCCATTTTCTACATTCACAAAATACCTAAGAATTTAAATGTTACGTACATTACAGCTGGGTAGGATATGCACTTGTCATTTGTTTATTATCACTAAGTATTGCAGAACAAGACATGTCTAAAACTCTTTGATACTTAAATTTAGTGACAGTGTTACCCTGGTGGACGAAGAGACTAGGAAATCCATTCGGTCGAAGTGATCTTTTATTCAAGATATAGTTTTGATTGAATTAGCCCTCAAATCTGACAAATAATTACCATATCACTGCACCTTATGAAATCACCCCAAAATAGGTTCTGGTATAAGTAATTTCATTCACCTTAAATGACTTAAAATGATTAACTTATGTCGAATTTTTTTTGTTCGTACACAGATTTTGCCCAGAGCTAAAGCGTCTGGAGCCATGCTGGATAATGTGGATGCCTGTTCAGTACTATACCGATTGGAGATGGAAGGTAAACACTTCTTATCCTTGGCTTTAGCTAACAGGATATAACAGTTATTCTCTGGAATTTATACATTATACTTATATCCTACATGTTATAGCTTATCATGGGCTCTTACTGTTACTTTTTACGGCCTGTTTTCAAGACATGATATTACCGGTTAAAGTTATTCTCTCTGTCTTCATATGCCCTCGTTCTCCATATCTTTGAGGTAGCGCCAAATCCGTAGCATACGAAATGCATATCTAGTTATCATGTCCTCAAAGACCATGGGGACACAGCATGTAGCATGTCAGATCCTTCCAGAACGTCTCTGGCAGGCTGCCGTGGTGTGACTGTGGGCAGATTGTTTCAGTGCGAGCTTATAAGCCGTTAAACAACAAACAAACAAATCATTAGACCGATATCGAATCATATCGACTTTTGAGACTATTCTTCCATCTCCCTATTCGTAAGTAGTGTGCTTTACTTCTTTCTGCTGGTTGTTGTTGTTGTTGTTGTTGTAGGGCTTAACGCCATTTTTCAGCACACGATAGGCTATACATGGCGGCCAGTATTAATGGTGGAGGAAGAACCCGGGAAATCCCCGGAAAGATCCACCGACCCTCGAGAAGCTACTGGCAAGCTTTCTCACATATCCACTTTGGCCGAATCCGAGACTCGAACCCATGCAGACAGAGGTGAGATGGCAGTGATCCGTAACGGACAGCGCTTTAGACCACTCGGCCACTCGGGGCCCCTCTTTCTGCTGGCAAAATATATACAACTTTTAGTGTTCAAGTTGTCTTCCTCAGATCGGAAATGTGAGGCGTTAAGAAATAAGGGACGAATCAGATGATTTTAACCATGAAATTCATGCCACCATGAAATGTACAAAACAGGATTGGCATACAGTTCTTGAAACGTTGTCATTGATTTAGCGTATTGTTTGCACACCATTTGATACATTAGTAATGTGAACTCATATTGTTACGTCCCTAATCGGTATCTTACCGTTTTCCAAATGTGCCTTTTTGTTTGCCAATGCCTACTATTTCCAGAGCGAGCAATATGAGAGTATTTCCTAATGGTTTTGTTAGAGTTCTGTCTCCTACTGTATTTGCGTGCAGTTTCTCCGTACTGTAAAAGACATTGCAAGCACTGTACCTGGATAGAAATATAATCTAACTCTCAGGATATGTTTTTGTGACCGCACAATAAGCAATTTTAGCAGTGTTATCTGACTATGCAAACGAATCAATGAAGGGTGCCTGGTGCTGAACAGAAATAGGGCCACAATCGCAATTGTATGTCGATCCAATTTAGAGTCTCAATGTCAAGACCTCTAACATCAGACTGACAGGTCTAACATCAAACTGATATAAATCCCAGATATTTGGGTGATATATATCGTATGTCGGTCCGATTTATATTAAGTAGTGTCATTCCGTCATGATCCAAGATGTCTGACCGATTTCGACTCGTTTTTATTGTTGCTACTAGGTCATACCTCATTAAAAGCAAGATACTATAAACTTGAAGTGTAAAGTCCGAATCACGGTATCACTTTGTATGCTTCATTACAAGAAACATATTTACAATTGCTATTGAAGGCGCAAACGTGAAGGACAGATGGCAAGATCTGTACGAGATCTGCAGATCCCACACTGATGATCACATCTTGGTCTTCAATGACATTCATATCCTTATGTCTTTACTGGGGGTCGAGGACAAGACGGTCACACACAAAATGATGGATTCAGTTCGAGATTTTATTAAGTAAGTTAAAACCTGCTATATGTTCTAAATCACGTTACTAAAACAAAGTACCTCAGAGTGTTTGTAGAGTAAAAAGTGTTCATAACAGACAAATTTACTTAGAAATATTTCAATGTTGCATTGCAAAGTGATGGCAATTTTTGTTCATGAATTGTTGTTTGCAAATAGCTTTATTATAGAATCTTTACTAATTGATGTGGAGTAACGTCTCTTCTCTTGTACAAAGAAGCTCACTATTTGTATGGCCTTGCTTGCGTATTATGCGATTTACCCCTCCCCTTTCGCGTTAAGGATTGCCTCCCTGTAGCGGTAATTTACTAGAGGCTTAATGAGTATTTGCCAAAATTAAAGATGGGTTTAAATACATTATTGTCATTAGGTTGATGTAAAGATCTATATCTATTTGTAATGAATAAAATTATCTAAATTTTCATCATAACGTGTATCAGCTAAAACAGTAAAAGTGTCATCTCTTTATTATTGGGGGAGAGAGTTCCTTGAAAGGGAAACAAGCTACACAATATTGAAAAAGTGAATTTCCAGCGAAAACATCCTAACTAATGGGAGCAGATTGAAGAATACTTTACAATAGCAATGATCGCGAGACATACTAATCATATGGAAAGAAAGAAAATTGGATTTTACAAATTAATTATTCAGTAAGTGTTTGATGAAATTATATGAAATGAGCATGTCTGCGCTCATCATTTCAGAGCTGGCAAGGGAGATAACCGCGACATTACCGCTTCAGTCGGGCTGCCTATTTGCGAGGCACTGATTGCCTATGACGATGGTGACTACGCCAAGGCGACCGAGTTGATGTATCCAATCAGATACAAGATCGTTACCATTGGAGGTAGTCATGCACAGGTGCGGCGTCAGTCTTCAAAAGAGTATTATTACTTTCGGACATATAATCCGAATGTCCTACGAAATTAATTAATATCAGAGACCGGGAAATAATGTTGACGATGCATTTACGACAGACATTACTTTGTCAGTTATAGGAAATGTGCTATTCATGCTATTCATGATGGATTACTACATTCGTAGTTTGTTTATGTATAGTGCTAATTTGTTGTTAAGGCGATCGTTGCTGTTGACGGTGATTTGCTGTTGATAACGATAGACTGCGACATGCATGGCTTTGTCTTGTGTAGGAAGCATTTGCTCTTAATGATAAACGACAGATATAGCGTTCATGGCAATGGATTACGATAGACGAAGCTTTGTTTGGTATAGTACACATTTTCTGTTCATAACGATGGTTTACGAAGGGCATAGCTTCGTGATGCATACGATGCATTTGCTGATGTTGACGATGGATTATGGCAGACATAGCTTGGTCATTTGCTCTTGCTGGCGATGAATTATGGTAGACATAGCTTGATCGACACAGCTTTGTCATTTGCTGCTGCTGACGGTGAAATATGGCAGACATCGCTTTGTCATTTGCTCCTGCTGACGATGAATTATGGCAGACAGAGTTTTGTAATTTGCTGTTGCTGACAATGGATTATGGCAGTCATAGCTATAGTTGGTATTGGACACATTTGCTGTTAACGAAGATTGATTACGACCGACATGATTTTGTCAGATATATAACACATAAATTGAATGATGACATATTTACTGCTAAGGCGATCGTTGTTAATGGCAATGCATTACGATAGACAGATTTACCGGTTATATTGCACATTTGATGATAACGTTATCTTTGTTGATGGCGATTGATAATAATGCTAGGGATTGGGCACACGCACTGTTGTTGATGATAGCTTTCGACAAACATAGTCTTGACAGCTAAGCATGACTACGGATTACGGCAGACATAGCTTGGACAGGTATCTGAAACATTTGCTCGTAAAATGATCACTGTTGATGACGATGGATTACGACGGACGTTGATAAGTCAGGACGCATTTGTTGCGGATGACGATGGTATATGACAAACGTTGTTTCGCCAAGTATAGAACATACTTATCGTTGATGACCACGGATTACGACAGAAGTAGCTTCGACAGGTGTGGTTCACATTTGCTGATAAGGTGATCGTTCCTTTTGACGATGGATAACGACAGCTGTAGCTCTATCAGGTATAGGACACATTTGCTGTAGATGACGATGGTTTACGACCCACGTAGCTCTGTCAGGTATATATATATATATATATATATATATATATATATATATATATATATATATATATATATATATATATTTGATGTAGATGACGATGGTTTACGACCCACGTAGCTCTGTCAGGTATAGATATATTTGCTGTAGATGACGATGGTTTACAACCCACTTAGCTCTGTCAGGTATAGATATATTTGATGTTGATGACGACGGAGTACGACAGACGTGTGTCTGTCAGGTATACAACACGTTTGCTGTTCATGACCACGGAATACGATAGACATGCCTTTGTCAGGTATAGGATACATTTGCTGTTCATGACGACTGAGTGCAACAGACATAACTCTGCCAGTCATACAATATATTTTATGTGATAGCGATGGATTACGACTCGCGTATCTTTGTTAGGTATGTAACACATTTGCTGTTGATGATTACGGAGTACGACATACACACCTCTGTCAGGTATGGAACATATTTGCTATAGATTACGATGGTTTACGACACACCTAGCTCTGTCAGGTATAGGACACATTTGCTGTTGATGACGACGGAGTGCGACAGGCATACCTCTGTCCGGTATATGACACATTTGCTGTTGATGACGACGGAGTGCGACTAACGTAGCTTTGTCAGGTATAGGACACATTTGCTGTTCATGACGACGGAGTGCAATAGACATGACTGCCATTCATACGATATATTTGCTGTGATAGCGATGTATTACGACTCACGTAGCTTTGTTAGGTATAAAATACATTTGCTGTTGATGACCATGGTTTACTAATCACGTAGCACCGTCAGGTATATGACACATTTGCTGTTTATGACCACGGAGTACGACAGACATGCCTCTGTCAGGTATGGAACATATTTTCTGTAGATTACGATGGTTTACGACGCACGTAGCTCTGTCAGGTATAGGACACAGTTGCTGTTGATGACGACGGAGTGAGATAGACATACCTCTGTCCGGTATAGGACACACATGCTGCTGATGACGATGGTTTATGACTAACTTATCTTTGTCAGGTATAAAACGCATTTGTTCTTAATGACAAGGGATAACGACAGACGTCTTTTCCAGGTATAGAAAAAATGTGCTGCTAAAGACAAGGATAACGACAGACATGTCTTTTCCAAGTATAGGACACAACAGATAACGACAGACTAGGACACAACAGATAACGACAGACATGTCTTTTCCAAGTATAGGACACAACAGATTACGACAGACATGTCTTTTCCAAGTATAGGACACAACAGATAACGACAGACATGTCTTTTCCAAGTATAGGACACAACAGATAACGACAGACATGTCTTTTCCAAGTATAGGACACAACAGATTACGACAGACATGTATTTTCCAAGTATAGGACACATTTGCTGTTGATAACAACAGATTACTACAGACATTGCTCTTCCAGGTATCGGACAGTCTTGGTGTTATGATGATCGTTGTTGCTGACGATGGTTTGCAACAGACACAGCTGTGTCAAGTGTTGAATTAATTTGCTCTTAATGTCTAAAATAGGATATAAACGTAAGTTTTAAGTAAACGTCATCAAGGTTAAAGTTATATGCCCTAAGGTAAGGTTATTTATGTGCCAGTTTTAATGGTGTACAAACGGGGTAATGTTTTTGTTCTTCTAGAGAGATTTATATAACCAGTTCCTCATACATGCAGCACTGAAGTCTCCAAAGAAAGAACACCATAAACTTGCTAGGTAACCTCTCTCTCTCTCTCTCTCTCTCTCTCTCTCTCTCTCTCTCTCACACACACACACACACACACATACAACGCAAGACCCAAACCAGTGGATAAAGATGGCATTTTCCATTGCATTCGTTTAAGTATCTCAAATCTCTTTAAAGCAGACGCAAGATCTGTGGTTCGCATATACATTTTCACCTGGTACTACTCCTTGTTTACATTTATTTGGAAGGGTTTATCTGGTAGTACTTTATGTTTACATTTATTTGGAAGGGTTTATCTTTGTAAAATGTATTATCATTATTTTTATATTTACGTGTTTACTAGAAAGTCATATGTATGTTTGTTGCAAAAGATTTTTGTTCCTGAATTATTATTTGTACTGCAACATTTTTACAGTTTTATAACATTACCTTTATTGTGCACCATATGGTCATTATTATCCTGGCTTTCATTTACTTTCTACATTGATGTGTGTCCTCAGATGCCTTTACTTAAAATTTCGCAGATGAAATACCCAGAATAAAAACGTCCGCCCATATACTTACTTGGAGTTCTGGCTACTTCTTTCCCCTCTCCTTCTTTCCCCATTTCTTAATTCCTAATAGTAATGGCATATTTGCTTCCATTCTTTCAGGCATCTGTTGATGGAGCGGAAGGCCTTGAAACCATGCGCCCCTCTCACTGATCGTTTAATTGAGCGTGCTATGGCAGTTCATATTGAATAATTCATAATCAAGCTTACATTGATTGTTGTAACGTATGATTAATAAAGGTGCAATGTGTCAAATATTGACATCTCTTGGTCAGGGTTCACTAATTTCGTGTGTGAGGGAGAATGGAGTCATCTGACATCAGAAAAGAAATGCAAAAGGCTGCATACCTACATGAACATGTGTTCTTTATGTAAACAATTACAAATTCGGTCAACACACTACAGTCTCAGCGTTCCTTGTATATGCGGAAAGCACAAATGTGTATGAACTAATTCATTACAGTATATGGAAAAATGGGAATTCTGGACCACAATCGAAATTTAAAATAGTAATAAAAAAAATTGGGCAACCTAAAAGATAAATACATACAAACTTGGACAGACCACTCCGGTGGTCTAGTGGTTAGAGCGTCCGCCTCGGAAGTGGGAGTTCGTGGGTTCGATCCCCGGCTGAGTCATTCCAAAGACTTACAAAAATGGTACTAACAGCTGCCTCGCTAGGCGCTCAGCATTAAGATCTAGTGTTCGGACTGGTTGGCCTGTTGTCAGGATCATGTGCCTGGGTGGGACATTATGCTACATGTCTGCGGCATGATGCCCCAGTGCTAGACATCACTATAAACTGCCACAGACATCGTAGCGATATGACTGAAAAATTGTTAAAGCTACTTTAAAAATCCTAATCACACACACACACACACACACACACACACAGATCATCTGATCATAATATATTGGTCAGCTGTCCTACCGGCCATCTATAACATAGAATATATTGCCCAGCTCTCCTGCCGGCCATCTATAGCATAGAATATATTGCCCAGCTCTCCTACCGGCTTTCTGTTACATATAATATATTGGTCAGCTCTCCTACCGGACATCTATTCATAACATATTGCTCAGTGCTAGCTGGCATTTGAAAAGAATCCAAATTTCCTATGAAAATACTAAACATAGATGAGATTATATGCTGTAAATGGACATTGCACTTAAAGATCACAGACCAAACAAAAGGTTGATCATTGCTTGTAGAAACTTTAATGCAATATTTACCAAGCATGAGAGATTCGTGTAAAATATGGAATCGCTGAGCAGAGGCTGTTTTTACTCGCTTCATCCTATGGAAAACAGTGACCATGAATTGAGATCGCATCTGATATCTTGTCAAATCAGGACTTTTAATGGCTGAACCTATTCAGTTTCTGGACTAAACTCTCACTAGGTTTGCATGGATAAAAGAGGCTCTGACGAAGATAAGATAAAAGAGGCTCTGGCGAAGACAAGAACATCCACATTATATGCCACAAAGAATTTTTTTTTTAAATGCTCAATAGAATGGAATCACTAATCTTCTTGGTACCGTTTGGCAAAACGTGATGCCAGTTACTGCATGCACTGGTTGGCCGGAAGTTAATAGTTACATACCCTCTACATTATCTTTCAGCAACAGTGATGGGAGAAACACTATATCTTGTCTTTTGGAGATTAAATGTTACGGGAGTTATTGTTAAGCCATAAGAATTGGATATGACAGGATCTGTATAGAGTAATGTACAAAATGGCATCCAAATCTTCAGCAGTGATTCATAGTGCCCGTTCGTGTGTTTTGGCTTCAGGGCACTATCAGAGTTACAGACACCGTGCCCCAACAACAAAAACAAACCATAAAACCCAGAGCCTCATAAAGACCTTTGCGTCTTAAAATAATGACAAAAGTTAACTAGTTGTATTCTTTTTTACCCCTTGCTTCAAACATGTACAACATTTTAAAGAAAGTCAGAAGTTTGATAGCATAAACTCTGTCTTCCCATAAATTGTGGCGCCTTGCGTAACTGCATTTTCTAATTGGAAATCCGTCAGTAGTAGTTCATAACAGCGTTGTCACTCAAAGGCCAACATAATAGATCGTCAACAGTTCGCAGTTCTATTTATTTTTGCTTCTTTCTTTTTGGTCTTACTTATTTCCATTTACAGTAGATCCTACGAACAAGTATTTTTTTCATAAACGTGTAATATTTTAATGTAATAACATGAGACAATTAAGTTATTTTCTTCCGATTTTGTATTTACATTGTACTCGTTTTTCCATAAAGTCGGATTATTCCGAATTAAGGAAAGCTAATCCTGGATGACTTTTTTTTTCCTCACTTTGAAGATTGTGGAGGCGAGAAATGTAATTTTGCATAACTATGTATATAGTTATGCATGTATGTGTGCGTGCGTGCGTTCGTGCGTGCATGTATGTATGTATGTATCAATGTATGTATGTATGTATGCATGTATGTATGTATGTATGTATGTATATATTTTGTCTGTTCGTGTACGTTTTAGCGAAATAATGGGTTCAATACACAAGGACTGTTTAAGAGACTTACGAGCATTAAGGTGCCACTAAAATATAAATATTTGCAGAATTAAGAAAATAAATAAGACTATTTGTCAATGACTTGAAGTTGACCTTTTTCCTCTTAACACTTTCCACATATAAGTCGGTGCCTAATTAAGGGTAAATAGTTGTTTTTTTTTTTTAAAGTTTCGTTTGCAATGCAATGAGAATGCAAGTGTAAAACGTTTTCCTACCTTGTGCTTGCACTACAAAGACATTACAAAAGTAAAGTGTCTTCCCACTTTGTGTTTACACTGCTTAGAGAATGCAAAGGTAAGGCATTGAACTTCCCCACTTTGTGCAGAGACATGAGATTCCGATACTGAAGAATTATGACTATTAGAAAGTGTATTTAAAAACTAGTTGAGTTTACGTATCTGTTTTTCTTTATGTCTATTTCATTCTTAAAAACCGATCACGGGCAAAAACTACTTACTTTGCTCATAATGTCATACAGATTTATCCACCATATTAAAACACAATGACTGAAGCGTACTAAATAGAATCTCGTATTTCAACAAACCTGGAATACTCAGTTCTTCATTTTTTGTCCATTAAAAATACTATTTAAATCCATCTTTAACAAGTCCATGGAACGGCCTCACTTTAATTATGTAAATAAATCAAATACTCAACAAAACCTCTCAATATTAAAATCATTTATGGCGGCTGGGATACGTTCCTGATCAGTCTCGTGGCCAACATGTATGGTCTTTCAATTTGTTACGTTACTTGTGTTTTCCTGTATACGTAATGAGTTATCATGATAAGAAAACTGACATACCAGTCTTCTTAGAGCATTTATATTCGGCACACCATGGTGCCATATGGGCCAAATATATTATTTTGTAGTTAAGAAGTTGTGTGTAATTAAATGTGGAAAGAAAACCCTACTCAACCAATTAGAGGGAGGAGGTGCAGATAAATGTGGGGTCACTTGAAAATAGTTTGGGAGACGTGGAAAAATGTGAGAATAAATAAAACGCAAAACGCGAAAATTGTGTTTGCCTCTAGAGATACGGGGGTAAGGGGGACTTGCATTACAGTACCACTAGATGAACTGCGGTATATGACAGTAACATGTATCGTGGTCATGGACAGTAGCTTACAAAAGAGGGTGCGGATAGGGAGATTCTCCCAGGCATCAGTGGTTTCGGACGCCAAACTCTGAGCGCCAGAGGTCTTTGAGCGCCGAAACCCCTTTAGGCCACCTTCGTCGCCCCGGCACCAGTTACCTTTAGTACGCCACTGGTAAAAGAAGATGTACCCACTAAAAACGGCACAATAAAGGCACAGGAATCCGTTTAAAGAACAATATTAAGAAAATAATTTGTGTTGTTGTCTGTTACAAATCTAATGAGAAATTTGCAGACCTTAAAATAAGAACATAAATTACCTCAGAGGTAATGTGTACAGGGTGGAATATATTGACCATAACTGATCAACCTGAATATTTTCTGGGGTCAACAGGAAGTCATGTATGTATAGATGAATGGCTGAGTAGTTTTACAACAAGCTGTAACTTGAATCAAAGCATCCATAGCATGTCACAAAATTAATCAAGTTTACTGAGTGTCCTGTTTTAGGTGAAAGTTTACCTTTCTAGATTGGTTTGAATTGCTGTTTTTTAAATTCTTGACATAACATGTTTGCATAGCACATTTCATTATCCTGTATAGTAAGAAATTTGTTATACGCATAAGTGGAAAGAACCTTTCATGGCCACGTTGCTAAGATGATTTCAAGACAGTATTTGTCTTCGTGGTACAGTTATTTTATTCCAAAATGGTAATCACTATTTTGTATCGCCATACACGAACCATCTAAAAATTGTTCAGCGCCAAAAGTAACTTGACAAATCTTTCCAGAGTTTCAAACTTCGATGTCGTTTGACAAGCGCATGCAAAACGAACACTTTCTGTAGCAAAAATATTGTCTCGCGTAATGAGTGTAACCTATTTTGGCCTGTTTACCATAAAAATACCACAGGCTATTTCGTGATTTTAGGTGACATTAAACACAGTTTGAACAGGGTATAGTACATCTCACCACGCTAGCACGTACTTTATTTGTATTGACAGTTTAAACAATTGAAAGACCACGAAGTTTCACATTTTACCAATTTAAAGTTTGAACATAGAAGTTTTAGCGTTAAATTTATTAATATGTCTTTAACAAACAGTGTTTTTTTTTCTTCTTGCATATAGCATCTGTAGAATATATGAAACAAAACAAGGTCGCGTGATAATACATGGAAGTACAGTAGATAACGACTGTAATGTAATTATATGAATTTTGAAGGAAGACTACTGCGCTATAGCTGAGTGTGATATTGTTGCGAACAACATGACATGTAACAATTAACATTGACGAATGGGCTAGGTTCGCAATAAATTGCTGCCTGCGAAGGATTTGATGCTCTCTTTTGGGAGCATGTTCGATTTTTAACTTGGATACGCTGTGATGATAGATATATAGGAGTAGCGATGTTAGCTTGAGGTTAAGAGGAGGAAAATGGCAAAGTTGAAATAATCCCGAAAATAATTTTGTGCCATTCGTCAATGAGTGTCATTAAATGAGTTTACCCAGAATAGTTATTAATAAAGGCGGACTAGAGAGAATTATTATAACTTCGATGTACATATTAAATGGTTGGCGGTTAGATAAAGTAAATCACGACTAACCTAAACGAAGTTTTTCTGTGGAAGGGGAAGCATGACTCCGATGAAAAATAAAAAGTATTTTTTCTAGTTATTTTTTTTTCCCAAGGGACGGGTGTCAGGAAGTGAAGGACACGGAAAAGAGATATTCTGGTTCATTGAAAAGAATGAGCCTCGGAAAGCACAAGGGCAAAATAGCTCCATATGTACACCACACAGTGAAGAAAGAGAGCAGACAATCGCGTTACGGCTGATGACCCGGAAGATGCTAGATAGATAGAAGAGAAAACGGAATACGGCGACTCTGACCTTTCAGCAACAATAAATTCTGAAGGACCAGAAGCAGCAATGTTATGCAGGAATGCTGAGCAAATGAGTTTTATCGTCCACTCTGTTCTATGATGAAATGTGTTTTATCAGTTTAACAGAGCGGCTAGTTTTATCTCTTGTGAACTTTGTAATTCTATTTCTAAGAGAAAGTGTATCATTCCAATATCGTGTTCAATTTCATTTTGTCAGTGTAATTGATTTAAATGTTATATTGTACATACGGGGGTTCGTGTTGTTCTGTTCTAAATAACTGCTCATACGTATGGGATTCCATCCATTAGTTTCATGTTTAATGTTATTTTTTACTCCATCCCGGCAATAACACCGTGGTCGATCATCTCCTAGAAAACGATAACCAAACAAAGCGCTACATAACTAGTGGGGCTTCTCTAAGATGTAGTTTTTATTTGTTCAGGTGCATACAAATTGTACACTTGTTAGATAACTGTTGCATTTGAACCTGGGTCTTTGGGTGGCTGAGTGATCTGAAGCTCTTGCCTGTACCTATCACTGCCATCTCACTTCTGTCAACGCGGGTTCGAGTCTCGAGCTTGATCAATGTGGGTATGAGAGAATGCTTGCCAGTAGCGTCCCACAGGGCGGTGGTTCTTACCTGAGTTATCCCGGGTACATCTTCCACCAGTTATATTGTCTGCCATGCATAGCCTCTTCCGCTGTGAAATGGCGTTAACCCTACCACACACACACCAAAACAAAAGTCTGAGTCAGTTCGGTGATTTTTAATTGTACAGACACAAAGTTTAAATCAACGAAAAATTAAGATATGAAAAATAAATGAACCTCATTTACTCTAGTATTAAACTGAATTACAAGACCCATACGATTTAGTTATTGTGAAATGGGTTTTTTTGTTGTTGTTGTTGTGTTCTTCGGGAAATATAAAGAACCAAAAGAAGGCAACACTGACAGATATAAAGATCAATGTTTAACTCGATACAATCGATAATTCCTCTTGACCTTTCCACTCATGTTCTGTCAGGAAAAAATGTATTTACAGAACAACTCAGAAAACATAATCCCTGTTCTGGATGCATAACTCACTGAAATATATTCATACGCTAATCTGGTCTTTGAATGTTGAGGGATTACATATCAATTTTGGGATGAAATTGAACTAGGCGGCTTTCAGATCGATCATGGGATGAGATGGTTGATATGCAGACCATGTATACGTGTGTTTACCTTCCTTTCATCTGGATTCATAAATGACCCCAAGATAATGAGGACACTGCCTTTATAATTAACAGAGAACATCACCTGTACAAGTAACTAACATAATTTTATCCCTGAAACCAAATAGGATTTAGGAGCTTTTCTCTGCAAGCAGTTCAGGTTTCTCTCCGATCACAAGCTGCTGTGGACATAATAAGCATGTAACAAAACAGTACACGGTTATCATTAATACTAACACTTAATGTTCTAAGTCTACTAAATAGAATTATTTTCTGCTTTACAAGCATGGGCTAACAACTCAGATACATGATTAGACTGAATGGAATATATAATTATAGACAGATCTATATATAAGCTTGTTCATTTTACTGGATTGGAAGTTACAAACTTTGCAAACTGAGCTTCACTACCAGAACATAATTACACCAAGTGAAAATTACGTCATGTCTTGTGACTGGTTTTAAATAATAAGCAGTCAAGACAAATTGGTCTCATGTTTATAGCACGTCTTTGGACTGTGTGAATAATAAGCAGTCAAGACTAATTGGTCTCATGTTTATAGCACGTCTTTGGACTGTGAATAATAAGCAGTCAAGACTAATTGGTCTCATGTTTATAGCACGTCTTTGAACTGTGTGAATAATAAGCAATCAAGACTAATTGGTCTCATGTTTATAGCACGTCTTTGGACTGTGTGAATAGTAAGCTGTCAAGACTAATTGGTCTTGTGTTGCCATGCCTTTGACTGTTTATGAATAGTATACATTAAAACCAATGATTGGTCTTAAGTTAATGCCATGTCTCTGATTGATCATGACTAAAAAGCAGTAAATATAATTGATCTTAATTAAGTTGATGTCATGTCTTTTGGCTGTATATAAATAATAGAATTAAAACAAACGATTGGGAGGCATAGTCAAGGCCATATATTCTCATGGGGGGGGAGGGAGGAAAGTCTTTAGAAAATAAATGTCAATATCATTATTTCCCTATTTCGTATTTAAAGATAGACGCATATTGACAGAGTGTAGCAAAGCACAACATTTAAGAAGAAATTGAAATTATTTTAGCAAATTATTTACAAATACATACACATTCAACATTGAAAAATTGACACGCTAGAAGTATCGTGTCTGAAAGAAGAAAAAAAAAACAATAGCAGTAACCATAAACACACTGTTTGTATTAACCAATCAAATTCTTAACATACATCTTAATGAATCTGATTAGAACATATATTAGCCAATCCTAATAGGCCCCTCAATGAATCTGATTAAAACCAGTATTAGCCAATCAAATTCATAATAGATCACTCAATGAATCTGATTAAAATATATATTAGCCAATAAAATTCAAAATATACCTCTCAATGAATCTGATTAAAATATATATATTAGCCAATCAAATTCCTAATAGACCTCTCAATGAGTATGATTAAAACTTATATTAGTCAATCAAATTCCTGATATACTTCTAAATGAATCTGATTAAAACCTATATCAACATGTAATAAGTAGATCTGACAGATAGCGTTACATTTTCACGTTCAGACGACCTGTGGAATTTCCGGTCCAATTAGTTTTAAGAAGCTATCAGAATTAGCAATCATTTCTAGTCAGAAAGAGTTATCGTAAAAAAAAAAAAATGGTATGTTTCGAAAGGAGCATTTCTTTTTCATAAATGTGGGAGCTGTAATGTGATTGGTGGATTGAAAAAATTGTGGTCAACCAATTCGTTCATTATCATTTCAGTATTTCTTCCGCCATAATTGTTATTCGTTTGATTGATTTTTATGCACAATTCAATCCAATGAATCTGATAGTTCATTTTACAGTAAAACTGATGATGTGTAGAATGATATATAAAACATATAATGATAATAAGATTAATTTGCGTTGCAACATCCCATCATGAATAAACTTAGGATGTCAGTCAAAACGTTCGTTTGTTTTCCTGTACGAAGTTTTGTTTTTCGTAAACAAGATTGGTATA
Organism: Sinohyriopsis cumingii; assembly: GCA_028554795.2. NCBI lineage: Eukaryota > Metazoa > Mollusca > Bivalvia > Unionida > Unionidae > Sinohyriopsis > Sinohyriopsis cumingii. The sequence goes on along the minus strand of CM068837.1, from coordinate 35,790,480 downwards.
TATTCCTCGATTTTTTTTTACATTACAATGAAATCAGCGAAACTTAAAATTATCCCCACCTACAGTCTATGAAAATAAAATTGGTATCTTGTCCTTTGGATATTACTACATATATCTTGTAATAATGTTATAAAATAGTATTATATTCAATGAATAATAACAAAACACAAAGCTTGATCATAAAAATGTTAATGGAAAGCAAAATATATCTATTAGTTTGTTAAAAGGAAAAGATATTTAGAAAGTTTGTCACAATTCGAGTTTTCGCACTGTCCCTCTACAGGTTTGAGTTAGTTCTCCATTATCTCACGCCACTGTACCACAATACACGCCCCCTTTTCAAAAAGAAGACATGAACATATACGTGATCCCAAGGCTGAAGGAAACAAAGAACGATAACAATAAAAACAAGACAAATTAACATTTATATGTGGATTGAACAGCAAGTTCTAATAATCTATACACAGTACACTCTACTGGTCAGATGCATGAATGAGACGGTCTTTAACGTGAGGCTAGAGAACTATAGTAGACCATCTTTCTTAACTGCACGACCATACAGGCTCCAGACCCCTATATGCCGTTATTCTGTCCATTCAAACGGGTGTACGCAGATTCGAGTAACTTCTTGAACGTTAACGTATGTCGAAACGTTTATGTAAACCTGTTTAGCAGTTGGAAGTGCGACTCAATCCGTTAAAGCTGGACATGGGGAAACATGGGTTAACATCTTAGGACAATAACTTATGCAAATCAAATCGAATTCACCCAAAATGATGTTCCCGAATGTCATGACTAAAAATTTTATTAAAAAAGACTGAAAATTCTTTCTATAACTATGAAGATAAGTCGGTGACTTATAGGAGACGTAGATGTATTTTTGCCGTATGTTTGAGGCAGTGCTAAGATAAAGTATATGTACCATCTGCTGTTGAGAATTTCAACTATAACTTTCCTAGGACAAGCGAAAAGGATGTTGACAGTATATTTATTATCTCCAGAACTACACCCGCGATGACGCCACATCAAGAACTCAATTATAAAACTATAAAACGCTAATTTACACTGGTATTTATGGCTCGCCCTGCGAGTGGGTATTTTACTGTATTGTATTATACAGGTATAATTCACGCTTCCCGTTACCTGTGCGATCATCCACCAGGTGAATTTATAATTGCATCTATTGATGACAAGTCGGATTCCTGTGATATATTGGCGATATTAAGTCACCTGAACTCAGTCGCCGCAGTGTATCGTATCATTCAACGATCACAGAACATTTCCGTGCATCACTGGGACCTGCTGTTGTTCAAACAGCAGTAATTAATGTGTCATAAACCTGGGAAATTAATTATAACTATCGAGAAATAGATGGATGTTTAAATTCAAAATAGTGATTTTACCTGTGAGAATTCTTGGGAGATTATGGCCCTAGCGGTAACGAGGGGAGAGAAGCCCTTACTACCGGACATTTTCCGGACGATACAGGGGTCGGAGTTTCGAATGGGTCCTGCAGACCGATTTGTGGGGTCGGATGTTTCCCATCTCCCGAGGATACGGGGAGTAAATCCCGCCACCGACACCAGAAGCATCCCAAGAATAATTGTGAGGGATAAGCAGGGAAACGTGCTGGATACATTCACTCACTTACAAGAGGCAATATACAGGGCGAAATGGAAAGTGAAACAAACCCATGAAGCCACCACCCCTTTGGAATGGCGACTCCCTAAAGCTCCTGTTCCTTCCAGACCCGATTTTTCCAGGACTGTACTACCTCCAAAATCGCAAGTACACACCGAAACTAGGACGAGTCAAACACAGAGAACCATTCCCGACAACGCTGTAGTAAGTGGTATTATATATACATGCTATTGTGTCTCGACATATTACAATCAGTGAATTCGAATCTAAATTCATGTACAGAGAAATGAAAAACGTCATCAATCTTGATAGAAATTGTAAACACCTTTGTAATTAAGCCGGCTGATTCTTATTAGTCCTTTACTGTACAACAGTTTACAATTTCAACTATGATTGAATGACAGGGCACCATGCTATATAATTATTACCAATAATTACATCAATTATACTTGTCACCCATGAATACATTATTAAACTTGATTATATATGATTGCAAAAAGATTAAAAAATGATTTCTCTTCTTAATAATAGCATAAGTTAACACTGATATAATTTGAAATAAGCGCATTTATGTTCTCTAACTCAAGGAAAATCACTTATCAAAAGTACAAAACAATATCACCTGCTTCGTTCTTTAGCTATGATATATGTATGAACTTTATTTATCCAACCAACACCCACACCTGACGTTGCATATTTTGCTTCTACCAGTTCTATTACTTCATGGGGAAAACAAAATCTGGAGAAATAGTGTTGATATTTAGACACTTCTCTGAACGGGAGAGAAATTGTCCTTTTTTCGATACATAATTTAAAACCCCAAATGAATCGTAGCATGCCAGTCTATATCAATGTACTCGTTCAGTTATCAGTTGGTTAGGATTTGTGTCTGGGTTCACTTACTGAATAATTATCGCTATAAAAAAATACTTGGTTATTTCAATCTAACAATGTAAGGTCTCAGACCTTTGGCATTACAGACAAAAAGTATGTTGTTTATTTATTTATTTCTTTATTTATTTACTTGACCTTGAGGTTATGGAAATAAGAACATGACTGTGAAACAGAACCTATCACAAAATCAACTTATATTTCCTGATTAATTGTGAAAGTTTGCTAGAACTGTATTGCCGCTGCAGTAAATGTCATCATAAATTCCATTAGCTTAATAGTGCGCAAAACGCGCATATGTGATGATGGTAGAATGGAAGTGACTATTTCTAGTCTCTTTATCACAAGAGAAAGACGAAGGAATACATCATTATTTCTGTTCGATTTTTTGGTTCTTAAATCCGTCATAATACACTTGAAGATTAACTCTTCTGTTTACATGCTGTCTGTCCCTAGTCACGTGATATCATCGTAAATATACCTCCGTGATGTATACACTTTCATTATTGATGTGACATCAAAATCGATTTTGGTGTCATTTTCTCCTAAAGAAGGAAAGACAATGAATTTCCAGTACACAAATGAGTTAGGTTTTTTGTTTCCTCTAGAGCGGAATCATAAACACATTATCATATCAGATATGAGTTTGCAGCTTGCAGTGTGCAGGTCACGAAGCAAGCGATAATTGCACATATTAAGAATGGCTCATAAGTCCATATCAATTAGAAAATAGGAAAATGGATGAAAAGCGCAATTAATGAGTGCAAAAGGCAATAATGGGCAGTAAGTACAGGTTTAATGGATATCGATGATTGCAAATACATGTATCAAGAATGGAAAATAAATGCAGCTCTCGTAGCAATCGACGATTTTTATTTCATTGATGAAAGTTTTTAAAAAAAAAGCAGAACTTGAACAAATAAAAGCATTGCTTTTGACTGTGTCCCCTCTACATCTGTTTTAAAAGGAAACGCGTGTGAATATATGTGTGTGTGTGTGTGTGTGTGTGTGTGTGTGTGATCAGAAGCAGCAAATAAGTTGTGACCATAATTAAAATTTCCTTAGCATTGCTCCAGTTAACTAGAAATGAACCTCTTTACCCTCAAAATGTCATTTCCTCTACCTCTGGCTCTGTCGCGTAATCTCTATTTCCAAATACTTTTTGAGACTCAGTTAACGTTTTGTATTCGTCACTATAGTTACTTATAAAGTTTGTGTTTATTTCAGAGGTGAATGATTGTTTCTTATATTTCTACAGACAACAAACCAACAAAAATGGAAACTTATGTTTATATGGAAACAATTATTGTACAAAATGCACCTACAGACAGAGGAAAATGTTAAAGTGATCTCCAAATGAATCTTGTATTATATATACATATCTAGCGTGCGTACTGATTACCATGCTAATAGTTCTTTACAAACCTTGTGTGAACTCCACATCTGGGACCGCTCCGGTGGCTTAGTGGTTAGGGCATCCGCCTCGGATGCGGGAGGTCGCGAGTTCGAGAATCATATCAAAGATATAAAAATAGTTCTAACAGCTGCCATCCTAGACTCTTGGCATTAATAGATTAGTCTTAAGACTGGTTAGCACACACACACACACACACACACCACATTCGATGAAGTAGTTCTGACCATATACCAAACACTGAGCTAGGGTGAACTCCACATTTAGTGAAATAACACTGATCATATACCAAACACTATATGTAGACATAATTGTACATAAACTCCTTCAATTCTAACATTCCTCTAGCTCTCAGTGTCTTCACCAGCAGCCTAGATGCTTGGATCTGGGGTGTAATCATCAATCACAAACACGAATGCACCCACTGCGCTTACATCCCTTCTATTATGTCCAGTAGAAATTCTGGTCTTGGACGGTCTGTGGTTCGTTTGCGTGGTTTTGGTCTTGGACTGTATGTCGTTCGTTTAGTTGGTTTTTGGTCTTTACTGTCTGTGTGCCGTTTTGGTCTTGGATAGTCTGTGGTTCGTTTGGTTGGTTTTGGTCTTTACTGTCTGGGTATCGTTTGGTTGGTTTTGGTCTTTACTGTCTGGGTATCGCTTGGTTGGTTTTGGTCTTTACTGTCTGGGTGTCGTTTGGTTGGTTTTGGTCTTGGACTGTCTGTGTGTCGTTTGGTTGATTATGGTCTTGGACTGTCTGTGTGTCATTTGGTTGGTTTTCAGGTATCAAACCTTTAGTATGATTAATAGATTTGCTCATCTTTTTGTATCTTTCTTTCTGATTTCTGTTTTTTTAAATGCTTTTATTGCATTCTACAAAACGCTAACGTTTGTCTTTTTGTTACCGTCAAGGCTGAAAAACACGTGATTCTTCGATGGAAAGAAATAAAATGGCATGAAACTGCGATTGATACACTTATTTGATTACAAAGGTGACCAAATACTTTTGTACTTATTTTCCTATACGAAATTTGTCACGCGTGTGTGGGATATGTATCGCTTTCTAAGAAAATATGCCGTTACACCGCAACTTGATCTCCTGCTGTAGAAAACCTAAATGATAATCTTCGCGGAATAATGACGCTCTTTGTACCGGGTTAAACAATAGTATATAACTGGTCTGCCCCATAACAACGTGTATATTGTTTCTCCCTCAGCATTCAAGAGTTTGTTTTTGGATCGAACGGGGGTGTAAATTTACTCTATAATATGAAAGTGTAACTCGATAAATTTACAGTAAGCTAGGAATGGTGTAAATTTACTATAAAATATGAAAGGTGTAACTCGGTTCATGTAAGCAAAATAAATATGTTTCCAAAATGTTGTTTTGAAGGAACAACAATGTAATAGTCTGGTGTTTATAAGATATATGAAGAATGGTGTGTGTGTGTGTGTGTGTGTGTGTGTGTGTGTGTGTGTGTGTGTATGTGCGTGCGTGCGTGTGTGTGTTTTGCAAAATATATCAAACATGATATGTGATTTATTCCTATAGAGTGTCAATTGACGAGAAGCTCTTTAATTTTTAATTAGTAACCACAAATATTTTAACTGAAATTTAAAATAGCAGTGGAGGTAAAAATTTAAATCACATTTGTGAGATATATTCGTGTCATATATACAGTATTTTTTATTCCAATGATATTATATTTTGGTTTAGATAAAAAGGAATTATTTATACATCTACTGACACCGCTGTTCACAGAGACCAAGATAGTGGGTGGGTGGTATGGTTTCAAAAATAAACATAAATCTTATCTTAAACAAACTGCACCCTGCATCCCTTTATTGACTTTAACAGCATCGGTAAAGAAGGCACCCTATATTTCTCTACTGACCTTAACATGGTTGGTAAAGAAGGCACCCTACAATTCTCTATTGACGTTAACTAGGATGGTAAAGCAAGGCAAACTACATTTATCTACTGACCTTAACAGGGGTGATAAAGCAAGGCACCCTACATTTCTCTACTGACCTTAACTGGGATGGTAAAGCAAGACACCCTTCATTTCTCTGCTTACCTTAACTGGGATGGTAAAGTTAAGTCGTTGTTGTTATTGTTGTGAGGTTTAACGCCATTTTTCAGCACATGATAGGCTATGCATGGCGGCCAGTATTAATGATGGGGTAAAGTTAAGAATCTTAAACTCAATACGTATCTTGTTTATCATGCTGATCCATCTGCAAACTGCATCGACCCAGATTTACTGTCACATTGGCAGGACTAATCAGTAGAATAAACAACATAGACCTGATATGCCGACACATCATGCAAGGGCACATCAGGGTCCATGTTGCTTGCAATAGATTCAAAAGTATGCATAGTATGCACATACTTTTCATCGGCTTTCGCCACGGTAAAATTCGGATTTAAGTCAAATTTCAAATTGCCTACAACATGTAATGGTCTAAACATTTGTATTATACTAAAAAAGCCCTGGGTAATCCGAATTCCTTAATCCATCTATCAAAGGTCATTTTGAATAATTTGTCATCACTGTCTTCAATAAGGAAAATATTTCGAGAAAGAGGTAAATCTAATTATGTCCAAGGAAAATCCCTCAGACTCAAGCAGAAAACAAATATGTGTTGCTTAACTATTACGTAACTCGAGAGAAAAACCGAAATTTTGAATAGCATAATAAAATGGGATAGAGAAATAAAAAATGGTTTGCTTGGAGAAAACAAAACTTTATTTCTACTGCAATTAAATTAAATCAGTTTTATGGAAGCATGGAAGGAGCATGGTTTAAAAAATATTGTATGGTGGTTACGCAATGTTATGACGTGGGCGCGAGATATTATCCCTTCTTTTATCGATGTCCTTCCATGCTTCCGTACAGTTGGGATTGGTAACAATGGGATTCTTACAAAACTCTCCCAAGCAAATAATATTTACCGTATATAATCTGCTTAAATTTGGGCCTTGCTAAAAAAAAAAAAAAACACAAAATCACAGACCCTGGTCTGCCGTAGCGTAATGCACCAGCAGATCAATGTCTGTGTTGTTCGTTCTACTTATTTATCATAACAAAATTGCATAGACTCGGATTTGCCGGCTCATTATGCTACGACATATCTGAGTCTATGCGATTTGCAGTTAGATCCAAATTTACGCGAGTGTATACGTTACAACTTACTAAATCATCATTAGCGTATTACTATCAGAAACTTATGCAGCAAATTCTTTTTGTTTGATGGGAATTGTTTTCCAAAATACCGCAAAAATGTCTAAATAACTCTACTCTAGGAGGCACACGCCCTTGTTTTATAAAAATCTGAAGATTTTTTCATATTGACTCATTATAATCCTTCGTAATTTTCAATTCGAAATGCGACATTTTTTTAAGTCTCGGTCTTTACAGGCATTGCGTATTTAATATCAACTGGCAAATTTAAATTCAGCCAACACTGTTATTAAAGAAACATGCAGGAGACGCATAGCACAAATGATATGCGTTTGTGAACAGTTTAACAGGACGCACTGAAAATAATTTATTTACACAAAAGCCCTTTTGTTGTTGTTTAAAGACGGTTTGCACGCGGATTAAACTTAAACAGTGAATATTTGTGATAAAAATGTTTGTACAAGCATGTGCATATGTGAGTAGGATTGGCCGGGGGGGGGGGAGCGTGACAGAAAGAGAAAAATGTATGGACATTGACATTGTTACGTATAATAATCATGATAATGTTACAAAATCGTGACTTCCTCTTTAATCCAACATCTCCGTGTCTCTTTAATTCGTTTCCAAAACAATAACAAGTGTGGAATGTTTTGAACTATAAAATGTTGTTAACGAATTCATTATCTTTGTTCGTTTTGATTTTCATTTAACTAGTATAACATAAATATTATCAATTGTTACTTTCATGTATAATTTAAACAAAAAAGATAAGGTAGACACCAGTCAAAAATTTAACTGCCTTTGGGTTTTAGAAAGTTAATAGTAATATTAATCATAATAATAGTCGTCATTATCATCATCGTCATCGTCGTCGTCAATGGTAAATTCATACCCCTATTGTTGGAAAGAGTTCATTTCAGATCAATAGCGTTCCATTTTGCATACGATGAGGTATATCTTCTTTCTAGCACATAAATAATTGTTGCTAGGTGGAAAAAATGATCCAAATAATGGTTCAGTATATTCCAAAGTAAATAGTTGCTTTTTGAATGAAAATCAATACAATATAGAGGTATGATGGAGATAATGACTTTACAAACATGCATAATTACTCATATTACTGTTATGATAAGTTGTATTTCTTCTATTCCGTACTATATATTATTATAATTTTTTGTTGCTTTGTTTTAAATGTTCTTTTAACTGGGACTTCACTTTTATATATTTGTAAAAGATAAAAAAGTATATAAAAAAAGCCGATAGCAGAAACACATTTTAAGTGCTAATCAAAGTATATTTCCGTCCATAATATCTATAGATTGGTTTGTTTGGTATTTTTTGTTTTGGTTTTTTGTTGTTTGTTTTTGTGTTTGTTGTTGCTTGTATGGGAAGATTGGGGTAGGGAAGACATACAAATTTTTAGATTCATAATCTACACGCATAATGTCAAATAAAGCATGCGTTTTCTAGTTACACTTATTTATAGTTGTCACAATTTACAAGTATAACATCAAATAAAGCATGCGTTTTCTTGTTACACTTATATATAGTTGTCACAATTTACAAGTATAATGTCAAATAATGCATGCCTTTCTAATTACAGTTTGATATTGATTTATGCATTGCATTATTGTCATAGTTTGTGATAATGTCTTAGATTTTTGTACAAATTAAATAGTGCACCTCTGTTCGTGTGACATGGGTATATAAATCGCGTATCTTACATCTTAGTTCTAAGCACCAAGAAGCACGATTTGCTTACAAGGTCATTTGTTAAAAGTTTATTGATGTTTAGTGACCATGGTGCGCAGTAATCCTGGATTAGATGTCTTCAGTCTATGCTTAACTGGATAATCTCATGATCGATGGACTCAAATCAATCAGTTGTCGAGTCAATAAGAGCCTGTATAAACAGTCAAGAATGATTTATTAATTTTTATAGCATGTTTGCTTTGCTACACATTTATTCTTAGTAGGTTATATCATGTGTGTTTCAATGTTGGGATACATAACGGGTGTATGTATTTCATACAAACATTGGCCTTTCTTACCAATCATAAACGGGACATCAATTCTACAACTTCATCGAACATAAATAATAAACATAACAAGACAATGACAGACTGATAAAAAGTTAAATATTTACTCAAAGGAACAAATTTAAAATGACCCTACCATTATTAGTAAAACAACCCACAAAGTCATGCCGGTATAACGAAAACGTTCGGTCTATTTGGATATCTAGCGTACATACTCGGATAGGCATAATTTGCAGGCAGGTCAGATTATAGAATGCGTGTTCTACTGATAAGTTGTAAGAAAATGCATAAACCCAAATAGTTGGCGCATAATTCGTCTGCAGATCTGGGTCTTAGCAGTTTTTAGTAGGAAACGACTGATAAGCGAGTATATACAAAACTTGTTATTATTATTGTTATTATTATTATTAGTAGTAGTAGTAGCAGTATTGTCCGGTTCACCTTGTATAAAATTTACGTTAAAACAGTCAGAAAAATGTAATTTGGAAAGAAAACGGCAATAAACATTTCTGCAAATATACTTTTTCTTTGCCCTGTAAGTACGCAAGGAATATAAACCTATTAGTGAATTAAAATTTGTTTGTCTTTATTTAATCTTTCTCCCATCGATGCATCGTTCTTTTTTGTCCAATAAAACAGTTGTGATTACCGATACATCTATTTTTACGCCACTTTTGACTTATTGTCAATCTGTTATATTTACTTTTAATCAAGTTAGCTTTCACAATATTCGACCTTAGCATGCATAGTTACTATGGCAAAAATAAAGCACATCATCAAGGAAAAAGGTATAATCAAACAGCCCTTCCTTGTTACAAATATGTGCTCTATTAATCGTCCATTATTTATCGTTCTTTTGCAGAGCTTGAGTATTGTTGTAGTGAATACATTAATGTCAATTTTCCTTTCCATCCTAATTTGTAGTTTTCAAATATTCGTCATGTAGGAAAAGGGCCATGAAATATCAAAAGAAATACAAATATTGGTCGATAAGCTATTACTTTTTTCAGTTTCAATAATAATGTAAAACTTTTCCAGATGAATATGTAATCATTTATTTTGGCTTGATGGTAACATAAAAATTATACTGCGCGTGACCTGGTGGGGTCCATTATTTATTTATATTATGTCAACCGTGACATATTTCTTTAAATATTAGTCTAAATTCAACTTCTTGATTGTGCACCCCTTTATCAAGTGGCATGTGTTATCATTTCCTTTTATGGAAAAAAATCATTATCTACGTTAAATAAAGTTTGAGGTATTATGTTAAATCTTCAGCAAGAAACAGCAATAATTCACAAAACGACACCTTAAATTAGCATTTTCATTTTATCAAACCATTGCATTAAACAGTTTTCTTCTGATGCAATACATTTTTATAGATCCTATTTCATTTTTTTTTCTTCAAATTGCTATCAAGCAACGTTGTGTTAGTATCTTTCCGCTATTATTTAGGCGCATAAACCTCTTACTTCTATTTGCCTGTCCATCTGTCCGTATGTCTGTCCCGTCCTAATATACCTCCCAATTGAGTGACATTTTCATATTTAATAAGACATGTTAATGACTTCAAAGCTATTCCTATGGGGAAATTTAAGCATTATTCCATATCGTACACAGCCATTGTTTACGGCATATTGGACCTTATGATACGTTGACCGTGGCCAGCATAGTTAAACGGGAATATGGCATATTCCTGTCATATAATTTACTGCGTGAATAGCATATTACTCACAGTGGGCAACGTTTTCCTGTAATTTGACCATTTTATTGCTGGTGTGGCATGAGACTCACGTCATTTTTAGTTTGGCCGGGCTAAGCTGGATTTGTAAGGTGTTGTGGCTGTTGGCAATGGTTTTTCCGTCATTTTTGTTCAGACATTTTCGGCCTTTATTTTATTATTGGTGTGAATTAAACACGCACATCACCATTTCCAGTTTGGTTAGGCTAAGTTCGCTTTTAACGGTTATTTGTCTACTGGTGTTGGGTAGGTTTCTGCTGCTGGTTTAATGTGTAAACTGCAAAGTAGTTCTGAGGGCAATGTTTTCCTAGCAATTCTACCCTTTGATTATTGGTATGCATAGATAGAGCAAAACACCATTTTTGATTTGGTTCGGCAAAGCCGCTTTTTAAGGTGTTTTGCCTATTGGTGTAAGGTAGATATTACATGTTGGTTTACAGTGTAAACTGCAGATTACCGATCGCTGTTTTCCTATAGAACCGCTTTTAGGTTTCAATGTTTCTCGTCCGCTCCTGTGGCCCAGTGGTTAGAGCGTCCGCCTCGGATGCGGGAGGTCTTGGGTTCGATCCCCGGTCGAGTCATACCAAAGACTTACAAAAATGGTACCTACAGCTGCCTCGCTTGGCGCTCAGCATTATGAGGTTAGTGTTAGGACTGACCGGCCTGGTGTCAAGATAATGTGACTGGGTGGGACATGGTGCTACATGTCTGCGGCATGATGCCCCAGTGCTAGACATCGCAATAAACTGTCACACTGCAGACATCGTATCGATATGACTGGATTTCTTTAAAAGCCACGTTAAAAATCCAAATCACACACACTCAGTATGTCTCTATGTTGCGATCATTTTATTATTGGTGTGTATCGAAGCAGCAAAAACGTCATTTTTGGTTTAGTTAAGCTATCCTAGATTTTATGGCGTTGCGCCTATTGGTGTTGGTTGAACGTTAAATGATTGGTTACTGTGAAAACTATTTTAATGTCTAATGTGTAAATTACAATTTGAGGGCAATGTATTCCTATACCTTCATCCCTTTCTTTTGTTAGTGTGTGTCAGAAACGCTCAGTACTATTTTTATTTTGGATGTGCTAAGACTGATTTTTTAGGATGCATCCCGTATTGGCGTTAATTACATTTTTGATTTACTTTTATAAACTGCCGATTATTCTCTCAATTTCCATTTGAATTCAAGAGTTTCTTGCATTTTCGATCGTTTTGTCCTTGGCATGCATTAAAACGTACAATACCATATCCAGTTTGCTGGAGCTAAACTGTCTTTGTCACACAAACAACATGGCGTACGATTGACCTGGTCTGAGAATCGAATCTAGAACTCCAGTTTAGGAATCATGCACGCGTACCACTTAGTTACTCCTCTTTTTACATCCTTGAGTCACAATATTGTAAACTTGAGATGGATATATTTTTATCAGTAACATAGTTCTATAATAATTTTCAAACCGGATCATGCCTGTTGTTTAACTTTTTTGCCATTTCTTTGTCCGTCTTTCTCTCTAGCAAAGTAATAGACCTTTTCCTAAAACAATCCAATTATTCATCTGATATTATTTGAGTAACCCATCCCCAGGGCGTGGTCCGGATAAACGATTCTGAAAGCCACACCCTATGATGTAAAAAGCTGATAAAATAAGATCGTGGCCAAGATTCCAAACCATAGGCTGCGGACTACGCATGCATATCATTTTCTCTTGCATGTACTGTAATAAATATAGAGCATGCGCATTTGGTTATAGCGCCCCGTTTTAAGGAATTCTTAATTTTGTGTGATTACTTGTGTGATTATTGGAAATCGGCGCAATGGAAATATTCCTACCCCGGAATAATTAGCCAATTATTAGGAGCAAACGTCACGTGATGCCTTGGTTCACTAATAGTGAATTCAGGCCAAAACCGAATGAATGTCCCTGTCATAAGACATTCCATATTAAAATCTGGTGATGTACATTGGTGATGTAACTGCAAGGGCAGTATTTACGGTAGGAAACCGGTAAATTACACAAAGGAATAAATAAGAAGGGACTTGGCAAATACCATTTATGTTGCCATGGGGGCAAATGTGGTGCAGCTATACTGGCGAAATGTGCCTGGAAAGCATACATTGACTGGCCTAAGGTGGCGGAGTTAAAATAGTTCCAAGTGTTCGGGGATACTCGTATATTTTCTAAGGCATTAACGGTTGGCGGTACGGAAACATAATGAAGATAAAACATGCAGATGTGCGGTTGATATATATTTGGCAGGTTGTTTTATCTGTGGTCTTACATTAATTAGAGTAAAATTTAGGTATAGAATGGACACGGTGGGTAGGGTTTAACGGCATTTTTCAGCACACGATAGGCTATACATGGCGGCCAGTATTAATGGTGGAGGAAGAACCCGGGAAAACTCCGGAAAGAACCACCGACCCACGAGAAGCTACTGGCAAGCTTTCTCACATACCCACATTAGCCGAATCCGACGCAGACAGAGGTGAGATGGAAGTGATCTGTAACGGAGAGCGCTTTAGACCACTCGGCCACTCGGGGCCCCCAACTGAAGTTGTATGGAAATCTTTGGAAAGTTGGGGTAAACTTATGACTTTTAGCGAGAATCGCGCCAGGGTTTGACAATCGCTCGGTCAATTAAATACCCATGTGCGTGTAACAATACCCATATATCAGGAATACTTACTCATTTTGGATGAGATAAAGTTTTGTTTTTGTAACCATCCGGGCATTTTCACTTGTATTGAATTTTCAAAATTGGAAGATTATTGTCCTTGTTATCGCTTTAGATTTTGGGCTTTTTTTAACATTGACTGTTTTGATAAAGTGTAGTTTATAAATCTCTGTTCTTTGTTTTCTTAACGCACATTAAATATAATTGCAAAAGTGACACTTTAATGCTAATCAATTGTCATTTCTCCGGAATATGCTTCAAACGGAACAAATACCGTTAAGATAGAATTTATTTGCATTTTACAAAAGAATCAATATTTTGGAGAACACTTTATCTCCGAGGGAATAAAACGCAACAAAAACAATGCATTAACTTAACACGAAGCGTCCCATAAAACACTAAGGTTAATATATTTATTATACGAAAGGCTAGAGGCATCCATCTTTGATAAACACCCACACATTCGATGACAGCATGATGTAAAAATATAGTTTATCGAGATGTTTTCACAAGTGGTCCGTAAACAATCTCAAACCGTCATCAAATATAAGATCTAGATTAATAAAACATTCACTTTATCTAGATCATAGTCTCATGATACAGACCTAGAAAATTGAAAATCTCTCAGATATCGTCGTGTGTGTGTGCTGTATATTTGTCTCTGTTTTTGATGAAATACGAGAGAGAGAGAGAGAAAGATTAGGATGGGTACATGTTGGACGTTGTACCATTCCATGGATAAACTCTGCAGTGTACAGTATTATTATATATTTCATAATGAGATGAGGAAATGTATCAGTGTAAACAATTGGTATAGATAAGTTGCTGATACAACCATTATCTCCGCAGAGGTGATATCACTTCTGGAACTACTTTCTTTTCTTTTTGAAAATAGTTGACTTTTAAGACAGTAAGATTTATACCACAAAATGTTTTAAGGATTTTACGTGTTACATTTATCTTTGTTTATGCACAGTTTTACAGAATATAAAAGTTTTGTGCATTTCTTATTTTGTCTTGTACTTCATGTTTACTTTTATTTGGAAGGTTTTGTCTTCCTGGAATATTTTGCAACACATTTTTCGAACACCTACCTTTACTTGGCGATGCTTAGTCACTACTGAGCTAAGGTGCCGTGAAAGGGAAAGCAAGCAAACCATTTAGGAAATATATATGGCCTTATTTTTGTCTTTAAATCTTGTATTTCGAATTTAGTCCTATTTTCTTCTTCTTCTTCTTCTTACTCTGTCTCTCAAGAGGGGCCCCGAGTGGCCAAGTGGTCCAAATCGCTCACCGTTACGGATCACTGCCATCACCTCTGTCTGCGTGGGTTCGAGTCTAGGGTTCGGCCACTTTGGGTATGTGAGAAAGCATGCCAGTAGCTTCTCGTGGGTTAGTGGTTCTTTCCGGAGTTTTTCAGGTTTCTTCTTCCACCATTTATACTGGTCGCCCATGTATAGCCTATTGTGTGCTGAAAAATGGCGTTAAACCCTACAACAACAACAACATAACGCCATTTTTAAACCCTACAGCAACAACAACAACAACAACAACAACATAACGCTATTTTTAGCACACGATAGGCTATACATGGCGGCCAGTATTAATGGTGGAGGAAGAACCGGGGAAAACCCCGGAAAGAATCACCGACCCACGAGAAGCTACTGGCGTTAAACCCTACAACAATAACATCTCACTCAGGATGAACAGATCTCCAAAATATGTTAAGGGTGTAGTAGACGTTTAAGCTGTCAGTGAAGAATAAAAAAGAAAACTCAAAAAAATAACAAGCAGGTTGCAAGGATTGACTTGTTAAAATACAGTTTTCGACGTGAATCTAGCAAATTGTCAGAGTCTAAATTTGCATGACCAGTTCAATTTCGATATTCAGTGTCACCGATACAACAATGTATGCGTGATAAACGTTACAAAAAACAGTACAAGATTTTAGGGTAAAAACAACGTTTGATTAAATATAATATTAATATTGTTTAAGTAGCGATTTTAACTCTCACCACAACCAGCATCGTACTTGAAGATGGTGTTGCAAACGGAAACTGATGAAAATAGGTGACATTCGAAATTTGAGTGTTGCGACTCTTCCCAAATCAGGCTGTGCACGTATTAATACATTAATGACAAAATAGAATAGCAAAATCCTTATAGAAAAACTATCTATCATTAAAATCGGTGTAAATATGTTATATTCTGATGTCCTCAGATACGACCGCTTTGTGATGTTTCTACGGTACCACCACCCCAGCAATATTCACTGTGTCAATCAATCAGCCGAAGTGCTAATGAAACTGAAAAAATCTTTATTTGAGGATATATAAAAAAAATCATTAATTTAACAAAATACATAATTAGAATCATAATATGTACAAGGCGGAGTTTTATAAAGTCACTGTCCTAAAATTATTATTAAATTTCGGACGGAACATCTTTTAACCGATTGCACTGGCACAGAATTAAAACAAAAACACGCAAATAAACTGTACTTGCCTTAGAAAATACACAGCTAAAGTGAA
Source organism: Sinohyriopsis cumingii (assembly GCA_028554795.2). Lineage (NCBI taxonomy): Eukaryota > Metazoa > Mollusca > Bivalvia > Unionida > Unionidae > Sinohyriopsis > Sinohyriopsis cumingii. The sequence continues at coordinate 35,774,358 of CM068837.1, read as the reverse complement.
AATCTGTTTGTTTAGATATAAGGAAACATTTCACGAGCGAAGTGAAACATGCACTCGCCACTCTCTACATTACAATGTTTCCACTTCACTCGTGGACTATTTACTTACACCTTCTTAAGACAAGTGGATTCCCTCTTTATATGTTCTAGACCTTTCTTTGAAAAGAAGTTTAATAAAACAATCTTAATCACAGTATCCATTACTACACAAGTTTGACAACGCCTTCGTATATGGAAAATATAGATGATCTCATTAAGTCTTAGGGAGGTATCCATTGGTGCTATTAAATAGTGATGTCATTAATAGTCGGTAGGTCTTGGGTAGATATTCGTTATGGCTTTAAAAATAATAGTTTTTTAATACATTCTCAAATTTCCTAGTATAATTTAAAGTTTGTAACTTTATGATACACAATGCATACTAAGCGTAACTGCTGTGTGGAAAATAAATGGGAGATATTTGCTTTTCCTATGTTGATATCGGATACATTTCGTATCGGATACATTTCGTCATCTGGTACCAAAAACATCATAGTTTAACAAGTGGCGAAGCCACGAGTTAAAATATATCGTTCGTTGGTACCACAAGTTTAAATATATCAGGTGTTTACGTAGGAATAAACTTTCTTTTTATTTATGTACCAAACTTGCTCCAGACTGGAAGTTTAGAATATTAAAGTCACTCTTTGGCACAACACGCTCGCCCCAACAACTTCATCTCACTTTCACAGCCCGATCATATAAATATACGTGACTTAAGAAAGAGGTAGATTTGGGTTGACCTATTCAGTAAATTTAAATGTTTGCCGTTTTTGATACAATTTGACTTTGATCCTATCTGAAAACAATACAAGTCCGATTCAGCAATGCATTGCGGCGGGTCTGTCGTTGTTGTCAAAGAAGAGGAAATAACTTCAGAGAAACGCGAACGGCGTCTGGTCAAATTTATTTATCAAACATTAATTTCCATGTCTGAAATGTAAGGCAGTTTCTTTTTATTTGTGCTATCTCATAAAGTACTCTTTTTTGTTGTTGCACGTACAACTTTGTGTAGGTAAACACATTCAAGGATCACATGGCATGAAGAGAAATCCTATTTTTTCAAGCGTGAAAATATAACGATATATTTTTCACATGTGAAAATTCAAGAATGAAACAAATATGCATTAAGTATTTCGCCAATAAGGCTATTTTTCACACTTAACGATATAATAATATTTTATATTCTTTGGGCACCGAAATAAATAGACGAGATTTACTTGAGTTTAGTAGCAATGTCTTTCCTTTGTTTGTGTTGTTTCTGTAACAGCGTCTTTCCATTGTTGTCTTGGTTTAGTTGCAATGTCTTTCCATTATTTGTCTTTTTTTTATAGTTGCAATGTCTTTCCATTATTTGTCTTATTTTAGTATTATTGTTCTTTCCATTGTTTGTCTTGTTTTAGTAGCAATGTCTTTGCATTATTTGTCTTGGTTTAGTAGCAATGCCATTCCATTGTTTGTCTTATTTATTTGTTGTTGTCTAAGTATGAACAAAACAAGAAACCTTGCTGTATGAAAGTGACCTTGCTGTATGAAGGTGACCTTGCTGTATGAAGATGGGCTTACTGTATCAGAGTAATCTTGCAGTTTAGTCCAACGTTTAAGAAAAGCGCACAGTACTCCTTAAAATGCAACTTAAACAGTTAGAGATAAATTATTATATTTAATGGAATGTATATCTATTGAAATGCTTTTTAATTTGAATTTAATATAAAGATCGAATCAAACTCTAGCAGCAACAACAACAAAAACTACAACAAATAAATACATAAATAAAAAAAAAGAGAGAGGAAAAGAAATAAATTGGAACCATCTGTCCAGCTTTTTCCTAATACTAAAAAGCGGCTTTGTTGATAGCCATTTATAGTTAACGAAGGACGAAATGTAGTATAAATAGTTCTAATATGGTAGAAGTTTTTATCAAGATTTAATTAAACGCATGATAAAGCATATCACCCTTAAGATTATTTTGACCAATTTTTGATTTGTGAAACTTAGTAAATCATTACACGCTATCCATTTAAAGTGGTGTCAGTTATGTCGGAAGACGATTGATGATCATACTTATGTGTGAGCCACGGTTTTAGCGATACCCTCAACACTTGACATCCATTTTAAATTGATAACTACTGCAACCACCTGAATGGAGCTTGCGGACCACAAGTGTTCTGCGTAACACATTTGAGAACGTCTTATGTATACCATAATATCGCTGGGTTTCTTATTGGTGTCTGTAAAAAATTTTTTTTTATTACTGTAATATAATGCTATCAGTTTACAACATACGCGAATGCACTTTATGAATACATTGACGTCAATATAAAAAACAGTTACCTTTCAAGTTTTCTTTTCGATCTCACCTAATACAAACTTGGATCTGTCAAACCACTAATCACATTTCCAAAAGTAATTGTACCTCTTTTTTAGAATATATATATATATATATATATATATATATATATATATATATATATATATATATATATATATATATATATATATATATATATATATATTGTACCTCTTTTTTAGAATATATATATATATATATATATATATATATATATATATATATATATATATATATATATATATATATATATATATATATATATATATATATATATTGTTATGTTACGTGTTTAGGCTCTAATAAACAGTAACAAAGAAAGAGGGAAAACAATAAGCTTTGAAAATTTTAACAAATATTTTAGTTCCCTGGAACAACAATATAAAAATGAAAAAATAAGAGCTTACGGTTTTAAGAATCAAATCCAAAATTAATCCAAGATTAATCAACGGATTAAATTTTAATAGTCCTAGTAATGAAATGTTCTAATGAACTCAAGTTCAAGTCCCGTTGAAAATTGTAAAATGGAAGGCGATGACGTAAACTGTAGCTAGCATTGTGTTGTTGTGTCTACAGTTCTTTGTTGTATCACAAACAATATTCCGGTGTTTAAATTTCCGAATAAAATTTCAAGAAATGTCTTTGTCCAAGTATTCTGTATGAGCACTCAAATATTTCCGGGAAAAAGAATTAATCTTTTAGAACCCAAATAATTTGAATAAAAATTAATATGTAACTCCAAACTGGTCACAAACAAACACACACTTTCCAGTGTAAAAGCCCAAGTAACTAAATTCTCAATAAACATCGGAATAAAACCTGAATACTGCGCAAAACAGGTGTCCGGATGTGGGTCACGTGATCATCTTCCAGAACAGTTTATAAGCTATTTAAATGTCTAAGGTCATGTATTCCAGTACAGCCTGGATCTCACTCTATGTATTCCACAATAAAAATAAATAAAAAAAAGAAGTTGTTTACCTGATTCTCAATCAAGGTCAGGAACTAGGTCAGCAAAAGATACAAAGTTCTAATTTTAGAATTTTTAACTAATCTGTCGGGTCAAACTAATTTCTGGTTAATATCAAATTCCTAGTAATCAAAATTACATTACTTTGACATATAATGAAATTTAAAAAAAATTGTTTTTAAACTTACAAACAATTAACTTAAATAAAATAAAATTAAATCAAATATGCATAACAATATATATATATATATATATATATATATATATATATATATATATATATATATATATATATATATATATATATATATATATATATATGTGTGTGTGTGTGTGTGTGTGTGTGTGTGTGTGTGTGTGTACGCGCGCTTTTAGAGCGGATACTAGTAAGTTCAAACTGGCTTACCGCATCTACCTTTTCTTATATGATACATTTGGATGTTTTCAGAACGGATACTAATAAGCACAGATTTTCCTACCACATCTTTTCACTCTATGTCTCTGTCTGTCTCTCTGTCTGTCTCTGTGTCTGTCTCTGTCTCTCTCTATGTATGTATGTATGTATCTATGTATCTATGTATGCATGTATGTATGTTGTATGTATGTATGTATGTATGTATGTATGTATGTATGTATGTATATGAGTTTTCAGAACTGATACCAGTAAGTACAGGTTGGCCCACCATGTCTATTATTTCTTATAGGATACATATAGGATTTTTCAGAACGGATTCTAGTAAACAGACTGATTCACCACATCTATACATCTTGTTATAGGTACACATGGGTATTTTCAGAACGGATATTAATAAGCACGGACTGATCCACCACATCTATACTTCTTGTTATAGGTACACGTTGGTATTTTCTGAAAATATACTAATAAGCGCAGACTGATCCACCACATCTATACTTATTGCTACAGGTACACATGTGTAGGACACACGGTACTAATGGTATGGAAAAATGGGAACCAGCCTGGAAATAGGTGAACATAAAGTAGAGTATATATGGGTTTGGCTGACCATGATTGGTTAATAATGAAAGTAATGTTGTAGGAAGAAGAAACTTTTGAGAGCTTATCCTAGTTGCAAGTGAAAAAAATAGAGACATTGTTTTATTGATGGAATTTCAGTCCTTTAACAGTATTGAGTCATTACTAAAATTAGCACTTGACTCTTTGGTGCGGAATTGAAAGCACATGTTTCAAACACATGCAGGTCCAGAAAATGCTTCGGCTCATATCCTTTCCTCTACACAGAAGCTGACATCCAGGTTTCATCTATACTGATAAATATCATGAGCACTCAAAAATTTTAAGTTATTGATTTTTTAATATCATGGGGTTTGCATAGGTTCACTATGGGAACTGAATTAGTACCGTGAGTCCTGTATTTTCAGAACGGATGTTAATAAGCACAGACTGATCCACCACAAATATTATCTCAATTGTACTGATTATCATAATGGCAGAATGTGATGTATATGTTATATAAGATTCAAACTTTATATCTTTCAAGATCTCGTATTTGTGATGATAAGCGATGACGTTACACGGTTCATTTTAAAACTCGACCTGTAGCAGAGTCCACTGACCCATCAGAAGAAAAAATGACGAGCCCCGCATACTTGTTTGTAGATGTATTTCTTCAAAAGTGTAATTATTCTTGTGGCAACGTTTCGGTTACTGAAACAAGACACCTGAGTTACAGTGGGAAAAAATCATAAAAAGTGGATAAAGAAATACAGAGGATTCCAATGACTTGATTTTGTATATGCCATTTTGTAAATTCTCTTCTTTTTTTTTTGACATTCCTTGGTGGACACCCTCTTGTCTAGTCGCGCAGTTAGATCACGATTCGTGCCTATCAGCTGCCCGATTAGGTCATGATTCATTCATATCAGGCGATATAATTGGTCAACGTTCCGTTTCTGTTACTGGCATGAGATAGTTGGTGGATATTTAGTTAACAGATGCCCAATCATCTCTTATTAATATAACACGTATTACTGTTGTTTCTTCATTTTTCACCCAATGCAGCTTTTTGACTGGATGATTCGCATTCGAAGGCCATGATTGATGTATGCTATATTCAGGACATTGAAATGGGCATATAACTGCCCAGTAGGCCCTGTATTCATCAACTGATGAGAAATTATAGAATCTTTCCATCCCAATATACAACATTTCCATCCCAATATACAACATTTCCATCCCAATATACAACATTTCCATCCCAATTGTACAGGTACTACTCAGTAGGCCATTGTTATGTAATTCCCTGTTACAACTCATATAGACATAGTAGACCAATGCAATTTGCGGTTGCATTCCAAATCGACTCGGTAGAGCCGTGGTATGTAAGGTGTTATTACATCCATTTTAGCTCAGTAATCTGATGGTATGTAAAGTGCTATTACATACCATATGGACTCGGTAGGCCTGCGATATGCAATGTGTTATTACATCCCATTTAGAGTCAGTAGACCTGTGGTATGCAAGGTGTTATTACTTACCATATAGACTCAGTAGGCCTGTGGTATGCAAGGTGTTATTACATACCATATAGAGTCAGCAGGCCTGTGGTATGCAAGGTGTTATTACATGCCATATAGACTCAGTAGGCATGTGGTATACAAAGTGTTATTACATACCATATAGAGTCAGTAGGCCTATGGTATGCAAGGTGTTATTACATACCATATAGACTCAGTAGGCCGGTGGTATGTAAGGTGTTATTACATCCTACAGAGGCTCGGAGGGCCTGTGGTATGAAAGGTACTACAGTATTACATCCAATATTGACTCGGTACGCCTGTGGTAAGGTGATATTGCACCCATATTGACTCAGTAGGCCTGTGGTATGCAAGGTGTTATTACATACCATATAGACTCAGTAGACCTGTGGTATGCAAGGTGTTATTACATACCATATAGACTCAGTAGGCCTGTGGTATGCAAGGTGTTATTACTTACCATATAGTCAGTAGGCATGTGGTATGTAAGGTGCTATTACATCCTACATCAGAGGGCCTGTGGTATGAAAGGTACTACATTATTACATTCAATATTGACTCGGTACGCCTGTGGTAAGGTGATATTACGTACCATATAGACTCAGTAGGTTTGTAGTATATAAGTTGTTATTATATCCCATATAAACTCAGTAGGCCTGTCGTATGTAAGGTGCTATTACCTTCCACAGAAGTTCAGTGGGTCTGTGATGTGTAAGGTTCTATTACATTCCACAGAGGTTCAGTGGGCCTGTGATATGTAAGGTGCTATTACATTCCACAGAAGTTTAGTGGGTCTGTGGTATGTAAGGTTCTATTACATTCCACAGAGGTTCAGTGGGCCTGTGATATGTAAGATGCTATTACATTCCACAGAGGTTAAGTGGGCATGTGGTATGTAAGGTGCTATAACATCCCATATAGACTCAGTAGACTATGTGTGTGTGTGTGTGTGTGTGTGTGTGTGTGATTTCGATTTTTAACGTAGCTTTAACAATTTTTCAGTCATATCGCTACGACGTCTGCAGTGTTGCAGTTTAAAGTGATGTCTAGCACTGGGGCATCATGCCGCAAACATGTAGCATGATGTCCCACCCAGTCACATTATCCTGACACCAGGCCGACCAGTCCTAACACTAACCTCTTACTGCTGAGCGCCAAGCGAGGCAGCTGTTAGTACCATTTTTGTTAGTCTTTGACTCGGCCGGGTATCGAACCCACTACCTCCCGCATTCGAGGCGGACGTTCTAACCACTTGGCGGTGACTCAGTAGACTGATGTTATATTAGTTGTTCTTACATCCCATATAAACTCAGCATTCAATTTGAGTAATGTGCCTTCCCCAAGGACACACACACCACTTCGACCTCCTAAACACCAACTCGTCTTTCCAACTGTTGGCATTGACTATCTGCATTTAATTACAATCCTTTTTCAAACCATTTGGCTTTGCCTCTCTGCATCTAATTACAAAGGTTTTTCAAGCTATTTGTCTTTGCCTCTCTGCCTCTGTTTACAAATCTTTTACAAAATATTTCGCTTTGTCTCTCTGTCTCAAACTTCAAGCCTTTTCACACCATTTATCTTTGCCTCTCTGCCTCTAATTACAAATCTTGTTCAAACCATTTGTCTTTGCCTCTATATCTCTAATTACAAAACTTTTTCAAACCATTTGGCGTTGCCTATCCGCCTCTAATTACAAAGTGTTTCAAGACATTTGGATTTGCCTCTAATTGCAAACCTCTGTAGCAACGCATTACAACTCCTTCATTCTTCGCAAACCACCACATTTTAAAATCACCCAAGATAAGCGATAATATTTAATATAAATCATCTAACAAAATAATAAAGTAATTAACAAATGAAATCTGAGTCATCGATGAAAAACAGATGTATTGTTTTAAAAATAGAGGCGAGTTCCCCATTATCAGTTCCTTGCTGCTGATCTTGGATGCGCCATTTGGGATCGAACATTTATATAAAATATTCATTGGCAAATACCAAACGGCACACAGTGTTTAGGTCACGTACAAGGATATCAAATTATAGCTATGATTTCCAAGTCCACGTCAAATTAGCCACATCATTTGTTTAACTTGTGGAACCGGTATATGAATTCCTCATCCTATTTTTTGCTTTAACTCATCTTTAAAAGAAAGACAAACAAACAAACAAACAAAATATCCCTCCAAGAAAAACTCACAAAAACGACAAAGAAATAAATTGTTGTGTTTCTTCAGCATAAAGACTGACATATATTGACGTTATGCCCCTAAATACCTCTTCGGCGTCTTTCCAACAAGTTATTGCCCATTTATGACATATACACACTCCTGACGTTTTGTTTGTGAATGTCTAACGTTACAGGTAGGGAATAACATTCATTCCATGCATTGCAATTCAAAGCTTGACTCCGTTTAAAATTGGTTCTTAATTTTAACTGCTTTTGTATTGCATGTCAGTGACACAACTACGATTAATTTATCAAGAAGACTATAAATGCATTACTACCCTGTTAAAAGGAAACCAGTTGCATGAACCTGTGCATAATATTTTCATGCACAATACATCGATTGCTTTTGAAACAATTTCCCATGATGAAGTCACAGGTCAAATATTTAACACTCCCAGTGAAGTCCGCCAATGTACTTCAGCCCGATGCATAACAATAAACAATCCTGAAATTCTGCCCACATTTTGTGAACAAAAAAGTGAAAGCAAGGTAAATTAAAACAAATTAAATCAACTGAATTTACTCTGTGCAGCTGTGCAGGGACATTTGGGCCCATATGCAAAGCTTACCGATGGGTCCTTACAATGTTAATAACTGGGATATTTGGGCCCTATGTAAAGCTAACCGATGGGTCCCTACGATGTTAATAACTAGGATACTTTGGCCCCTAAGTAAACCTTACCGATGGGTCCCTACGATCTTAATAACTAGGATACTTGGGCCCCTAAGTAAAGCTTACTGATGGGTCCCTACGATGTTAATAACTAGGATACTTGGGCCCCTAAGTAAAGCTTGCCAATGGGTCCCTACGATGTTAATAACTAGCATACTTGGGCCCCTAAGTAAAGCTTACCGATGGGAACCTGCAATGTTAATATCAATTTTGCGGGTTCAAAATTAAGGTATTTGATGTGTGTTATATTGTCTGTTCACAACTTCTTTCTGTAGTGTAAATAATTATTTGTGAGGATGGGTTCGTGCGCTCCCTATGTTCGTGGACCCCTATGCATTGTTATATTCTGTTGTAATATTGCTTTGGATAACGCCATATAAAAATTATTTGTGGCGTGTTTGACTATCAAAAGTTAGTTGATATTCCCTTTCTGTAGTAATCCTTACTGTGCTTATATACAATTCATGAGTTATCCTCACAGACACGAGCTGAACTCATAGATACGAGTTGTACTCAGATACACGAACTGTACTCAGAGAAACGGATTTTGCTCAGAGACACAATTTGTATTCTGAGATATAAGCCGTACTCACCTACAGAGTTGTAATCAGGAACATGAGCTGTACTCAGAAACATGAGTTGTACTCAAAGGCATGCTTTGTACTCCTGGACAAGAGTTGCACTCAGAGACACGAGTTTTGTTTTCGGAGACACGAGTTGTGCTCATAAACATGAGTTGTATTCAGAGACATGTACTCAGGGGCACGCACCTTATTACACAATCTAAGTTCTTTTATTTCGTTACATAAATGTCTTCAGCATTATGCAGTTTGGAATATAGCCTAACTTGAATGATAATTTCTCATTCTGCGCAGACATTTATGCTAATCCTTAATTTATATTCAACTGACATGATATATTGAAAATATACAGTGTATACAAACGCATTGACGTCTTTCGTGTGGGTGAGGTTTTTTTTAAATATTTTATTTTATGTGCCAGCTCTATGAGAATACATGGTTATAACAACAGTATATATTTTTTACTGTTAACAATCTTATACTACCTTTATTTTTTCTACATGTGGCATAATATATAACTAAGTACATGGAACTTCACCCCAAATGCATCGGCACTAAATAACCAGTTTGTGTTGCCGTGTTGTAAATCATCAAAACAAACTAAACCCTAAGTACATGTATTGACATTTTCATTGTGTGTGTAATGTATGGCCCAACAAATGGTCATCAAGACCAGATAATCTCCTATAGTTACGGATGAATTCACTTTCACCAAAAAGCAATCTGGTTTGTTTCATTACAAATCTGATGTCAATACACATTTTATGATGTCATATATTTAATAAGTTTGATTGCTGTCATAATTGACACTATCCCCAAAACTTATTTTCCTAAAGTCAGTATATTGAAAGTAATTATCAAAACCATCTGTGTTCTTCATACGAAATTATCAACTAACCGATTTTGATTTTTATATTATTGTGGCTGTATGATTCAATTTCTGACCATGCACATTGCACATAATTCAGTTAGAAAGGAAGGTTTCCAGCAGTAGTTAATAGACACTATACGTTTATTTTGCAGGTATGGAATTTTGAAAGATAAAATTGTTCATGAGCTTAGCATGTCAAATATGATTTTTTTCATGGCACTATAACCTTTACAAACTCTATAGAATTAATTATGTCGGGGCTTCAGTGTAATGAAAACAAAATCTTATCGCTATGAAGACAGATCAATAGAATCGGTTATGTTTATTTTCGTTGTGTATTACCCAATGTATTGCGTCCCTAATCCATCAATCCTTCTTTTAAAGCGACTTGAGTTCATTTAATACTTTGCAATAAATTTAGGCATGAATTGAGTGCCATAAATTAGCCTCATATTTACTACTGGAAATAATCTGTTTTAGGTAACTAATATTCTTCACATGGAGCGGTTTGTTTGCTTGACAGAGCTTCTAACTGAACATTGCATGAAAGTTTGGGTGATTTTCCTTTGGAGCACAATTAATGGCGTTGCTCTTTTCTGAATAGTTGTATTTCTGTTGCACTTTGTTTTCATCCTTATGAAACGTATCTCAAATTGCACATTTTAAAAAGATATTTACTCTACGTTTTAATCTATATTATAACTCTACGTTTTAATCTGTATTATAACTCTACGTTTTAATCTGTATTATAACTCTACGCTTTCTATTTGTCTTTTATTATTCATATGCTTACGAGTTTCTTGGTTATGTTTCAAAAGAATGCAATAAATTAAGAATGATCAAACACAGACAGGTTCCTTACACCCACCACCACCAATGTCAATCATTGTGCATTCTCTCATTCCACAGCTTCCTCCATTTAATATGATCATTGTATAATGGTACAGTATTCTAACTCGAATAATGGTACAGTATTCTAACTCGAATAATGGTACAGTATTCTAACTCGAACAACATCTTTTGAATTCTCTCTTTAAAAATGACCATAAAGTAAGTTTACAAACTTCTTGTTAGCTCCCAATAAGACCCAACAAACAAATAAGCAAACGACACAAAGAAAATCCAAGATGTAAGTGTCATCTAACTTATCATTGGATTTACTAATGAAGAGCTTGAATGGAAGTGGATAGATATACCACGTGATATTTTATACATCTCAATAAGAATAGTACTTTTACGTTGTTTTTTTTAATTTGATGTTATTATAGATAAATGCTGTAATTATCAAAACAGATACACGCTAATAATGCACGTATCTCTTAGGTAATGAAATATAAATAAATGTACATTAATAATACATGCACCGATAAGTTAGTGTAATATAAATAAATGTACATTAATAATACATGCACCAATAAGTTAGTGTAATATAAATAAATGTACATTAATAATACATGCACCAATAAGTTAGTGTAATATAAATAAATGTACATTAATAATACATGCACCAATAAGTTAGTGTAATATAAATAAATGTGCTTTAAATAATACACGCACCAATAAATGTATGTAATATAAATACATGTACATTAATAGTACATGCATCAATAAGATAATGTAATATAAATACATGTACATTAATAATACATGCATCAATAAGATAATGTAATATAAATACATGTGCGTTAATAATACATGCATCAATAAGGTAATGTAATATAAATACATGTACATTAATAATACATCCATCAATAAGGTAATGTAATATAAATACATGTACATTAATAGTACATGCATCAATAAGATAATGTAATATAAATACATGTACATTAATAATACATGCATCAATAAGGTAATGTAATATAAATACATGTACATTAATAATACATGCATCAATAAGATAATGTAATATAAATACATGTACATTAATAGTACATGCATCAATAAGATAAGGTAATATACATATATGAACATTAATAACACATTCATAATAGATGTCCTAATTAGGTAATTATTATTAATACATCTAACTTTGATGTAGGGTACACTACTGTGTTCAAAATACATATACGTTTAATAATATATGTACCTATTAGGTCGGGTAAACTAATATACACAGTTTAATAATAAATGGCATATCTTTTGTTTTTATGATTTACGTCAAAATAATTATATAAACATTTCAGCGTTAAAAACATAGAATACGTGATTCCTATAAACAACACGTATGTGAGCTGCCTCTCGACTACTTCCGCACGTGACACCGTCTTGCTCATTTATTGTTAATATGTCGTTAGATAGTGTTCCAGGCATGAGGGCAAATTTGTTGATACACAAATCTGGATGATATTCCACAAACGATTGGAAATTATAGATAGAGCGATACCTAGCACTGCAACATGGAATGGCATGCTTTACGTACAGTGTTAAATATATTTTATTTGACAATAATAAGCCTAGAATCAAGGGTCCCACGTCCTTGCATTGATCCCGGTAATCCCTAGATCGCTCAATTTAAATTTATAGGTGTTAGTAGTTACTGAGATAACTAATTGTGATCTTTCAAACCTTTCTACGAAAACTAAATTCTTGTATCGACAGACGTAATCTATACAAAACTACCTAATCATCGATGAAACAACTGTCTAGGTACATCACTGCTAACTTATGGATCTCTTAATTTTAATTTTGGATCAGATATAATGTCACAAAATGTAATGAAAGAACTAATATCACAATATAACCTAACAGTAAGATGAAGATGACAGACACAGAACTGATGTTTCTTCTCATTTTCATCCATTTCCTCGGCCACCCTAACTAGTTGCAAATAATAATGTTCCACTCGTCACAAGTCAATTATCTCTTTCATTAAGGAATCCTAACTGCCACACATCAGTTAACATCATAATTAAGGAATCCTAGCAGTCACAAGTCAATTGTCTTCCACATTAAGGAATTTTAGCAGTCACAAGTCAATTGTCTTTCACATTAAGGAATCCTAGCAGTTACAAGTCAATTGTCTTCCACATTAAGGAATCATAACAGTCGCATGTCAATTATCGTTCACATTAAGGTATCCTTGCAGTCACAAGTCTATAGTCTTCCACATTAAGGAATTTTAGCAGTCAAAAGTCAATTATCTTCCACATTAGGGACTTTTAGCAGTCACAAGTCAATTATCTTCCTCACGAATATAGTATAGCAGTCACAAGTCATTTGTCTTGCACGTGAAGATATTATAGCTGTCACAAGTCAATTGTCTTCCAAATTAAGGAATCTTAGCAGTAACAAGTCAGTTATCTTCCACATTAAGGAGTTCTCGCAATCACAAGTCAATTATCTTCTACGATAAGGTGTCTCAGCGGTCACAAGTCAGTTATATTCTACTTTAAGGAACCCATAGAAGTCACGTGTTATTTATCTTCCACATTAAGGAATCTTAGCAGTCAGAAGTAAATTATATTCCACATTAAGGAATACCAACATATTACACTAATCAAATTAGTTCAAAACTCCTGTCAAGACACATTTGTTTTTTGGTTTCTTCAGTTTACAAGTTCGATGTACAGTTTTGTGAGGTCACAGGCGCCACAATGGCAGTGGGGCCTGGCCGGTGGAGTTTACAGTATGCATATTTTTATTTTGTCAATTGAAGTGCGGAGTCCAAGACAGCCGCCTTGCTCGCCTTCTCTAGGACCAATCCTGTTAAGTTCAGTCCTCTGAAAACGCTACACGATTTCACAGCCAACATAAATGACGTTAGGTTATTAGTTACACTTAAGGAGATGAATTCACTGCAGTTTACGTATGTTCGTATACCTCAAGCCTCAGACTGGGTCAATGACTTTATTGTACCTCACGCCTTAGACTAGGTCGATAATTTTCTTATACCTCATGCTTCAGACTGGGTCAATGATTTTCTTGTACCTCAAGCCTCACATTGAGTCAATGATTATCTTGTACCTCACGCCTCAGGCTGGGTCAATGATATTTTTGTACAATGTCAACCAAAAGACATTTATTTCAATGCAGAATTTAATTCTACTTCCAAACAATGTGCATCTGTATACAAATCTACTGATACTGCGTTGGTTCTCTTTGTAGAATTCAGGTTTTTTTATTGTAACTTTAGCGTATGTATTCTTGCATATCAACAAGGACTCGCTTACCAAATTAGTATTTTCATCTTCTGTGCGCACTTGACCCGTTTTTATCGTCGCGAAATGATGTCCTTCGTTTCTACTTGATTCTTATCAAGCGACATTGCAGCAAGTTTTTAGCATTTCTTTTGTAAACTTCGGAAAGAATTGTGCTTTAATTTTGTTTCTTTTTTGTGGACATTTTTTAATCTCATTTAGGCATTTGCTTGTGGCACATGTACCTCATCAGCCTATGGACATATTACGACGTTGTTCGACATTCGCAAGAGTCGTTTGTCAAAAAACAGTGCCCGTAATTGTGATTAGTACGTTTGATGCTATCATTGCTTTGGGTTCAATCTCGCAGAGTTACGATCGACTTACGAAACATTTATAAAATTTCCAATCTTCTCACATACTTGTGAGCTTTTACCCTAAAAATGTTAAATTTCAAAGCTATTATTTGTTGAAAACACAAAGAGTGAATACATAGTCTGTTATACGATAAGTCGGATACAACTTTGTACGGTCGTTTGTGCTGACTCAAGTTGTTGATATGCATGACTACTTAAGGTTATTTTCGTATTCTTTGAATACTAAAGTGTGACCTGTAAACTTTTTATTCGAACCCGATCGTTGTTCTCAAAGTTTTTCACTTGTGCAAAATATAACTTTCGGATAAGAATGCTTGCTTGCCTTAAAAAAATTTATTACTATTCCTTGATCATTAGGGAGTAAAAACCGAAACAAGCAACAACAAAAAACGAAACACAATAATTAATTGAACATAAAGTTATGCGAACAATGTGGTGAGTACTAGTCACAACGCGACAGAAACATTAATACATACATACATACATACATACATACATACATACATACTTAAATGCGTATGAATCGTATATAAACACACGTGTTTAGATATTGCGTTTTCTTTACGTTTCTTGATATTTTTATATATGTGTATGATATTTTTATATATGTGTATGTGTATATATATGTATATATATATGTATGTATATGCATATGTGTGTGTATATATATATATATATATATATATATATATATATATATATATATTGTATACATATGTTTATATCTTTGTATATGTGTATATACGTGTATGTATATGTGTGTATGTATATATATGTGTGCATGTATGTATATATGTATGAATATATGTATATGTGTGTAAATATGTGTATGTGTATATATGTACATATGTGTGTATATGTGTGTATGTATTCATATGTATGTATGTGCATATATATATATATATATATATATATATATATATATATATATATATATATATATATATATAGTGTACTGTAAGTCCATTAATGTCAAGCTTTGTTCCTATCTTTTCTGTAATAACGAAAAATTAACTGGATGAAATCTCTTCTGAAGAGGTAATAAAGAAAGTCAGTCAGTCAGTCAGACAGTCATACATACATACATGCATCTTAAATGCGTATGAATCATATATTTTTACACAGAAGATAGCGAGTGGCAGAAACAAAGACACACACAAATAAACACACACACACACACACACACACACATATATATATATATATATATATATATATATATATATATATATATATATATATATATATATATATATATATAAACAAACAGATAAAAGTGACAGAAGTTTATATTTCATTTTCAAGCTCAAGGGCTATTAATTTAGAAAGAATCTGCCTGAAATTATGATAAGTATATGCAATACAATAAAATGAAAAGTTAAAATTTAAAAAAAAACAAAACAAAAAAAAAACAGCCGCTGTTCATTCTTTAGCCATAAACTTATTTTTCTCCACACAGGTGTAAACATTCTCTCTCTCTCTCTCTCTCTCTCTCTCTCTCTCCATTATCCTGGCGCTACAGTATAATACACACACACCGTGTTTTACTTGCAACCATTGAGAACACGAAATATTTGAGCAGAGCCGATGAAAGAAAGGAATAATAACGTTCTTTGATATTTTAGATGGTTTGTGTCCTTATTTTGTTCACTATAATGATTCGATTGTTTAAAAGTTGTCTGCCACATGTCAGGAATTTGACAAGGTATTAACTGGATTCGGTCGACATATTGTATATTTGCATTAATGATTTGACATAAACGATTTAACTTCAAAATCGATTCTGAGTGTCATTTTCCTGAGGAAAACTGAGTACAAAGAATGTTCGATTTACAATTATTATTTATTTTTACACCCGTTATATACATTTAGTAGTCAATTACTTCTGAATGAGTGTGCAAATGATTAGAATCCAACAAAATAAAAACAGACCAGATTCTTTCAGACGATGATTTATCTAATATTGCAACAATGAAAGAATGCAATAGCATGTACCAATAGATTTACTGAGTTGAGTTGAAGGGTTAAATACATTTACTATGATAGGAGAATTTGCAAGTGTTTTATATGATATTTCTTTAAGCAATATATATATATATATATATATATATATATATATATATATATATATATATATATATATATATATATATATATATATATATATTACTGTACTGTCATAGTATGGGCATCTATTTATGCATAAAAATGTGTATGGAAATAATAAAATAAAACAAAAAACGCGGAACATCAATCACCAGTCCAACTCTACTTTTACCATATTTTCACCTGCGTCTTTTGCCCCTTTATATTAAAATATTAAATGTTAAATTCCGCATTTTCCTTTAGACCAATCAGTGTTATCTGCTCATGGTATTGTTTTAGGTAATGGAGAGGAACATGTAAAATAAGTTTTCGTCATCTTGTTTACTTTTGAAAATATATATAAAAGGAATGATAAACTACAAAAGAAAATCTTACTTTAGTTGTCGTGTGGTATTTAAGGAAAGATAAGATTCTATTTTACTTTATAATCATATCTTATTACCGTCCCCAAATAAACGAAATTGCGGATAGATGCATGGCGTCCATTCTTAATCACAACCACTGCATCAGACCCGGCCGGCAACCCTTCGCATGATTTTGGTACAAACCATTTTCCCGGTCCCGGGTTCCTTGTTTGCATAGGAGGTGATTCGTCATTAATGAATGACTGTTCAAGTTCAGTAATGGATTTAATTTGCAAAGTGTTTTGATTATATTTCAACATAATTACTTCGTCTCTTGCTACGAAAGTTCAAAAGAGCACGCTCACGCACCTAATCAGTGAAATAAATTGCATGAAATTGGATATATCGTGTTTATTTATGTAGGTGAAAGAACACTTTCGTACTTAACAGCCCCACCATGATATTAGTCACAGATGTAACAAGGAATGTGTCGAATATTAACATTCCTTCGGAAATGTGCTTCAATACCTAAGTCAACAAAGATAAGGAAAATTTAAATGAGAGATTACACGAAATAATAGTATTGATTTATAAAGGAAAAATGAAAGTGTAATCGGTATTTTCCATGACAAAGTTCATATTGCTTTTCAACCCGATCTAAAGAGGTTATCCGCCGGATCAGACAACATCTGAGTGTAGTGTATAACGAAACGCGAAAGTGATGAACGTAGCCGATGCATTAGTAAGAATGACTAATTTATGGTGTAGTTAGTATAGGTAGACAATAAACTTAGTATTTTAATGACATCATTTACATTTACTTTGGTTACCATCTTACTAGCCCACATGAAACTTTAGCTGCCTCAGAAGTTATTTTCATAGCAGGTATTTACTTGAGCATAAGTGAAAAATTGATAAGGCAAAACTTTTAGACACTGCAGTTTTTGAATGTTCGTTTTCTGCTAATTATTAAGTAAGTGTTCTCATTGTAGCTTGTGTAACTCTCTACCCATACATGGTGTTACTCTTCTCAACATGGCTTTCGTACACCTCTAGCCATCCATATTGTTACTGTTTGTAACAAGTGTTTTGTAAATCTCTACCCATACATTTGTTACTGTTCGGAACGTGTCTTTGTAAATCTCTACCTTTCCATTCTGTTACTGTTCGCAATGTGAAGTTTGTAAATCTCTAGCCATCCCATTTTATTACTGTTTACAATATGGCTTTTGTAAGCATGTACCCATTAATGGAGTTACTGTTCGCAATGTGGCTTTATTAAATATCTACAAATCCCAATTTTTTACTGTTCGCAATGTGACTTTAGTAAATATCTACCCATTTTGATTTTGTTACTAGAGTCAAACTTCGTTCTTGAGAATGTAAGACCATAATCTTACTTAATGGAAGGCAAATTAATATTGAAGCAATACTAACGGCTTTCGTATTTCAGTTTAAAATCCGACCAATTGCATCTCAAACCCACCTTTTTATTCTTCTCTTGTTTGCCTTTAATGAACTGTTGCTATAAATATTTGAATTAATTGCTCTTATTTTTTGGATACATCCACAGTCCAGGGCAGATAATCATGTATTTAATATCCATGAATCCACAGTCCAGGGCAGTTCAGCATCTATTCACTTTGAATCCATCCACCGCCTAGGTCAACTCAACATCTATTTACTTGTATACATAACCCAGGACAGTTCAGTATCTTTTCACTCTGCATCCATCCACAGCCCAGGCATTTCAACATCAATTAACTGTGTATGCATCCATAGCCCATGACAGTTCAACATCTGTTTCGTTGTACACATCCGCAGGCAAGGGAAGTTCATTATATATTTACTATGTATCCACAGTCCGGAGCAGTTCATCATATATTTAATATGCATGCATCCACATCCCAGTGCAGGTCATCATACATTTACTATGTATCCACAGCCCAGTGCAGGGCATCATATATTTACTTTGTATCCACAGTCCAGGGCAGTTAATCATGTATTTAATATCCGTAAATCCACAGCCCAGTGCAGGTCATCATACATTTACTATGTATCCACAGCCCAGTGCAGGGCATCATATATTTACTATGTATCCACAGTCCAGGGAAGATAATCGTGTATTTAATATCCATCAATCCACAGCCCAGTGCAGGTCATCATATATTTGCTATGTACCCACAGTCCAGGGCAGATAATCATATATTTATTATCCATGAATCCACATCCCAGTGCAGGTCATCATACATTTACTATGTATCCACAGCCCAGTGCAGGTCATCATACATTTACTATGTATCCACAGCCCAGTGCAGGTCATCATATATTTACTTTGTATCCACAGTCCAGGGCAGTTAATCATTTATTTAATATCCATGAATCCACAGCCCAGTGCAGGTCATCATACATTTACGATCGCTCCGGTGGCCTAGTGGTTAGAGCGTCCTCCTCGGGTGCGGGAGGTCGTGGGTTCGATCCCCGGCCGAGTCATACCAAAGGCTTAAACAAATAATGGTACTAACAGCTGCCTTGTTTGGCGCTCAGCATTAAGAGGTTAGTGTTAGGACTGGTCGGCCTGGTGTCAGGATAATGTGACTGGGTGGGACATCATGCTACGTGTCCTCGGTATGATGTCCCAGTGCAAGACATTACTATAAACTGCCACACTGCAGACATCGTAGCGATATGACTGAAAACTTAAAGCTACGTTACAAATCCAAACCACACACACACACACACACACACACACACACACACACACATTCCCTAAGTATGCATCTACAGTTCATGATATATTTACTATGCAGTGATGCGGGCCCATTTTACTTTATCACACTTCTATTTGTCACTGGTGAAAAGTATCCGTATAAAATAAGATTCGATTCCATCCCAGCTTTTTTTTTTCTTCAAAACATTTTGGTTTTCGCTCTTTTCTGTGACTTATTTTAATACCAAAGAGCCGCAATAAATGGATGAATTCAACTAAATTAAAATAAACATTACAAAAGTATACTTCAGTGGGTCGGTTTATAAAAAATGTAAATGAAAACAACATTAAATGTCAGTGCGAATATGAGTGGACAATTCCATTTTGACATTGTGAGAAAGAAATGTTCTGTTTACAACCGTTGATGACACCCATATTTTATTTAAACCCATATATAAGACGACAAAATGACGTATGCAGACATCTGGTTTCTGAAGATGTTCACATAAGTGGTTAGTAAACAGGACCCACCTGTTATCAATAATGGGATTAGATAAACACTGAAGGAAGTTCAGTGACGTACAATAGAGAGCCGCTTAGTCTACAATATATTCTCTGTTAAAATTGAATATGTCCCATCCCTCTTTTGTGCGTTTTTTTTTTTGTTTTATTTGTTCGTTTTTTAAAAAAACATATGACAAATAAACACATACACGTGCTAACATACATACATATAGACAGACATTGGAGATGATGCCAGAAGGTGTGCGAATATTTAATCATCTTTGGTTTCTATCATCGCCCTGAAATATGAGTCCTATCAATCAGTGAAGATAAAATTTTCTTTTAATTCTGAATTACAATAATATAATTATATCTGGAGGACAGAAATGACACTAGACACCGTGAAACTTTAAAGCAAGAATCATTAAAGAGGATTGAATAACGCGCTCTCAGATTGTATCAAACTTTAAAACTTTTGAATGTGAGTAGAACACTATAGATAGTACCGTTACCATAATAGCTGGGAAAATAGTATATAATAATTTCATGTGCACATGAACGAAACTCCGTTGCTTTATTTAAACATCAGCGATGATAGTTTAGTATAGCTTTCGTTTTGAATGGATTTCAGTGCAATAATGAGTCTTGTGAAAATCATTTCATATTATTTTTTTTAGAAAATCCCAATCTTAGATCTTTTGAATAAAGCATATTCTCTTATTATAAAAGGCGTCAGTGTTTGCATACGTAACGAAATAAACCATCCACATAAAATCATGCCACGTTATAAAAACGAACTAAGGTCCAAATAATAAAACGTGTTTTCTGTACATTACAATGCTGCACTTAATCGATTATTTATCAAATTACTGTCATAAAACAACATAATTCAAATCAGTAAATTCATTAATAACATCTAAGATTTACCTAGATACAAACCTCGTAAATTAAACTGTGAACATTTTATGTTTATTTCTATATTTGGTTTGATACCAAAAGCTGAACTATATTACATTTTCTCTACATCATTTTGAACAATTTAACAAAAGAAACATAGTTATGCATGTAAAAACAATAGCCATTCAATTAAAAATGAAGACTATCGTGAAAAACATTGGGTTACGATATTAACCCACGGTTGCTACGAGAGAGAGAGACAGACAGACAGACAGACAGACAGGCAGAGAGATGCGAAATCATCGCGAGCGCGCGTGTGTGTGATTTGAACTTTTTACATGGCTCTGACAATTTCTGCGGTGTCAGTTTATATTGGTGCCTAGCACTGGTGCATCATGCCGCATACATGTAGCATCATGTCCCACCCAGTCACATTATCCTGACACTAGGCCGACCAGTCCTAGCACTAACCTCTTAGTGCTGAGCGCCTTGGAAGGCAAATGTTAGTACTATTTTTTATGAGTCTTTGGTATGTATAGCTCGGCTGGGGTTCGAACTCGCGACCTCCGCATCCGTGGCGACAGCTCTAATCACTTTCGCCACCGGAACGATCAAAAACATCGATGTATGGAGCATGATTTATGTGATATCCGCAACACGTGACATTCAGGAGAAATTTGAGATGCCTGGATTGTTTTGTTTTTTTTTTGTATTGTTTGGTAACTACATCACTCGAGATGGTTTGAATGATTGTTGTATTATCTTTTAACTACATCACTCGAGATGTCTTTATTCATTGTTGTATTATGTGTTACCACATAACTCGAGACGTCTTGATTGATTGTGGTGTTATGTGCTACCAAATAACTCGAAATGTCTTGATTGATTGTGGTGTTATGTGTTACCACATAACTCGAGATGACTTGAGTGATTGCTGAGTTATGTTACAACAGATCTCGAGATGGCTTGATTGATTTTGTATGTCTTACTACATAACTCAAGACACTTGATTGTTGCATTATGTGCTAGCCACACAAATTGAGATGGCTTGACAGAATGTCAAATTATCGTTCAAGAACTTTTTAGCATGTTTTAGTTTTTTTTTTATTACATTTAAGTTTTTGTTTAATTTTTTTAAAACTTGTACTTCAAAACTTCGTTAAATTGACGTTCTGGGGTTTACAATATATAGTAAAACTTCCATAAATTAAACGCTAGTCCCTAGAAAGCTCCGCATTGCTGCAATTAATAAGCCAGTCCCTGTGTAAGTAGTATATTGTTTGTCGACGTCGTTAAACCCTTAATTGCTGACAACTCGAGAGAACCATTTGGTAATGAAATCCATCGCGTTTATTAGTTTTCAAATCGCTACTATTTTGAGGTTCAGTTCAACTTTCTATTTTACATAATAATACATTGATTGTGCGAAAACAAGCTTGCACTATAATCAAGAAGCATTTTCTTTAGAGGCAAGTGATACAAATTAAAGGTAAGTTTTAAATCTGTGTTTTAAATAAAAACTCGCCCCGTAAATATATCAGTTGTGTTTTCGGCAGGGAAAGGCTACTCTGATATACGTATTGGGAATGTATAAATTTTCCCACTCCTGCCAAGGATCAGTTAAATTTGATACTATTGCTCTTACACGGTGAGAAAAGATTAAAATGATTTCTCTTTCTGTTTTCCTTGTCAAAGGAGCTCGTACCAAGGTGTGCACGAATATAGTTTGCGATGTTTTTTTAAGAATATTTTATTGGTAAGATTATCATATAAATCAGTTTTTTTAATTAATAATCTGTATAAGCGTAGACTAAACATTAGAGATGGGATAAATGTAATCTTCTTTAAGCTTACTCTCGTGAATGAAAAGTCCTGTGTGCATAAAGGACATGTCTATCGATGGGTTTCTTTGCCCGTAATTAATGCCCGACCTAGTGCAGTTTTAATCTACCAAACTTCCTTCAAAGCAAAGTGTAGCTATCGATATATTTTCCAATATACGTTGACATGAATTAAGTATCAAAGACTATACCTGATACACGAGCATCTCTTTAGAATTTATCGAAATAAGAAAACAGTAATCTATAAGTAATGACGCACAAATAGACTAACATTGCAAGGGTTTTCATTTATACCTCGTATCACTTCTCATATTCGCGCTTACAAGTCAATCTTCACAAAACATGTTCCCTTTTTAACACATATAGCATCTGGAAATGTTTCAAAATAATAATAATCCTATTTCTATTGCCCTTTTGAAAAAAAGAAAATAATTCATGCAGTTAGTCAATTAAAGGCCAGGTTTAGGTTTGATGCGGTCAGTGATAGGAGACTGGGAATCGACGAGTACGTGTCACCATAGGTCTGATGCGGTCAGTGATAGGATACTGGTAATCGGCGAGTACATGTCACCATAGTTTTGATGCGGTCAGTGATTACAGCCTAGATACGAGACCGGTAATAGGCAAGTACGGGCCATATATTGATATGGTGCGGTCAGGGATAACTATGCGCTCAGGTATCATAAGGCAGATACAAGTTCCGTGATCGGCAAATGCATGTAATATACTGCCGTTATTTAAAAATATGGACCCCCACGCTTTAATTACAATAACATATTTCGATATCATTCAAAGTAGGTGATCTTAGCAAACATCGGTCAGTCGTTATCTATAAGTTAACAAAGAAAGGAGCATTACTTCACTACCACCTACTTTTGTCGATGTAATCTTGGTTGTAAATCTGGTCATGTCAACTGTTGTGTGTGTGTGTGGGGGGGGTAGAGAAACGTGTGTGTGATTCAGTGTTTCGTGATTTATTTATGGGGAGTCGGTGTTGGAAATATATTTCTCAGTCCCAAAAAGTAGTTAATTTATAAGAGCAGACTCATAATGTATATTATTCACGAGCCTTTTACAGGATAAATCAGTTTCATCAAGTGGTCCCTTCTTTCTTAACAGTAGACATTTTCTGGGTATTTTTTAGGAATATGTTATTAGTAATGTCAGATAGGAATAATTCTATATGTTGGGTGTTTGGTTAGTCGTGAAGTTATAATATTGGGCTTTAAAATGATTTTTAATAAATCATACAAATGTGAAATAAGAGAAAATCATGCAAATGTAAAATTCGTGTTCGTGATGTGTGGTTATTAGGTGATTAGAAAATATTATTTGTATTATGCACTCGTTCAAGAACCTCTTAGTTAAAAAAGACTATTATCTCGCTGTCATCTTAAATAGGAAAAAAAAAACAATTGACCTCGACCCAGACTCACCTAGATGTTTGATTCTCTCGGTACAGAGCCTGTAACAATATTGTCGTGATGTTTCGTCTTGTTGTCGTTAAATTTAGTTAATACTGTCGTGATGTTAAATATAATTATCGTGTAATTAGGTATTATCCTGATAGTAATATGGAATGGGATCTAGTAAGATAAAGGAGTCTAATAAATTCTACACAAAATTCGTCAAATTTTTAATAAAATCAACAGAAGTAATTACTAGACATAAGATATGCTAGTAGCCTAAAAATTATTTCGCCTGAATTATCTCCCTTATATATATATATATATATATATATATATATATATATATATATATATATATATATATATATATATATATATATATACATGAACATTCTTATTACCGCGCGCGATAAATGATATTGGCACTGTATCTATTAAGGTCATTTGGGGAAGTCAGTTTACGGGATCATAAGCGTTACACTATTGCGAATAATTTTATTGCTAATATGAGTTAGTTGTTCGTTGCAACGTGACTTGAATAACTATATCTTTATATAGTGTTTTATTTCTCTGTTTAGAACCTACAGTGAGAAAACACCAAAAAAGCAACCTAAACACTATCCATTGTTCGGGTGAATTTCTAATATAGGAAACATATTGTATTTACTAAACTCTCTATTTCCAGAAGAAACGCTATTCTGATTGTTCTTGGGCAAATGCGCTTTATTCCAATTGCCTCGCACTAGATGACCTACTTATTTTGTTGTGCCGAACAGCACCAAACAAGACAAAACTTCAAACGACTGAGTTATCCCTTTTCTCCAACATTTTCTTGATTGCCTCAGCATGTGTTGTCTGTCGTTACGCTATTCATCTCTGTTAATTTTTACTTTGAGGACTAGTCTTTTGTGATTATGTTACACTATGTAATCTTTAGAATAATACACGTGGACTCGCTGGCAAAATACAAAGTCATATGATTTGCAAGATGTTTTTCACAAGCTCTCTGCAAAAATGGTTTATTTGATTTCAATAATGGGATCATATAACTAGTGCCAATATAACTTTATATGATCACCGTGTGAAAACTGCAGTAATTTTTAACACACTTGGGGTTTGTGGCTGGGCTACGTATAGTTACTTGTTTAATCACTTATGTAGGAAGCAGCCGTTCAGATATATTCTTGTTCCTTTCCTAGGAACATCGTTCCAATAAATGTTATTTTTGCTGTACTGCTTTTTCCTTTTACATCAAAACAACACAAAAATTAATTGAGAGGAGCGAGTTTCAGCAATAAACTAGTTACCATTCAGGCCTGACGTCAGTTTAGAAATGAAATAGCTCGTGCTAAATATAGGGTCTATAATTATGTGCTTTGATGTGAATGCAATTAGTTAGTGCAAACTATATGCAAAAAAACACCAAAGTAATACCTGCTAAAGTTATATTGACGTAGTATACAACAGCTGTCTGTATTACTCTGCTCTCACTAAAGTAGTAGTGTACAGGATGAAAGTACGTACGGGGTATATTATTTTCAAAAACCAATACACATCAACATTAAAGCACAAATTTCAACGTTCGAACCACACAATGTAAATTTTTAATGTTTCTTTAATGTGCATCACTTTTCGTTTTTGCACACATTATAAAATCTTTTCTTATATTGGTACATATTTTTATTTATATTGAATGGTTCAGGGGGGTCTAGTGGTTAGAGCGTCCGCCTCTGATGCGGGAAATCGCGGGTTAGAACCCTGGCCGAGTCATATCAAAGACTTATAAAAATGGTACCAACAGTTGCCTCGCTAGGCACTCAGCATTAAGAGGTATGAGTTTGATCTGGACGGCCTGATGTCAGAATAATGTGACTCGGTGGGACCTGATGCTACATGTCTGCGATATAATGCCCCAGTGCTAGACATCGCTATAAACTACCACACTGCAGACATTATAGCGATATGACTGAAAAATTGTTAAAGCTACGTAAAAAGTCCCAAAACACACACATTTATTTTGAATACTTAAATCGTCTTACTGGAACAAAGCAATACACATCATCTGCACAAATATGGGCGACAAACGAAATTGTCTCTGTTAGTATTACAGCAAAAAAAACAACAAACAATCAAACTTGTAAACGGACCAAAGACGTTCGTGAGTAAATTGTGGAAGAAAATTCAATACACTAAGGACTGTCAACACGACATAAAACTTTAAAAGCATTAAACAAACATTTAACTGAGCATATAGGTATGCAGAAATATAGACCATAAAGGTATGTCAAAGTATAGACCAAAAACGTATATCAAAGTATAGACCATAAAGGTATGTCAAAATATAGACCATAATGGTATATCACAGTATAGACCATAAAGGTATGTCATGGTATAGACAATAAAGATATGTCAAAGTATAGAATATCAAGGGATGTCAAAGTATAGACCATAAAATTATGTCAAAGTATAGACTATAAAGGTATGTCAAAGTATAGATAAAAAAAGATTTGTCAGATTATAGACAATAAAGGGGATGTCAAAGTATAGACAATAAAGGTGTGTCAAAGTATAGGCCATAAAGGTATGTAAAAGTATAGACCATAAAGGTATATCAAAGTATAAAACTATAAAGGTCTGTCAAAGTATAGATAAAAAAGATTTGTCAGAGTATAAACAATAAAGGGACGTCAAAGTATAGACAATAAAGGTGTTCTCAAAGTATAGACCATAAAGGCATGCCAAATTATGGACAATAAAGGTGTGTCAAAATATAGACCATAATGGTATGTCAAAGTATAGAAAATAAAGGTATGTCAAAGTATATACCATCAAGGGATGTCTAAGTATAGACAATAAAATTATGTCAAAGTATAGACAATAAGGTGTGTCAAAGTATAGACCATTAAGGTATATCAAAGTATTAAACCATAAAGGTGTGTCAAAGTATAGACAATAATGGTGTTCTCAAAGTATAGACCATAAAGGTATACCAAATTATAGACAATAAAGGTGTGTCAAAATATAGACCATAATGGTATGTCAAAGTATAGAAAATAAAGGTATATCAAAGTATATACCATCAAGGGATGTCTAAGTATAGACAATAAAATTATGTCAAAGTATAGACAATAAAGGTGTGTCAAAGTATAGACCATTAAGGTATATCAAAGTATAAAACCATAAAGGTCTGTCAAAGTATAGACAATAAAGGTGTGTCAAAGTATAGACCATAAAGGTATGTAAAAGTTTAGACCATTAAGGTATATCAAAGTATAAAACTATAAAGGTCTGTCAAAGTATAGACAATAAAGGTGTGTCAAGGTATAGACCATAAAGGTATGTCATAGTATAGACAATAAAGATATGTCAATGTATAAACCATAAAGGGATGTCAAAGTATAGACAATAAAATTGTGTCAAAGTATAGACTATAAAGGTGTGTCAAATTATAGACTATAAAGTTCTGTCAATGTATATACCATAAAGGTATGTCAAAGAAGAAACCAGAAAGGTATGTCAACCTATATGCATGAAGGTATATCAAAGTATAGACCATAAAGATATGTCAAAGTATAGATAATACAAGTATGTCAAAGTCTAGATCAAAAGGGTATGTCAAGGTATAGACCATAAGGGTATATCCAAGAATAGACAATAAAGGTATGTGAAAGCGTAGATTATGAAGGTATGTCAAATTATAGACAATAATGATATGTCAAAGAATAGACTATAACGGTATGTCAAGGAATAGAGAATAAAGGTGTGTCAAAGTATAAACCATAAATGTATGTCGGAGTCGGGATCATAAAGGTATGTCAAAGTACTGACAATAAAGATATGTCAATGTATAGATAATAAAGATTTGTCAAAGTTTAGACGATAAAGGTATATCAAGATAGAGATCATAAAGGTATGTCAGTGTATCGACAATAAAGATACGTCAATGTAAAGACCATAAAGGTATGTCAAAGTATAGACAATAAAGATATGTTAAAGTATAGACAATAAAGGTTTGCCAATGTGTAGACAATAAAGGTATGTAAAAGTGTAGACCATGAAGGTATTTCAAAGTAGAGATCATAAAGTTATGTCATAGTATAGACAAAAAAGATATGTCAGAGTAGAGACAATAACGGTATATCAAAGTTTCGACCATAAAGGTAAGTCAATAAAAAAATAAAAAAGTCTGTCAAATTATAGATAAAAAAGGTTTGTCAGAGTATAGACAATAAAGGTATGTTATAGTATAGACAAAAAAAGATATGTCAGAGTAGAGAACATAACGGTATATCAAAGTATAGACCATAAAGGTAAGTCAATAAATAAAAAAATAAAGGTCTGTCAAAGTATAGATAAAAAAGGTTTGTCAGAGTATAGACAATAAAAGTATATCAAAGAATAGACAAAAAGGGTATGTCAAAGTATAGACCATAAAGGTATGTCAAAGTATAGACAATAAAGTTATATCCAAGTATAGACCATAAATGTATATCAAAGAATAGACTAAAGGTATATCAAAGTATAAACCATAAAGGTATGTCAAAGTAGACTATAAAGGGATGTCAAAGTATAGACAATAGAGATATGTCAAAGTATAGAACAATAAAGGTATGTGAAAGTAAAGACCATAAAGGCACGTGAAATTATAGACCATTAAGGTATGTCGAAGTATAGACACTAAAGATATATCAAAGTATAGACCATAAGGGGGCCCCGAGTGGCCGAGTGGTCTAAAGCGCTCTCCGTTACGGATCACTGCCATCTCACCTCTGTCTGCGTAGGTTCGAGTCTCGGATTCAGCCAATGTGGGTATGTGAGAAAGC
Organism: Sinohyriopsis cumingii; assembly: GCA_028554795.2. Classification (NCBI taxonomy): domain Eukaryota; kingdom Metazoa; phylum Mollusca; class Bivalvia; order Unionida; family Unionidae; genus Sinohyriopsis; species Sinohyriopsis cumingii. Next base: position 35,744,978 of record CM068837.1, on the reverse strand, counting down.
TTGCCAGTAGCTTCTCGTGGGTCGGTGGTTCTTTCAGGGGTTTTCCCGGGTTCTTCCTCCACCATTAATACTGGCCGCCATGTATAGCCTATTGTGTGCTGAAAAATGGCGTTAAACCCTACAACAACAACAACAACATAGACCATAAAGGTATGTAAAAGTATAGACCATAAAGGTATGTCGAAGTATAGACAATGAAGGTATGTCAAAGAATAGAAAATAAAGATATGTCAAAGTAGAGACCATAAACGTATGTCAATGTAGAGATCATAACGGTATGTCATAGCATAGACAATAAAGGTATATAGACAATAAAGGTTTGTCAAAATATAGGCCACAAAGGTATGTCAAAGTAGAGACCATAAAGTTATGCCAAATTGCATGAGGGAGGATGTACTTTATCTGGGGTACAATATATTTGCAGTAAAAGTTGGTGCTGACTGAAATAATGTACTGTAATATGAAACATAACAAATATGTGCATAAAGTATAGGAGCTCTAAGCACTTTAAAATATTAGATAACATATCAAAATGTATACAACGACAAGAATACAACAACAAACACCATGAAATTACAAATCAAGATCTTTCTGACAATACTATAGAAAGTAAACATTATTAAGTCTTTACGCCTGTTCTTGTAATCCAAAAAGGCGAGTTTTAAGAGCACTAAAATTGATAATGCCGTGTGGTTACCTGCCTGTGGATGAACAAATCATCGTCCATCATTTTAATAGCCTGCCAGGTACCAATGCCAAAGTAAAGTAGTAACAAATCTGTCTACACTTGAATAAATACGTATCTTTGGTCTCGGATTGCTGATTGAATTTAAAGAGCTTCCAGTTGGCACAAGGTTCTTACCGTGGTTTTCTCTGGTTCTTTCTCCATCAGTTATACTGGCCGTTATATATTTCCCATCTTGCGCTGAAAATGGTGTTAACCCACCACCACCACCATCTCACTACCCAAACAAACAAACAATAAAACAACAATAACATCAATCAGTTCAATGTCCTGCCAGGCCCCAATGCCACAGTTGTTTAGTTAAACAAATCTACATCCATTAGTTCAATACCCTGTCAGGTACCAATGCCACAACAAAATAGTGTAAATATATGACCTGCATAAACAAATCCACATCTATCCGTTGTGGATAGTATCACATCATACTATAACAGTGTAAACACGTGACATGCATAAACAAATCCCCGTCTGTCCATTTAATGGCCTGCCAGGTATCAATGGCACACTAAAATAGTGTAAACATGTGACCTGCATAAACAAATCTCCATATGTCCGTTTGATGGTCTGCCATGTGCCAGTGTCATACTATAATAATGCACACACCTGACCTGCATATACAAATCCACATCTGTCAGTTTAATGGCCTGCCATGTGTCAGTATCGTGTTATGATAGCGTAAACATCTGACCAGCATATACAAATCCACATCTGTCCGTTTAGTTGCTTGCAGTGTCAATGTCATACTATAATAAACATCTGACCTGCATGAACAAATCCACATATGTCCGTTTAATAGTGTGAGGTACCAGGCCACAGTAAATTAGAAAAGCATAAGTTTATGCACGATTCCACATTCATCAGTTTAATAGTGTGTCGTGTACCAGTGCCACACTCTGTCTGCGGCGGTTCGAGTCTAAGATTCAGCCAATGTGGGCATGTGAGAAAGCTTGCCAGTAGCTTCTCGTGGGTCGGTGGTTCTTTCTGGGGTTTTCCGGGTTCTTCCTCCACCATTAATACTGGCCGCCATGTATAGCCTATCGTGCTGAAAAATGGCGTTAAACCCCACAACAACAACAACAACCAGTGCCACAGTACGGTAGTGAAACATCTGTCAGTGCACGAAGAGATCCACATTCACGAGTTAAATAAACAGGACATATGTTTATAGTGCACGATAAATTCACAGAAACTGAGAATTGTTAGTTATAATAGATTATGTAATTTAAATAGAATTTTGTAGAAATTCATTTTTGAATGACCCCAAAAATCTCGAAAGGGGCGGTCGTACCATGTTGACTACTGGACTGAATAACTAATTCTACTTAACTGGGCTGGGTAAATGGATTTACTTAATAACAGTATGCCCAACTGACCACTGGGCTGAATAGCTTAATCTACTTATAAGAGTTTCGTCGTTATTCATTTGGTCATTTAGAATTGTGAATTAGACACCGTCTTATGTCAGGATACAAAGAGTATAGTGTGTGAATATCATGAACAGTGATCTCGCTTTTAACCCAGTAAACGTATACGGGTTGTCTGTACGCTGGTTTAATATAAAACTGTAGTCATTCTTTATTTATCCTAAGCTGAAGTAACATTTCACTATACAATATACATTGGGCATGGAAGATGAGAATAATTTGCGGAGTGCATGTCCGCAGATTCAAAGAAAATTTGGACAACCCAGCACTGGCAGATATAAATTCATCTTCCTTGTTCGATTGAATAAAAACAGTTTACTGTGAGAGAAAATTTAAGTCGATAAATGCATTTAAAATAAGCTTAGTTGTACTGAACAGAATCACTTCACTTCCAATCTTTTAATCTGTGCACCATTTATATCTAACAGTTTGGGCCATCGTGAACAGCATGTCGTTTATCTGTCAAACAATTGCAGACTGTCCTTCTCTTTGTAAACACAATGTCAGAGTGTTCAGCGCGTCTTCTTTGCATATTAAAATATCTATTTTGAGACAGGATGTACACTTTTCTAGTTTCTAAAATCACATATTTATGTAAACTGGATGCATAAACATAAAACCGCGTGAAACAGGCCCAGGGCTATAAAGTGGTTCGCTCTGTGATATTTTTAGTATCTGTTGAGAGTTTGCTATGTTTTGAAATAGGCCGACGGTTATAAAGTGGTTCGCTCTATGATGATATTTTTAGTATCTGTTAAGAGTTTGCTATGTTTTGAAATAGGCCCAGGCCGATAAAGTGGTTCGCTCTATGATATTTATAATATCTGTTGAGAGTTTGCCATGTTTTGAAATAGGCCCAGGGCTATAAAGTGGTTCGCTCTATGGTATTTATAGCATATGTTAAGAGTTTGCTATGTTTTGAAATAAGCTCAGGGCTATAAAGTGGTTCGCTCTATGATATTTATAGTATATGTTGAGAGTTTGCTATGTTTTGAAATAGACCCAGGGCTATACAGTGGTTCGCCCTATGATTTTTGTAGTATCTGTTGAGAGTTAGCTATGTTTTAGTATTTTTTATATCTCAGCCTCAAAGCATAGTTGGATGGTGCTATCCTCTGTGTGAGTGGGGTGGCTATGAAATTATCATCCTATGCAGTTGCCCCCCCCCCCCCCCACGTGCGAGTGGGTTGGCTGTGAAATTATTATATTGTGCCTGTTAAGCCAGTATGCATACTACTTAAATGTACTAATTTTTCTAGCAAAGGGCGTTTCTTATATGAAGCTATAGTCTCTGGACTTTAAATAAAGTACACAGCCTTTAGTAAATAAGTCTATGTTTGCACACTTATTGAAAGGAATATTGTAAATATAATCGTGCCACGCGTCTTTGTACAGTAAAGGCAGGAAGGAAAGATTTCGTTGTAATTAATAAAGTGCATTCAATTGCACACAAATGCAATCAGGCAATCAGTATTCAACGGCTAACACTCATGAAATGAATGATTTCTTAAAGTGGATCTTATATTAAATTTTAAGATAAATTTAAATATAAAAGTAATCAATCCAATTTCATAACGATTCGTTGCTTGATGATAATCATTTTCTATATTGTAAGAAAGGCTTAAATGTATGGATATATGTAGTCTTAAGGACTAAACTAGAAGGTATATTTTGTTTGATCGGGGAATGGGCAAAGAATGAAATATCATAAACAGCTAGAAACAGAAACGTCCCAAACTTGTACAACGACTTCTGCAAGTTACGAGTAAGAACACCAACTCTGAAATATTACCTACTATTTTCCACTTGGTTTAGTTGGAAAATCATGCTATATTTGTGAACCTCTATAAACTTGGACAAGCATAGCAAATTATCTTTTATAACCAAGTCACATTGTTTAACGGACATAATTTTAATATCGCCCCCCCCCCCGCATCTGTCACCCATTAGAAAATAGAAAAACAAGACCAACTTGGTTTGATTTAATGTTTTTTTATTATCTGCGTTTTGCACCTGGTACGTTCGAATTCTCATCTTGATTTTCTGAATGTACATGGCAGATGAGGCCTTGCTGTAGAGAATCATCAAAGTTTGTAGTAAGTAGGAGGAAAATAACTGAAAAGTGTTTTTCTTCGCTGCTCATTTAAAACATATAAACATAAAATATGCTATAATTTCTTGCATTGTTATTTCAGTGTTTTCTACATACGTACTTTAGATTGGGATCGCTTATCTCGTCAATATATATAAATATCACTTATCTAGTAGAGATATCACTCATCTTATAAATATATAACTTATCTAGTAAATATATCACTTATCTTATAAATATATCACTTATATAGTAAAGAGATCACTCATCTTATAAATACATCACTGATTCAGTAAAGTTATCACTCATCTTGTAAATGTATCACTTATCTATTAAAGATGTCATTTTGTAGAAAAGATATCACTTATGTTGTAATGTAAAGTTATCATTTATCTGGTAAAGATATCTCTTATCTAGTAAAGATATCTCTTATCTAGTAAACATATCACTTATTTACCTAGGAGAGATATCACTCATCTAGTAGAGATATCCCTTATTTATCATGTTGAGATATCATTTATTTATCTAGTAGAGATATCACCTATCTAGTAGAGATATCATTTATTTATATAGAAGAGAAAACGTTTATCTAAAAGAGATATCACTTAATTATCTAGTAGAGATATCACTTATTTATCTAGAAGAGATATCACTTATTTATTTAGTAGAGATATCACTTATTTATCTAGTAGAGATATCACTTATAGTACAGATATATTAGCTATGAAATTAAGATATCACTTATCTAGTAGAGATATCACTTATTTATCTGGTAAAGGTATCACTTATTCATCTAACAGAGATATACGTATATAGTTAAGAAGCCTAAATTTGTCAAATCATCAATTGTTTTTCGAAACAAGTCCTGCTATATTTCTTGTTTTGAATGATAGAAGCGAGTTCTCCAACACACCTCTATTGATGAAAACTGCACATCTGTATCACAGGGGTCCGTTAAAAGTCAAATTAAGACAATCAGATAATTGATGTAGATATAGTGCGACAAACGACTGTAACATATTACAATCCATTTATCGATAATCTGATTAATTTTAGCTAGTGCTGTGTTTGAATGTTGTATAACCATATACGAATGTAGTCAGTTTAAAGTACAATAATCCGTTTGTAAGTTTTGTCACAGTCTAATATATTATCTAAATATAGTACGCACATGTACACTTCCCTGATTATGTGACAATAATTTCGGGCTTTGCTTCTTATGAAAATTTACTGAAACAACTCCTTCTTGTTTTAATTTCTGCTTTTGTCAATTATATCTAGCTGCAACATTGTATTTTCTCCTGCTGACGTTGCTTTCCCTCAGACTTCTGGATTGTGAAATATTTTATTATAGGCGTCTGTATACTTGCTAACAAGGACTATTCTCAAATGTTTCACTTTCTCTGAACCGACAAATCCTGCGCTTAAACATACCGTTTGACTTTTCGTTGACATTTGTTTTGCATTCCATTTTGTGTCCGTTATTAATTTGAAACACAGTTTGGCTATCATCTCATTGTTACGCAAATCAGCAAAAATACAGATCAGACATTGCATGAGAAAACAATGAACAATCCATGTGCAACACATACTTGAGTTACCTTGCAATACTTAAGTTAAGCACATTGGAATATACGCTTAAAAGTTACACACATTGCAATGCACACTCAAGTTATACACATCCCAATACACACATACGTTACGCAAAGGAAAACAATCCATGCATGCATGCATGCATCCCATCCATTCATACGCGCGCATGTGCACACCTACCTACCTACCTACAAACATACATACATACATACATACGTGCAGACAGACTGACAGACAATCATCAGGAACATACTGCTGCGATACAATGTAACATAATCATGGGTCAAGATGTAATTTTAGGTTCAAAGAGAAATTCTGGCTATATTCGTAATAAACTGTGGTCGATGGATTTGTATTTTTCTACCTCTGTGTGAATGTAAGTGCGTTTTTCCAAAACGATTCTGCCTTCAGATGGTTGAATGTCCACACCACCCCTTTTACCCACCTATCTTCATCGCGCCTTTGATCGCTTTTTTCCCCCATTAACCTACGACATTTAATTACTTTTAATGAACGCCTGCGTTTATTTGAAATCCAAATCATTACTTGCGTCCCCAATCAACAGTCATTTCTAGTAATAGTCCCCCATCAACAGTCATTTCAAATAATAAATGTCATTAAATGATTATTAAAATTTTTAACGACTCCTATTTGGAAATGGGTCTTAGTGTAATAGCGCTTTCCATCGCTGGTTTGCATCTTCAAAAAGCAACTGTGAATGCTGAAATGTCATTTAGAATGAGCGAAACCACTTTTATAAGTCAGATAACTTGGTTAATGTGAGCATGATAAGTAAAAAGTGTATATTTGCAAGTAGTTAATGATGTCATGTACACCTCAAAATATATGCAACTTTGGGTGGTAACTGGTGAAAAGGTCATGAAATTACAGCTAAACGTGTTATTGGTTCGTGTATAGAGTTATTCAAAAGGAAGGATAAAATCCTCTCTTAATAGGTACCGTAATACAGTACAATACAAATATGTCACGGTGTGACTTCTGAAGATCGAGTTATTAAGAACTTTATTAGTTAGGGAATTAAACCAAAAACCTCTGAAAATGGCATGAGATGGCTCAATGTAAATGCTAACACATCAATACTCTCTCTCTCTCTCTCTGTTTCTCTCTCTCTCTCTCTCTCTCTCTCTCTCTCTCTCTCTCTCTCTCTCTCTATATATATATATATATATATATATATATATATATATATATATATATATATATATTCAAGTTTAGCAGTGTACTCAGTATAAAAACTCTTATCTATGTGACAACGTAATTTATCTTCTTTCAATTTGTTGAGGAAAGTATTATAAACAGAAACCTAGATTCGTCAATTTATCGACCAAATTTGCAAAGGTATTTCACAGATATTGAACACCAGGAACATTCAGGTGGATTCACCAAAACCTTTCCTTCTGAATTACACTTCACTGAGGCTAAGAAAACGACAGTCGATGACTGATATCTTTTCATTAGAGGATAAAGGATACGAGTAATTAATCTGATAAATTTATATGGGGCAATCATTTTGCAAGCTCGTCCCTGTAATTTAATTTAGTTGTCGTGAATAATTTGATTAAATAGGGAAGATGGAAATCTCGGTTGGAGTGGGATATGATATTGTAGTTTATTAACTTGCTATTCAACTCTTTCAGTTAATAACAGCTGAAATGATCTCTATAAATTCCTTCATACTTTCCTCACAGGTTTTTAATTTGGTAAAATCATACTTTAAGGGGGTCTAGTCCCTTTACAAATATGAACCGTGTTTTCATTGTATAATTTTTTGTGTGCTACTGTAACAGTGAGAGTCTTCAATATATTTACATACACCGTCATTTCATAGAGTTCCTACCATAAAGCTGCTCTTACACGTCTAAATTCAACTTTTATGAAGTTTGTCAGTTATTGGACCGTTGCAAAACACCCCATGGTTCTTGCACTTTCTGACTTGTAATTTTGGTCATTTCATTTGAGTAAGGAATGGACAGGGTGACAGTATCTCTTATTTATATTTTATGCTACATTTTTATTTTATGAAATGTGTTCTCACAGGAGTGACTGTAACTATGTTTACACTGATCATTTAGTAAAATATTTTGATCTTGAACTTTTACAAAATTATTATGATATAGACAGAGAGACTTATATGATCCAACATAAAGTAATTGTACACGGAGTCATTTCAACAAAGAACAAAAAGAATGCGTTTTATATTTGTTAATATGATGTTTTGAATCGAACATTGTAATAATTGTTTGGTAACAGAGCATGGAAAAACGACATTACATATAAAAATGCATTTGTGGTTGATTGTATTTTCCAATTTTATTCCTTACGTTTTACACGGGAGTAAGCCCAGTAACCTACACCATTCTGTTCCCAGCTTTTGTTCTATATATATATATATATATATATATATATATATATATATATATATATATATATATATATTGTATAAACTGTAAATTATTCCCTGATACGAAGTAGAAGCTATTAGGGTAAAAACGAAATCCAACAATGGAAAGTCCTTTCATTTTAAAGTGAGTCAATATACGCGTCTCTTCTATGTACGATATTAAGTTGCCATTTGACGTCCATAATTCATCAATCCTTGATCAAAAAGCACGCTATACCAACCTAAATATTTTCCAATATTAAACGTCTGGGTTCCACAGATTGTCCTTTCTCTGACCTACTTACGTGACGACCGGCGTTAATTAGGGGTGTCTTTATTTATTTGTGTGAATTTCTAGTTCGAGGTATAGCGTAGTCAATATTTCCTGTCATCATTGTCAATATTCGATGGTCTTTCAAAGTGATACTTTCAAAGCGTTTGCTATGAATTTTCTACTTTGGTTTAATAACATATTTTATTACACCACTGTAGAAGTTTTGTGATGAAGGCTTACGTCAATGCATAATTATTTTCTCCTTGTGCCATGCTTAACTGCTAGTGTTTTTCAGCTCTTGATTGTGTCAATTTTAGTTAGGACCAATACAAAGTAGCTTTTGATATTTTATTGCATACATATAAGGTAAAAATAATAATGTTGAATCTCAGCTAACCAATGCGGGACCCCGAGTGGCCGAGTAGTCTAAAGCGCTCTCCGTTACGGATCACTTATATCTCACCTCTCTCTGCGTGGGTTCGAGTCTCGGATTCGGCTAATGTGGGTATGTGAGAAAGCTTGCCAGTAGCTTCTCGTGGGTCGGTGGTTCTTTCAGGGGTTTTCCCGGGTTCTTCCTCCACCATTAATACTGGCGGCCAGGTATAGCCTATCGTGTGCTGAAAAATGGCGTTAAACCCTACAGCAACAACAACAACAACAGTTAACCTATTTCCAAGCGTCAAAGTCAAACACGTGCTGATGCCCATTGGCCGCTGACCAATACTGTAGCTAGAAAATATGTTAGGCATGGTAAGCTTGACGGACACTTTTGTTCATGTCGGTCACCTAGCTGACCTATGGTCACCCAGCTGACTCTCACTATATGACACATATAAATTAAAATTAGTATAACGTCATCATTTTTCAAGAAATGGTTTTTATAATATTTAATAAATATGTATCTTTCATATCAATTCATATATGTTAAATTGCCAAGTGAGATAAATCCGATTTTGTATGATGTACTACGCAAATGAGTGGTCGTGTATTTAAATATTGCCCGAATTGTATCTGAGAATGGTTGCCTATTTAATATTCCCAGTGTAGTATCAGAGAGTGGTTGTCTATTTAACGTTGCCAGAATTGAATCTGAGAGTGGTTGTCTATTTAACGTTGCCAGAATTCAGTCTGAGAGTGGTTGTCTATTTAATATTGCAAATGTAGTATCTGAAAGTGGTTGTCTATTTAACATTGACAGTGTCAGAGTGGTCGTCTATTTAACGTTGTCAGTGTACTGTCTAAGAGTGGTTGTCTGTTTAACACTGCCAGTGTAGTATTTTGCCAGAATAGTATTTGAGAGTGGTTGTCTCTTTTACATTGCCAGTGTAGTATCAAAACACGGATACAATTTTTTAGCGTACGAGCTAATTTCAATCTTTCGAAGAAACCCTTTCGTTACAATGTCGGATAAACCGAATTATTGGATAAATAAGGGCGATTCTGAATAAATTTCAACCGATCATTGCAAATTATGGCTACCTATAAAATCAATTGTCAAAATATCATTATAGGACGACTCGATAAATGATTGTAAACATATATCAATAAACTATGTACAAAGAGCTCGGGTAGGTAGTAAACTTTATTTTTCGATGTTACTGTATTACATACAAAGTTAAACACAATTTCTCATGCAGAGGGCAAATAAGCTCTATAACTTTCAAGCCTCTTGAATCAACCAATAATCTCCAATCTTATTAAACTCGAGACCTCCGATATATCGGAGATTTGACGAATAGGGTCATGTGCTGTTAACATTTCAAATCAAATTTGCAAGTAAGTAACAGAGCATGAACCAACAAGCTAATCACATTAATACCGTAATACCTCAATACCGCAAACCGTTAACGCATGGCTTTATGGGTCATATACTAGTCATACATATAAAGATACGAAAATGTGATACACATCCTTCGAGGAAGGTTACAGGGTCAAGGTGTGGTGGCTTGCCTTACAGTCCGAAATAAAACAAGGTGGAACTAAGGACTGTGGGTTGCATCAATGTGCTTCTCTGCAGCCGGTTGTTTGGTGAAATGAGACTTAAAACTATATATCAAAATTTGTATGATAATAATTTAATATAGTTATTACTTTTGACCATTTAATATGTAAAATATTAACAACTAACCTCAAATCTGAAATTTTTGTACATATCCACAAGGTATGTAATGAGTATAACGTATGTACATCTATTAATAGTTATATATCAAATGTTGTTATTACTGAGATTGACCCATCAAACAATAATATAGTTCAATTCGCCCTTTTGAAATTTCAGACGACTTCAATAAATAAAAAGACTTTTAATCTTTTAAAAATGTGCATGAAGCTTCTTTCGCACTACGCAGATACTCGTTCTTTTTTATTTAATGCATATTTTGTTAGTTTTTAAATTTCTGCTCTTTAATTATTGTCCTTATTTGTCTTTTGTGTTCTTTCGATAACAATGTACACACTGAAATCAGACAGTGGACGTATCTACTGATATGTCGGATTGTTACAAAATGGAAGATGATATCTAAATAAAAATAACGTAATATGCCAAGGGAAATAAGACCTCATAATTTTTTGAAAATAACTTCCGTTATCCAATGAAATAAGACTTCATAATATTTGAGGGGTGGTCAAGTGGTCTAAGGTGCTTGCTTTTACAGTTCACTGACATATCTCACCTTTATCCGCGTGGGTTCGAGTTCCGGCTCGACCAATGCGGGTGTGTGAAAAAGATTGCCAATAGCTTCCCATGGGTCGATTGTTCTTTCAGGGGTCTTCCACCACCTAATATACTCCCTGCCAAGTATAATCTGTCATATGCTGGGAAAATGGCGTTAAACTCCACAAAATCATAATTCTTGTCGCGGTGGAAGTTTATATCCTCCAGTTTGATAGATGCACTCTTCAAACGTGGACCCACAGTTTGACTATTGACCGACAGTTTGACTATTGACCCACAGTTTGACTATTGACCCATAGTTTGACTATTGACCCACAGTTTGACTATTGACTCATGGTTTGACTATTGACTCACAGTTTGACTATTGACCCACAGTTTGAGTATTGACTCATGGTTTGACTATTGACTCACAGTTTGACTATTGACCCACAGTTTAACTATTGACCCTAGTTTGACTATTGACCCACAGTTTGACTATTGACCCACAGTTTAGCTATTGACCCTAGTTTGACTATTGACCCACAGTTTGACTATTAATTATTGCCATCTTCATATAATGTGCATTGTTATACTCTCCTTAAGAGGGCCTCTAGGGAGAATAGTCCTTGACTAATGAGTCACCCTCTATAAATAAAGCATTATTATTATTATTATTATTATTATTATTATTATTATTATTGACCCATAGTTTGACTACTGACTCATGGTTTGACTATTGACCCACAGTTTGACTATTTACTCGTGGTTTGACTATTGACTCATGGTTTGACTATTGACCCATAGTTTGACTATTCATTATATGTCACATTTTTAATTCCTTTAACCTTTCTGTAATTACTGAGACATTAATCTCCTATTCACAACAAACTGCATTGACTTCCAGCATGTAAGTTTATATAAATTTAAAGGGACTTATGCAGAGGGAATTCTTAGCATTTGGTCAGAATGGTGTCCTGCATTTACTTATTTTGTCATAAAGTTTGTCACAATACTTCTTTTTAAAAGTGCGAATTGAAAAAACAATATTGTAGATCTTTAAAACGTTCCGAGATCTCGAGGTTTTGTTCCGAGATTTTGAGGTTTTGCTCCGATATCTTGATGCTTTGTTCCGATATCTTGATGTTTTGTTCCGATATATTGATGTTTGTTTTGTTCCGATATATTGATGTTTGTTTGTGGTATCTTGATGTGTTGTTCTGATATCTTGATGCTTTGTTCCGATATCTTGATGTTTTGTTGTGATATCTTGATGTTTTGTTGTGATATCTTGATGGTTTTTTGTTGTTGTTGTTGTGATATCTTGATGTTTTGTTCGTCACTCTCCGGTCTGTGTTTATACATCCCATCTCATAATCTAATAAATCATATTGTTATCAGAACATCAGTACATTGAGAAACACAACGCACCTTTAGGAATATTGACTTGTCGCTTCTAATCTAATCTATTCAGAAACAATGTGGGTTTATGTTTGCAGAGAACTTTACGCGTTAACGTAATATTATCAACAAATATTCCGGTTCACGTCAAATATGAGTGTTGTTTGTTAACTTTGAGAGCACAACTGTACATACAATATCAAAACACTGATTGCATCGGATAAATACTTCTCGTGAAACATTAAGTGTATCCCCTCTGCTGCCATTCCTAGAAAGGCATTATAAAAAAAAATAGCACGCGTACATCCACCCATATATATATATATATATATATATATATATATATATATATATATATATATATATATATATATAGTTTATAGAGGGGATGGAAAAACAGAACAGTGGGGTCTTTGCAAGATAAGCCGATGGATTAATAGTAAATTGTGGTGGTCGCAGCTTGTAGATGTAAGGTATTATTGTACCAGTCAACAAATAGCTAGCAATATATAATTCACAATCATCCATTCTTTAAACAAAATCGCAAGGCATGGCAACATTGTTTGCTGGGAATATTTGTGTACTTAAGACGACATTCAGTTACTCTTTGATTATCAAGAAAACATCTCTATGACGCGATTAAAATGAAACTGACAGATTGCCATGATATAGATTAAGACGCATTCTCATTACCACAACAAATAATGTAAACTAAAGTATTTTAAACGTTTTGACTCTAACCCTGTGGGATTTAGTTTGAAACGTTCATGAAAACTAGTTCAGTTATCATAATCAGAATTTGTATCGACATTGGTCCTGGATATGCGATCAATTTACGGTGTGCCGTTAAATCCCGTGATACCTCACACTTTTACCAGCTATAGTATTAGTTGCTGTCCGCAGTGAAGACAAGGAGGGGGGGAGGGCACTGGGATATATCCCCGGGGCCCTGGCCCATAAGGGGTCCCGGGCCGAACAACATTTTTTAATTTTATAAAAGTAAAATTTTGTTTGAACAAGAACTAGGAGAGGCCCGGGTGTTTCTTACCACAGGGCCCGTGATCGCTCTCTTACGGCCCGTACGTTCCGTACATGTCGGCTCTTGGTATGGTTTCACTGGCAAATGGCGATATAGTAATTATTCATTTATGAAGTCATCATTATTAAAAAAGTACATTAAATGTCGAGGAGCGATCATCACCATAACTTTTCTCTGAACTATATAAGATATGCGCCTATTTCTGACACTGATTATTGCACGAACTACTGGGGATGGTGGTGGGGCGGAACTATGCTGTGCGCCTATATATGGTACTACTAGGGGCAGCGCATTGGACTATGTTGGTAGCCTTTCTCCGGAACTAACTAGTCGGGGTAAGGGGGACTAGATGTTCCTATATAAGACACTGATTTATGGGATGGGGTATGCTTATGCATCTATCTCTGGCATTGACTATTGTGGGGTGGGCGACGAATTGTTAAGAAAAATCTAGGTCCACATATTAGACCTTTTACACTGGTTTGCTTTAAACTGTTTTGAATTACTCATACTAGATATGCTAATTTTTTATTTGCATTGTCTGAAACAAAAACAGAATCCCTTTTTTTTGACGACAGTTATTCTGATCCGTATATATAAGGCGCTTGACTTAGTTCTCAGTATATACAATGCGCTTTGTTTTGATTGTATTTTATTCGTACGTTTTGGGCAGGTTTAATTTCTTTATACCATAGTCGGAACACTTTAGATTCCAGTGCCGCAGGGCAGAATCAGGGTGCAAGTGTGTGTGTGTTGGGGTGGGTGTGTCCGGGGTTTCCAGACCTCCGCAAGGTTATAAAAAACGGACCGCTCCGGTGGCCTAGTGGTTAGAGCGTCCGCTTCGGACACGGAAGGTCCTCAGTTCGATCCCTGGACGAGTCATACCAAAGACTTTACAAAAATGGTACTAACAGCTGCCTCGCTTGGCGCTCACTATTAAGAGGTTAGTGTTAGGACTGGTTGGCCTGGTGTCAGGATAATGTGACTGGGTGGGGCATCATGCTTCATGTCTGCGGCATGATGCCCCAGTGCTAGACATCACTCTAAACTGCCACACTGCAGGCATCGTAGCGATATGACTGAAAAATTGTTAAAGCTACGTTAAAAGTTCAAATCACTCACTCACTCACTTAAAAAAACGTACACGCAAACGAACACTGGTCACTTGAATTTTTACCACCGTTGTATTTTTGCGCACGGGTTTGTGGTGTTAGGCAAACTTTGAGTAAATATACACATATGTTTTGCTTTGGTGCACTTTCGAGGAAAGTTCGGGCACTTTTGAAATGTTTGAAACCCCCTCCCAACCATTAACCTGATCCGGCCCAGTGCAAGTATGTTTTGACCTTAGAATATTTTGTATTCAATATATGGACAAAATGTAAACTCCTTTGCAAAAGAAAACAAATTTAAAAAAATGCATATGAGCAAAATTTTATTTCAAAGACTGGCTAAGGAGATAGATAAATAGATACATACATGGACAGACCATACAGACCATACACACATACCATATTTCACACATTTAGTGATATAATCACAAAGTGAATTTTATACTTTACCATTACATGAGTTATAAAACAGCAATGCGTACACAATACATTATCTCTCGCTCTTTCTGTCTCTGTCTTCGTCCCTGTGTCTTTCTCTCTCTCTCTGCGAAAAGCTTCAGACAAATTGATGAGTAATAAAATCACTCGCAAGTTTGCGCTGGACGCAACAGCGTCGCTCTCTAGCGTCACCTTTGTCGCCTCCAACCACCGGAGAACCTTACAACGGCTATTTTTACACAAAGTGTAAATTACACACTTCATTTTTATAGATAGATGACGAGCACTTTTGAGTCAATTGACGGTTTATCTAATGTACTCCAACCATGTGACCTTAATATGTCTTCATAAATAATGTTTCTTCACAACACCTGTAGAAACATACAAGGAAAATCGTGTAAATTGGTAGAGGGCGTTCAGTTGAAGTGGGTTATTCAATGATCATACGATATGCAGAGTCATTCATTTAATTTGTACTGGCTATGGTAGCAGGAATACACGCAATCCTGTAGAATGTATATTGTGAAGCCAAAATCCTCCTTGATTTTCTGAGCGAAATTTATCAGGAAACCAAATAAAATAAATATTTCATGACATCTTGCTGAGTGTACATAACGAAGACTATAGGCAATTTAATTATCTCCTTAACATGAATCAATCATTTTTCCTAGCTTTGCATGAAAGTGAGATACGGCCATGAAATAAGAACATTATCACAAATACCGTTTTCTGTATTGATGATAGACACGTTTTTTATTGTGCTGCCTTTTGTTGTTTGTCAGAACTGGGAGACAGTTTTCTGAAAGGCTGTATCATATATACTATCATACACTATTATTTTGATTAATACTTTGTTGGTCAATATAAAGTGTTTGCAGGTTCTTTTATCTATCTTGCGAGTCTCTGGAGCAAACGTACTTCCCGATCTCAAAACACGTCAGGCATTTTTTTTTCTCCCTTTTCACCCTCTTTGCACATCATGTTAGCGTATTTACCGTAGGTGATTGTACCAATAAATCATTTATAAACCGAGAGAATAAAATTTTCCTAGATATATGTCAGACAACGTGTTCACTGACGAACCTGGGATCGTTTCAAGGTAATTATGACTAAACAGAGACCCACACAGGAGAAGGCAAGCTAGTAAAATCAACGTCCGTAGGTGGGTGAGATGGATCTGAAGATTAGTGTAAGAGATAAGAATGCAATGCTAATGACTGTAATTATATAGGCCTACAATGATATTGCATATATTCACACAAGTGCATATGAAGTATTTTACTGATCTTTTGATCCCCTTTGTTATTGACTTTATGCACCTCTATATAAATTATTAGCACGGATCAGCGGGTGCATAAAGAACGCAGTTTTTAGCAGAAACATTCAGCCGTTACCAATAAGAGCGAATGTTTATAGGATGACCACACACAGACCCCCCCCCCCCCCAACAAATCCAATAAGCTGTCAAAGAAGATGATCTGTAATCACTGACTATAGAAACTGATTTTAAAAATAAAATGAAAGATAGGCCCCCAAAAATATCTATTTTTGTTGTAGTAATTTGCTGTCATTTATATATAATCAAATATTATTTTGAAGTGTTTTAGACTGTAGTTACGATTTTGACTTAACAAAATCTTTACTATTGGACCGTGTATATATATATATATGGCCGGATTAGTTGGGGCCTTTCTGGACCATCTCCCCCGCTAAAAGCTAGTACACGCTGTAACAAGGTAACCGGCAGAGATTTCGGATTTACAACAGAACGCTTTTGATGGTGACACAAATACAATGTTTAATGATAAACGACTTGAATGAGCAAATAATTATGATTAATGCGTGCGTATATATCCACATATTGGATCAATTAAAATAATCCGCACGAACGTATAACAAAAATACAAATAAATGACTTTACACAGTACAAACACAAGGGGTGAATGATTCACAGTGATTCCACAACGAAGGAATGATGTTTTATTTAAATAATAAAAACTGGTATTTTACTAATATAGCAAAACTATATGCACTCAGATAGTGAAAATGATGAAAAGAAAGAGACAGATGTACAAAATATCTTTAGTCCCCAAAAACACACTGGGTATTACAAACCCTAAAGATTAGTTCACGGCTTAAAGATCACATGTATGAAGTTACACACTCCGTCACCAGCACACTTGGCTACCAGTCACATTGGTCAGTCAAGCAGACAGTATTCCAGTTTGGTCAATGAAGCAATCAGCGCCCACCAAGTTCGGTCATATCAGCGCCCACCAATCTCGGTCAGCTAGGCCCGATCACCTGCTACTCGACCAGCAACACTTTACTCAGCTCTACGGCTGCTATGGTTCAGCTTCACAGCTGCTACGGTCATTTCCTGTGGTTAGCTCTACAGCTTGTACCACGACGAATCCTATCAATCCGATCACTCTGGTCACTTTGGTTAGTCCGACCACTCCGATCACTCTGGTCAGCTGAAAATACATCCAACACCGAGCTCTGCATGACGGGGCATATACGATAAAACGTAAAGACGTTATACAGGGTAAGCTACACATATTACATTCTCGGTACAATAATTATAAAATACATAAGTTCAGAAGTGAACCTAACCGTGCCTGACAAGAATCGTACGATACTAAACGTTTCTTAAAAATGCAACTAAATCTATTGCTAATATACATTTCTTGCTAAGTCACAAACAAGAATAGAAAATATTTGCATGATACTACGTAAGCTGAAGTTACATAGAAAATATAAAAAAATAAACGTGGTAGTACAATAGTTATAACTTATACACCATAAATTAATAAATAACTCATATACCTCTACAGCTGAAGATGTACAAGTCCTTAAAGAAGTTGTTGACACCTCTTAGCCCCGTCCTAGCATATATAGCTGGTTAGGATTTTGAAGTGACACCCTGGTTTTCCCAAAATGTGATGTGATGCGGGGTTTCCCTGTCCTCCCATTTGGTGTTAGTTGCATTGTTGTTACACAAGAATAAATATGATTTTATAATATAAGTGTAATTTCGTCAGGGTTATTCTTTGTTTTGTTTACCAAATTATAGTGTTTTTAGCTATCACAGTAAAAGCTTGGGTGGTTACACTCTCTTCCTGTTGCCTGGGCTGGCAGTGGACCTGGTTTCAAACCTCCCTGACTTCGAACTTATAATAGTACTACCCTCCCTTAAGACTATTAAGTCCCAGAGTGGGGTTCCTCTCCCTTGATCCACACTGTTTTTTACATTTGAGTGGCTCTGCCAAAGTCAGTGTTGTCCTTGTGTTATTCGATAGTTAGTGCTTGTTGTAGTGGTTACCCTTTTGTTGTTAGGACGGCTCTATCTAGATCAAATTTTCTATGGTTGTTTTCCTTATCTATACCTATTTGTGTAAAAAGAACATTTTGAATGAATATTTTAAGCCGAATGAAAATATCTAGTATTGAAAATAATAAGTTTTCTATGTGCATGTATTTTGATTTGTTGAGTGCATGTTTAGCGTTTTGTTATTTGTGTTTAAGTTGAACTATATGCCTTAGCATACTGTTGTCAAATTACTTTGTGTTTGAGTATTGCACCAAAAGATAAATGTGTACAATTGCACTTGTCAGGAACAGATTTCCCTGTGGTAGTTTCTCCTTAGAGTGCGCGTTCTTAGATGGCTTAACTACCCAGAGAACCTTGTCCCTGTAGCTTCAAAGTTAAGAGAATTACTGCTGTAGTTTTATAATTTAATTCGGGATGATGGTGACCAGGATGAATATGCATTAGGAAATAGTTTCCACCTCATGCATTGTAAATGAGATAGCTCACTTTGTGGCTTTTCCATGAAGGGATTGAAACTGAAGGTGAACATGGGTTCATTCTGAAATGGTGATTGGGATAATTTGTATATTTGTAGTCTTTTATTTTAGTTATATTGTCTTCCTGAGTTTTCATTTTTGGGTTTGTACTAATGAAAGTAGAGTTTATTGTTGATATATTTGTTTCAATTTCTTCTTCTTTTCCACAGCTGTCTGTGTTACATTTAGTTGAATTTTTGTGGGGGGTTATGTGTTTCCATTTGATGAGTTTGCTTTTCGCATGGGGCAGGTAGTGGAGTCTCAAATTTTTGTTCGCTTCTTCGTGTGTGGGTATGATCAGTCGCATTAAGTTCTAGTATTGTTTTTGTTATTGCCTTTCTTGTATTGGTTCTGTCATCATTTATTGGGAGTAGTAAATATGGTGTTGTTTCATTTCATTCAAAAGTCTTGATTTCAGTTGTGTTCAGTGTGTCTACTTCTGGGGATCTCTCTTCTGGAACTCTTTATTTTATTGTATTGTCCTCTTTTGGTGAGTTGGCTTTTCTCTTGACTTTTGTTTCCTTTGCTTCTTGAATTTTGTTTGAGATTGCTGTATCAGCTATCGGTGTACGAGTCGTTTCTGTTTCCACCTTACTTGTAGGTGTTGTTTGCTCTAGTGATGGCGTGATTTGTGCTGGTGCTTTATTAGTTAGTAATAGTAGTGATGGTGAAGGTGTTGTAAGCGTCTGTGATGTTTGCTCTGCTGGTTGTGATTCTTGTGAAGGTGAAGCTTCATCCATTGGCATAATTCCCATGTCTTGTATTATTGCTTGTTCATGTGTTGTATTTGGTAGTGTGTTTGCATGTTTCCAGATTGTTTTGTTGTTGTTGTTGTTTTTTGTTGTTTTTGCAGTACCATTTCCTGTGACCATTGATTCCACAACCGTCACACGCCCTTGTCATGTGACAGTTGTATAAGCAGGTCTGCACCGGTATACCATAGATTTTGAATTGTTCCGGTATTTTCGGCGCATCCCTGATATCAACTGTAGCTATGCTTTTACCATTATGAAGGGGGGGGGGGGGGCAGAGTGGCAGAGTGGTCTAAAGCGTTCTCTGTTACGGATCACTGCCATCTCACCTATGTCTGCGTGGGTTCGAGTCTCGGATACGGCCAATAGGGGTATGTGAGAAAGCTTGCCAGTAGCCTCTCGTGGGTTGGTGGTTCTTTTTCCGGTGTTTTCCCGGGTTCTTCCTCCACCATTAATACTGGCCGCCATGTATAGCCTATCGTGTGCTGAAAAATAGCGTTAAACCACAACAGCAACAACAACAACAACCATTATGAAGGCCCGGTATGGTCTTGAAGGTATCCTTCTGGTCTTTTGTAATCTTTACACTTATTCTCACTTGGAAGCCCTCCTGGGAAACATCCATGGGGATCTCCCTCGGAAACTTTGAAACATAAATTTCAGCATATTTTCTCTATTAATCTAGTCATGGGGGTGGGGGGAGCTGTCATTCTGGCCACCTTGTCTCCCAGAATAATGTTGCCTTTAGGCAACATAAATGATTTTTTTCTTGGGGTAGAAAAGGACAAAACCCATCCCAATGTTGTAGCGGGTATCTAAGTTTATTGAGTTTATCCCTCTAGCCGCCAATGTAGCCAAAACTGTGATATCATTCGGTCTCTCTTGGGCCGGGATGTCAGAGAGATCCAAGGCTTGTGTCCACTGGTCTCTGTATGCCTTAAAAATCATGCCTTGTTCTATTTCTTCCTCCTCAGTTCTGAAGTATTGTTTGATGAAATGATCCCCATTAACGTGTGGTTGTGGAAGTGTTGTTGTCATAATGAATTTGACGCGAAAAGGCGCGTTAGTTCTATAAAAAAAATGTTTTTTGCAATGAAATTTAAAATACAACGGATTAGCGAATTGGTGATCTGATGTTATTTGGTGCTTCCTTATAGACCGCTCACTGAGATAACGTTCCGTAATGTAAAGAATTCGTCCTACGGTAAGTCATTTATACATAGACGATGCAGCCATACATTGCCTGAGCGCTGGAAGTATTCGGTTCCTACCATCAAAAGCACTTCACACGTGCGGCATAGGATGAACCGAACTTAGTATTTCGAAATCTTTATACAATATACCTAAATTACACTCGGATATTGTTGTACACAAAAAAAAAAAAGAAGAATAATAATAATAAAAAAACGAAACCCGAGTACATGTATTTAAATAATAAATGAATAAATAAAGAGATTTATACAATTCCGTGACACGCGCAAAAACAGATGTAGAGTCTTGAAATTTTATCATCGTTTTATTGGTGTGTGTGTGTGTGTGTGTGTGTGTGTGTGTGTGTGTGAGAGAGAGAGAGAGAGAGAGAAACCCCGACAAGCAAAAGCACAAATATATGGTGTGAAGTAGGCGAAGTCGCTCTTGGGGTCGCACCGATTCGTTTCTCAAAGGCACATGCTACAAAAGACGACTGCTCAAACAAGACAAGAACAAAACACAAGCTACAAAGGCATAATTCAAGGAAGAAAGAACAAAACACAAAAACGTAATAACATTACTTTGTGCCCTCAGCTTCATAAAGCAATCGATACACTTGGGTTCCTTCGCAGCAGTTTTGCACTTTTGTTTATCCATTTTTCGTTCATACATACGATTTTATTTCATGACGAACACGTCTTTTTGATCGAGTGCCATTCATTCCAAAGACAACGTAGTCGTTGTACCAATACTGTTTTTGAGACCGTATTGACTAGAAATTAAAACAAAAACAAGAAGAAGAAGAACATAATAACACTAATAATAATAATAATAATAATAGAAAAATAAAAAAAGGAAACGGCCTTCAGTATTGAAACAGAACTCCAAGATATGTTCAATTTCTGTTTCAATACTAAAGTCCGCTTCCTTATTTCTTTAGGGGATGAATTTTCCAGAATGTTAGAATAAACAAAAATTGAAAGTTTCTTTATAATTCGAGTGTGATGAATCCAAAAAATGAACTCATCTTGATGGTATCTTTTCAGATAAATTCACAGGTAGCATTCAAACACATGTACCGGCAATTATTTCTTCCAAAAAAATCTTGACCTCATGTTATTTCAAGCTGACATTTGCATATTTCATACATATGGTTATAGAAAAATGTTGGATGGATATTCAGCCATAAGAATAAATAGATTTTTCCTATATTCCAGGTACTTCGAAAGCTTTCTCTCCCTTTTTATCAACTACCCCACCCCACACATCTTTGCATGAAATAATATATTACTGAGTCGTACACGCTGAAATTATATGTTTCTATTCAAATTCAATGTTTTATGCATAATTTGTGTGTGCAGAATTCAAAATCGAACTCATCTTTATGATATTCTTTCAAATAAATTCACAGTATGCATTTAAACACATGCACCACCCACCATGTTAATATTGGTCTTTGATCTATTTTTTTTCGAAATCTTGACTTCTTAGTTATTTCAAATTGAAAATTGCATATTTTTTACATATGGTAAAATAGAAATGTTTTGTGAACATTCAGCTTTAATAATAAGTTTACTTTTTCATTGTTTCGGGTACGTCTGAAGCTTTTTTTTTTGACTTGTTTAAGTGCCCTCCCCCAATCATTTTCATAAAATACCATAATGACGAGTCAAACATAAGTTGAAATTGTATCTTACTCTTAAAATAGTGCATAATCAATACAGTATTCTTGTACATATATATGTTTCTCTTAAATCACAATTTAGTAAACACTAATTACCACTTTTAAATTAATTATGATAAGATAGTTTTGGTCAATATTCATATCTTTAAAATTAATGACAAACAATATAAGCCTGAAAAACCTAATTCACAAATATATCAATTCCTTCAAGTAATAAACATTAATACCAGAAATTGTTATAGCTTAATCTTCATTTAAGAAATTTGACACGTGCCAATGTATGACACTATCCCCTGCCACCATAAGTGCATTTAACTATAGGAAATATCTGAAGTGTCAGACATGTGTTATGGAAAAGCAAGCAGACAGCTCCTTTACGTTGAAAGTTATGGATATGATTATGTACTTAATTGTAAAATAATGTTGAATAGTTTTATTATAAATTGTATGTAAGGTTTATTTTCCTTTATTCCAGGTCTTTAATGTAGAAGATGTCAGCTTTGTGGCAGAAAGGTATATATAATTAATAATAATAATAATAATAATAATAATAATAATAATAATAATAATTTTGTATACCAGGTGACTCATTTAGTCAAGGAATATTATCATTTAAGACCTCTTAACAAGAAAGTATGATAATGCACATCATCGGTAAAACAAACGGTAATATTTTATTATTTAGTTTAACATGTCTTTATGAAGAGTAAATACTAATATAATTTATTAGTAACACATACATGTGCATGATATTTCTTTTTAAAGAGAAGAGTAATAGAACAGATTTTGTTGGTCACCTTGCTATTTTTCTTCTATTTCTCCAGTATGTCTATTACTACTACTACTACTACCACTACTACTACTACTATTACTACTACTACTATTACTACTACTACTACTACTAATCTACTACCAATCCATTATATTATATATTATAGTCTTCACCCAGCCACAATATTACCTTTTAGGATGCCAGTACTGCTAACACTACCACCACCACCTGTCCATTATATTATCCGTTCTAGCAATTAGTGAATACTAATTATACTACACATACCTCAGTAGGGACTACTAATTATGCTACACATACCTCAGTAGGGACTACTAATTATGCTACACATACCTCAATAGGGGCTAATAATTATGCTACACATACCTCAATAGGGACTACTAATTATGCTACACATACCTCAATAAGGACTACTAATTATGCTACACATACCTCAGTAGGGACTACTAATTATGCTACACATACCTCAATAGGGACTACTAATTATGCTACACATACCTCAATCATCCATCCAAAATGATATCTGTGCTGGTTGTTAAAGACTTTACTTTTCAAAGAATACCTTCACCTGTAGTTATTTACTTTGGATTTTAGGTATGAAAATTTTTAACTGCTTGATCACTATTCTCACAGAATAACTGTTTTCTGGTATGATTTCTTCATAGTTTCAACAAATGATGGTCTAAGGTTCATGGTATTGACTTTTCCCACAGAAGTGCAATTGTCAGAGCTTTATGCACTTTTTAGACTCTAAAAATAAATAACCAAAGCACATGAGATTGCTTGCTTGTACTACATGTGCACATGGTAGGATTATGGACCAAGTCAAGCCCACAAGTATGACTGAGCTATTGTCTAGTAAAAGAAAATAGTGAAATTTATGATCACTCTGAATGCAGTAACAGGTCAGATGATCATCTTTGAAATGCAGGCATATAATTGTGAACTTCCTTCAGTCAGTTAATGCAAATTGGTTGGTATGGAAGAGAATGACAAGGGGTAGCTCATCAGCTGATAGATGATCAGCTATGGTAGAAATGGGCACATGATTGCATACATACGTTGTGAGGTTCATCTGAAACTCTTAGACCAGCTGTCAGTTGTAGGAGAATAAACTATGCTAAAATTATAGACAGAATTTTGCCAAACCTCTGATAGACATATGTGAACATGGTAAACAGGTCTGTGAGGTGAAAATTAGTGAGCCAAAAAAATTACTATCTTTGACTTTATGTGCTGCATATATTCATTGTTAGGATCAAACTTTGGATCACAGAGTAGCAAAGAGTGAACTTTCCTTATGAAATCAGTTAAAAAATTGTTGTTCTCTAAAATTACACCTAGTAATTTTACCCAAGTCATAAACAAACTAATAGTCAGAGGAAACATATAGCTTTCATAACTACACCTTGTAGCTTTTGGCTTCCAAGAGAGATAACTCTTTTATCTACTTCAGTTTACAGCATCTGCCTCAGGTGCCTTCCCTTTCCTTTCTGCGGCATGACATTTTGGTGGGACCAAAGACATACTTCCAGATTGTGGGTCGAATGCTGCTTCATCATAAATTCCTGATGCAGACAGAGAGACGTGAGCCAAAGTATAATTTTCCAGGGTTCTGTTCAGGATGTCTTCGGATGGGACTTTGCTATGGATGTGAACGAAGCTCAGAGCTACAGTAAGCTTTAGGGACAAACCAATTGATTTTTGGAGGGTAGGGCTGGAACTTTCAGAAGGGACCAGCCATTTGATTTTTGGATGGTAGGGCTGGAACTTTCTGAAGGGACCAACCAATTGATTTTTGGAGGGTAGGGCTGGAACTTTCTGAAGGGACCAACCAATTGATTTATGGAGGGTAGGGCTGGAACTTTCTGAAGGGACCAGCCATTTGATTTTTGGAAGGTAGGGCTGGAACTTTCTGAAGAAGAATTTCTGGAACACAAAAATATTCTTGTTCGTATTTGTAGGAAAAATAAAAATAGTAGTCCAATGAACACTTTGTAATTCCAATGAATAATCCTAACAAATGTCTCCTCTCAAATTATCTAAGACAACACAACATTAAACACATCTGCAGACTGATTGTAACACATGACACAAGAATCCAAACTAGGAATGAATCCAAAATAGGAATGAATTTGATTGCTCAGTTATCTCTCTTTATACACCTTTAAGTGTCTAATATTACAGTATCTCACAGTACAGCCCACATGACAGATTGTACTACTCAATCTAATATTTCACAATGCTTGTTCATGTAACCTAACCCATCTAATGGTAAATAACTTCTTCTAAGAACCTACTTGAACCCATCAGCCAATTGGAAATTACCCCAAACTTGTCAAGTTTTATTATTCGAAACATGACAATATCTATTTATGGATTCTATGCAAACAATGTAATATCTTAAAATACAATCTACACCATGTACAAAATCAGTTATGTAATATCTTTGTAATTACTACTTTATAGTCACTACAATTTACAGTCATGAAAAAAATTGTACATACTGGTAGATACAGTCACGTACCAAAAGTTGAAATATAAAGATATATATAACACCATAACAGCATTGGGAGAAAGCACATGCTTTGGTATTTTGAGATGAATGGAATAAAAGAAATATAAGAGCTGCCCTTACATAATCCAAAAAGCTCTTGAACAACTGACTGACAATTCAAGAAAACTTAATTATTTTTCTTCTTATTATTATTTTAGAACTATATCCAATTCAGTGTTTATTGAATGTAACATAATCACTTTCTTACCTAATTTGCGTTATGTCCTTGGATTAAAACATTATAAAAACACTTCACAAAAGTTGTTACGGAAAATAATTGTTATTGTATAAAATGGGAGAACTGAAAATAGGTTACAGTTGAAACCAGGAACTGTTTCCATAGTAGAAAATCACCTCTTGTAGGATAAAGTAATGGATAAAATAATAGAAGTCCGTATTGATGGCAAATACATTGAAATGGTAAAAAGGGAATGGCATGAATGTCTTGTAGACAGTTTAAAGTCAGTTTCAATTTATAGGTGTGTTTGGGCAAAATGACAGACCTGAGGGGGTTTATTTTGTCTGAATTGCCCTTGGGCAAAGAAAGAAGTTAAAATTTGCATAATAATATTCTGATGATCACCTGATGGATATATGGTATTTTGTCATTGTCCAGTTACCATGAGGACCGCCTTATGAAAACAGGAGGAGGCTTTACATACTTCAGGAAAGATCGCCCTGAGCGCAAGATGCCTTGGAAAAACCCAGCCAACTGGCGAGTTAAACAGAATGACCAGGCCCTCAAACACATGGTCAGAGGTATTGCCCATTTAGATCTCTATGGCAACATATTATGTGGAGTTGTACTATTTTTGCATTGCTGTTTGAATGTCATTTGACTAATTGTAAGAGTTGATTTATATACTGTATTTACCATATATATTCGGACACCATATATGTTGGGACACCATATTTGTTGGGACACCATACATTTATTTTAAAAGTAATTTTTTTGTGCACTATATGTTCTGGGACACATTGTTTTTTCAAGTCTAAGTTGTGGGACACACCTTTTAAATCATTTGAAAATTACATGTTGGAAAATGCACTCAAACATAAATTTTATTAAAGAAAACTTTTAAAAAGAAAATGCTGTTAGCGTTTTTCGTTTACACTTTTCTTCCTAGATGCGAATTTGTGGGTTTGAACTTTTTCTGTTCTAATTTATGATTCAACAAAGTTTTTAAAAAAAATTGAATGTCAAGGTTTATTTGCCGTTCGTACATAAATAACTATTGATGAGCACACTATAAACTATTCACTGTAATTATGTAAAAATATATTCAGAGAGAGAAAGATGGAAAGAAATAGAGAGAGAGATACAGGTAGATAGTGATGGTACAGAGTGATTGATAAACATACTAATTCCAAAACCGAACATCTCTTATGAACACAGCACTGATATCTGACATAATCCAAGTACTGCTGAACAAACTTGAATGCCACTAATATATTTAATTTAAATCATTCAGTCTGTCCACATTGTTAATTTCCCACTCAACCTCCTCAGGCTCAGATCCATCAAATTCATCCACTTCACTGTTGCTGCCATCACATTCAGTGTCTTTTATGATATTGTCCTCACATCCATTCAAGTTATTGTTAATACCACAAACTTTAAATGATTTCAGATCAGATCTGGCTTGTCCCGAAGCAATTTAACTGCTTTCTCAATCCAGTCCACAACTGTTTGTTTATCTGCACTCTTAATACAAGACATGTTATTTTCCTTGGAAAGGCCTTCCACTGCTTTATGAATAAAATTTGCCCAGCATTTCCTCATGTCGGTCTTGACCGGTTTATTTACACTGACATCTAGTGGCTGAAGCTTGGAGGTACATCCATCTGGAATAACTGTAGGCACCATGTTATCCCTTCTCAAAGCCTGTTTTACAGCATCTGTAATATGCGTCTGGAATGAATCCATCACTAAAAGAGACTGTTCCTTTCATGTATACTTGAGATATATCTCTTTAATCCACTGCAGCATCATCTTCTCATCAATGCATCCCTTCTCCTGCACACGTACGATCCATCCTTTTGGTGCCTGAATATCTATTAGCTCCCTCACACCACGAAAAATTATCATTGGTGGCAACACATCTCCTACTGTGGAAACTGCAAGTACTAAGGTTAGATGCTTTTTATCCACACCAGTTGTGCAAATTCTCACTTTTAAAACCTTTCTTTTTGACAGTTCATCTGGGAATGAGATCAAAGTACATAGGAGTTTCATACATGTTAATTATCATCTTGTCTTCGAAATAATCTTCTTGTCTTCTAGCCTTTATGAATTTGTGTAATAATTTTATTTTCTCCTCCAAATCGTCTGGAAAATGCTGGGCTATCATTGTTCGTGAATGAAGCACAAGGTTGTGTCACTTAAAAAACTTGTTGCCCAGTTCCTATTGGCTTGAAACTCAATTTCTGGTCGTTCACTTGATACAAATTCCTTGGCATAAGTGCATATAGTGTCCACACTAACGAGGATCTGCAGATCGTGTTGGACGAGAACCCACTTTGCAATTTTTCAGTCTAACTCATTGCCATGTGATACTGGTCTCCCACTCCTTGCTAAATGTCTCCATTCATTCAGCTGCTGAGAAAAATCTATTTTTAACCAGTTTGCAATGGCTGATTTGTGGATTTTGAAATGTCTTGCTGTTACTTAAATTCCATTTAATTTTGAGAAATTTACAACTTCCTCTTTTTGCTTTCATCTATAAAGCTTGTAATGCCCTTGACTGACATCATTTTCGTAGGCATCATCTCTCTCCTGACTGGAGTCTCCAATTTTGTGTCTTTTTCACACTCCTCCTCTCTAGCACACTAGCACGCTTTTTTGGTCGACCTATGGGTCTCTTAGGTGAAGCTTTACGTAACAAATTTTCTTTCCATGCATGAAGCAAGGTCTCTTCACTGCTTGAGTATTGCACCACAAACTTATCCATAATAGCAGAGATCTATAATGTGGTTTATTTTGTTTTATTTTTATTCCTCTTTATATATGATATGTATGTGATAAATATGACTTTGAGAAATCACTTTTTTTGTAAATGTGTGAGAAGTTGTCATTTCGAAGTGTTCCATTGTTTCTATTCATTTTCAAAATCCCAGTGAAAACCGGTAAAAAGAAATCAAAGTTGGCTTCTCCATGTTGGCTTGTTTATAAAAAAATCTCCATGCTAAAAGGAATTGAAAGTCTGCTTCTGGGGTCAGCTTGCTTTGTAATAAATTAACCTTTGTATCTGATAGCCTACCGGTAAGTTTTACAATGAGTTTATGGCTTTTACAAGGTGTGTTTATTCAACAGTGGACTTTCATTTATATGCCATCTGTAGTCATAATTGACACAAACGGGTTTCAAGTTCTTCAGTGTAAATAGTAAACACAGCATTAACTTGCTTTAATAATACTTTTTGTAACCCATGGAATCAAAAAGATTGTCATTTGTACTCACAGTGAATGTATTTTTAATGATGATTTTAGTTTGTGAGATATTGTCATATTGTTACACTGGATATAATACACTCTTGGTTATTTTGTACCTTACACCTTGTCACACATGAATGGCAGGTGCTTTCAAGCAATGGGTTGATAATTCTCACTCTTTTTCTCTCATTTGTATGTAATTTTGTAGGATCCTGCTTTCATTCTCATGACATTCAAACCTTTGATGACAACCAAACATGATTCATTTCTCAATGTTCACATCAATGACCAATGTGCTTTGTTGTCTGACAAAAGCAATAACACTATGGATGCATGTGCTATATATTATGTGCAGTTCTTGGATATATTTTTCATTTAATAAAATACTTATATCGACCAAAAAGGTGCATAAATGATAACAGGACAAGGTTAATTTCTTTCATTTTATGATCAAATAAGCATTTTATTTCTCTATTTTATTGTAACATGCTGCATGGCCAGTTGCGGCGGGGGTGAGGTGGGCACAAAATGAACACAATTTATTAAATTCCCTAAGTCTTGGGACAAATGATGTAGGTTAAACAAAATTTTAACCATAAGTTCTGGGACACAGAAAAAGAATAATTATTTTTTCATGTTCCAACATATGCAGTAAATATGGTAAGCAAAAATTAGGTGGAGAAAAAGTGTAAATGGAATGGGTTAATGATCCTGAAGTCATAATAGTTTTCTATTTAACTTTGATCAATTTATTGAAGTAAAAAAAGTTTAAGTTGCATTCCAGATGGTTAGTGTTTCTTCCAGTGTCACAGCTTGTGTTCGTAAGTTTCCTGTTGGTGGCTGTTCCATAGTCTGAATTCCCAACTGGAAACTGCGCCATAGTCTAAATTTGAGCTTTGGTAACTGTTTGTTTACCACTTTGATTAATGGGTTAAGAAAGGAACTGAACAGTGTACATTGTTCAGCACAATCATATTAAGGGAGATAAAGCATCTCCTGAGTGGAGAGCTGACAAGATAGAGAAAGGGAGCTAACTCATGGCACCTTTTATGATGAGCTTCAGCCTTACTAATTTTAATGAAATAATAAGTTATTAAGCACATAGTGCAAGTATTAGGATGAATACAGTATTTTGTAAATGCTGTACATCACCATTTTATGATACCAGACTGAGTCTAATGGTCATTAAGACCACTTTTAATCTTTATAATGTATCAAATCACTTATTGACCAAGGCTAACACAGACTGATTCTGTTATATGGCTCTATTTAATAACATTCCAAAACTAAAATACATTAAAGAAGCACATATATTAAACAGGATCAGAAATCTGATGAGTAAAAGATGGGTAGCAATATACAAATTAGATCATGTACCAATATATCCATACTTTATTCCTTTTGTCCTTCTAGCACGTTTGCATCAACTTTGTGGATGCTCCTCAGGTGAATACAGCATTCCGTTACAATATTTTTGTAAATAATTTGAAGTCATTATAATATTAATTACGTCATTTTGTTTATACTGCAAGAAATTTAAAACTTCCCTTTATCTATATACCACACTTGTATACAAAAGTAAATTTCTAATGTTGAAATGTCATGAATGTGCACGAAGGTGTTGATACAGTGTAAAATGTAATTCTCTGTGTGATTAGGATTTGTAACGTAGCTTTTACGATTTTTCAGTCATATTGCTACTATGTCTGCAGTGTGGCAGCTTATAGTGATGTCTAGCACTGGGGCATTATGCTGCAGACATGTAGCATGATGTCCCACCCAGTCACATTATCCTGACATCAGACCAACCAGTCCTAACACTAACCTTTTAATGCTGAGCATCTAGTGAGGCAGCTGTTAGTACCATTTTTGTAAGTCTTTGGTATGACTCAACTGGGGTTTGAACCCACGACCTCCTGCTTCCGAGGCGGATGCTTGTATACAAAAGTAAATTTCTAATGTTGAAATGCCATGAATGTGCACTAAAGTGTTGATACAGTGTAAAATGTAATTCAAACAAATTATAACAATTAAAAGGTTATTATGTCATCATGATAAGAAAATGTATGAGTTTATTGATACAGTGTACCTATCATCATAAGTTAATTTTTATAATTAATTAGCTTGAGCCAATAAGTCTGGATGTGGCATATGTATGAAATACAGTTCCTTTTTTTCAATTGAAGATTCATTATTAGTTAATAATTTATATAATTTCCCTTAATTTCTTTTTGTATAAACAGTAAGATTTATATCAGAGTTTCCAAGACTCAAGGGCATAATGAAACATAAACAGAATGAAACCATGGAAACAAAAGATTTTAACTAACAATTTTACCCCTTCTCTCTCCTGATAACTGATTATTAAACAGTGTCACAATTATCAACAAAGTATTGTTCTGAACAAAGAACCATCAATGAGACTGGTTCTCACTGTGTTCTCACTATAATTTCAAGCATGCACCGACAATCTAGAATCAAATATAAGGGATATTGATTGATTCTACCATACTGAAGTGTTTACAGAAATAATATACTGACAACTCTGGTCTGAAAAAGAAAACTATTCTCCATACTCGATTTTTAGTCCATTTGTTTGCATAAAATGTGTCAATACACTGCTTATCTGGACACTGCTTATCTGGACACTACTTATCTGGACACTGCTTATCTGGACAATACATATCAAGAGCTCTGACTTTAAATGTTACATATATTCTTAAAATTGGTGGTTCCAGAGCTGCTGTAAAATATGTATCTCATGTTTAATTCAGGTAAAAAAATAAATCAGTTTTGTTCAATTTTGTAAATGCTTGAAAAAAGAATACCTATGTCTTGCTGTTCACATGTCAGATGAAACAAAAATAAAACATAGTTTAATTAATTATTTAGTCCTAAAATTTAATTACTTATTTATGTATCATTTAATTAGTCCTGCAATTTTCATTGTAGAATTTGCTGAGGCTGGTCTTGCGCATAAGGTGCCTGAGAATTTACTCCAATATTTGCATGATACTAGTGAAGAACATCACCCAGAATGCCCTCTCATTTCAAAATTAACTCAGGAGTCACATGACATGGAAGCACAATCTGTGGAAATGCTTCCAACATCTAAACCTGAAAATTTCCCAGACGATGATAATGAAATGGATGAAGGTATATATGTGGATAAATACCCTGACTCTAGTTCAAAGGTCAGAGGTCATAAGAAGGGGTTGGAGAACCTTGATGACCACTTGTTACATCCATCTCTGTACCATAAAGAAGGGGACAACAAAAATGAGTATGGATATGATGAAGAAAGGATCGTGTCTGCACATAGCGATGGCGATGTTTATGATCTGCAACTCAGAGTAGATGTACCAAATGAAATGTTAGTTTTGTCACCATGGCAGGCAGAAGGAGACCATGGAAAGGCAGATGGGAATTATGGGAAAAATCAGTATGAAGATTTTGAAAGAAGGCACTCCAGTTCTGGTAAGTTTAAATATGCTACACTTCATAAAGAATTTGAGGTGTACTCTGAACTGCCAGGTTTATGAATGATTTTGAATCATATGATATCTAATCTGGTTATCAAACTCATTTTCAAAGTGTACCATATTTATACTCACTAATTAGTCAAATCCATTTGCAAACAGTATCTACCCTGAACTGCCATTGCATAATGTGGCAGAAAATCAATGTTTATGATGCTTGTTCTAATGATTATTCCTAATAAAACTGCATTGACCCAGATTTGCCAGAGCATTATGTGACAGCAGATCTTGGTCTGTTCAGCTTGTAATTGAACTCAACTTGTAAGCCATTATACATGCTAGCCAGTTTCTATGGTAACTGAATAATCAAAACGTTTTACATAATTTTAATTTACATTTTGCATCTGACAAGTGTATAAATAGATTAGGATTAACGTTGTGCAGAGAAGCAGTGTCTCTTCAGGAGATCTTTTCTTGAAATCATCAAATCATTCCACATCTTAGCTGCTCTCTGCTGCGTGCCAAACCAGAAGTAGATTACAACTTTGGATTTTTGCACTTCATAGACCTAAACAAATGTAGATCCTTGTTATACTTTGTTGGTAATGGTTTCTAGTTTTCCTTTCTTAATATTAACTATTTTTTGTAGCTGTGTTGATTTTTAAGTGTATCTTGCATTAGATTCACGTGTGTCAGCTAAATGTTCTGTCCGATGTTTATTCAATATCTTACTTTATTTTTGAGAGCAAATCCAAGATATTTTTGTTTTGCATTGTCATTTTCATCAGATGATTTATAACCATAGTTATTCAGTACTGTGAAACATAATGTATATTTTAATTGTCAAAAACTAAAGTTTGACTGATTGATATGCAGTATTTAACAAAATGACATGTTACTTGGTCATTGCTCCCAACTAATACCTTCAGATGTTTCTATTATGGAATTTTTTGTCAGATGAGTTTCTGAGTGATTCCTTACTCAAACAACAGTTTTGCAAGTTTTGAAACTAAACCCAACAAGTGTTAGAAGAAGACAAATTTCATCAACTGAATGATTTCTTTTAGAAACTCTTTTTTACAAATATTAGTGACGCCTAAATCAAACCAGAAAAAAGTCCTGTTTTGGCTTATATCTTAGACATTATTTAAATTGAATCTATACACTTTAGCGTTAAGGATCTTTTGATACACACATATGTCCATCTAAAAACTACAATTTCATAACAGGTCAACAGTATTATATAATATTAAGACCTTTACTGAGAAACAATCTGTCTTGAGAAACCGTCTTTTGGTGGCAGAAGGAGTGATAGTTCTCTCAAGACAGAATTAAATTTATCTAAAAGAATGGTATAATTTTTAGGATTCGAGTAAAAGGTAAAATGTCTGATATAAGCACATTGTACGTACAGTCATAGAAGGGGAATAAATAATATGAATCACATATTTTTTTATGTCTCCTGATAAAATATGCGGGAATTGAGTCATGGAGATACTTTTTTCACACACACACACACACACACAAATATATATATATACATATATATATATATATATATATATATATATATATATATATATATATATATATATATATATATATATATGATGCTTTAGAATCATCTTCTGGAATGAAAATTACAGTAATTTTTAAAATTTGGTTTAATTTCAAATTGACAATTTTCACAGTATGTTCTATTTTTTCATTATAGAGAAATAACCATTGTGTGATAAAGAGTGTGACCTTAACTATTTGCTTAAAGCTAATGAGAATCGCTAGATTTGGAATACTGTAGTATGGTGTGTTGACCATGTTACAGTCATGTCAGTATATTGTAGTCTGAGCATAACCGAGGGTACTGCACTCATGCAATTACATTCCTACCAACCCTTATGCAGTTTGAGAAATGGAAATGTTGTCCAGCAAATCCAAATTCCTGGAAGGTGAAGGGAACATCACTGTTATCCAACTACACTGTACATTGATATTTCACAGTGAATCATGGTCAGCGAATTTCCTTCATTTATGAAGTAGGAGCACCTGCGTCCTTGGAATTTGCGGATAAATTAAATTGGTAATTTTCAGAATAAAGAAAAAAGAAGATGGCATGTTTATTAGTTCGATAAGCATTGAATTTTTCAATGTCATAAAAGCAGTCATTAACCAAATTGTATATAAAAAAATGTCAGGCAGAATTGTCATGAAAGAATTGCTGGAAAATGTCACACAATACAGCATGCAGATATTTCATCTCCCCATAAATATATGTGATAAAAATTGATTTCTTTTTATACTTCATTTTCATCATTTGCTTAGAAATGTAGGTCGAAAAACAAAATATTTTGCTATTTTATTTCTCATCTCAGTCTCCAACCTATCTTTTCTAGATGGGAAATTTCAGGACAAAATTGGAAAAATACACACATATTTGAGCCTGGGAATGGAACCATACTTCTCTTCTGGCCAAGACAAATCAATAGAGAGGCATTTGAAAAGTACATTATCTACACTGACATGAATGTGAAATGGTCAACATAAACACTTTTGTGTGGAATATAAGGATAAATGCAAAATACTGGTCCCAACATTGATCACTTGGAATGGTTAAATATTTAATTGGAACTTAGGGGTCAGTCCCTTCCTTCCCTTTTAAATATTACCTAATAATCTTGAAAGTGAGGCAAACAACCTCTTATCTTAAAAAAGCAAACAACTTTGATCATTGAGCTTGGGACCAGTAAACTGCAAAGTAGTCTACTTTAGTTCACTAAAGAAAATACATTTTTCAAAGTGTTGTAAGATACAATTCAGGGCAATGTAATGTTTATATAAGTGTATACTTCATCATAAACTCTGTGTGGGCTATATCATCACTGTCATTAACCAGATGAGGAGGCTGAAGTGGGTGATATGTCTGGCGATGAGAATTCGACAGAGAGAGGTGGACAGAACAGGTCTGGAGGCAGGGCAAGAAAGAAATTGTACAGAGGTAGAGTAGCCATCCCCAATCTATGTAACCACATTTTTATGGAATTGTTGCAATATGATGCATTAATATATGATGCATACTTGAGCAGAATAACAATGGACTGATTATGTATACTGTCAGGGAGATATCAGGCAAACAGAATACCAATCTCTGACTAAGTATACTGGCATTGAGATGTCAGGCAAACATAATATCAGTCTCTGACTAGCTATACTGGCAGTGAGATGTCAGGCAAACATAATACCAATCTCTGACTAGGTATAGACTGGCAGTGAGATGTCAGGCAAACAGAAAACCAGTCTCTGACTAGGTATAGTGGCAGTAAGATGTCAGGCAAACAGAATACCAATCTCTGACTAGGTATAGTGGCAGTAAGATGTCAGGCAAACATAATACCACTCTCAGACTAGGTATGGTGGCAGTAAGATATCAGGTAAACATAATACCAATCTCTGACTATGTATTGTGGCAGTGAAATATCAGGCAAACATAATACCAATCTCTGACTGGGTATAGTGGCAATATGATGGCAGGCAAACAGAATACCAATCTCTGACTAAGGTACAGTGGCAGTAAGATGTCAGGCAAACAGAATACCAATCTCTGACTAGGTATAGTGGCAGTGAGATGGCAGGCAAGCAGTTTTTATTGCATACTTGGGAGTGTACATGAAGGCGCTATTACATTTTAGCAGAGATGGTATCAAAATTTAACCAAACTGACTATAGCAAACTTCGAAGTCATATAATAATATTTATTACCTAGCCATTTAATCTTAAATAGTTGATTTGACATTCAGTACAGATCCATTGCTTTGGCAGTGTGGGGTTGATTGGTCAAAAGATCCATTATTTTGACCATGTGGGGTTGGGGTGGTGGGAAGATCCATTGCTTTGACAGTGTGGAATTGGGGTTGGTGGGAAGATCCATTGCTTTGACAGTGTGGAATTGGGGTTGGTGGGAAGATCCATTGCTTTTACAATGTGGGGTTGAGTGGTTGAAATATTTGTTGTTTAGTCCATGTGGGGTTAGGGTGGTGGGAAGATCCATTGCTTTGACAATGAGTATTGGAATGGTGGAAGGAGTAAGTAGATAAAACTCCATTTGTGTTTTGTTCTTAACTGGTATGGTACAGGGATTCCTCAAAGCTGTCAGGCTGAGATAAATCTCTGCCAATGAAATGAGTTTTTTCTTGACTAGGAACAACACACATGAGTAAATTTCTATCTTGATTAAATATTCGCTCATTTATTCTTTGAAATATTTTCTGCCATATGTTTTGTTTGGAATTCAAAACTTTGAAATGTATCAATTTTGATTATGTTCATCACAGCATATCATGTTGATGGCATTGAAAACCCCTCAATATTTCTTGTCTGGGTGTGGAACTGATTATCTATATCAAGCACCACCATCTGGATTGACCATTTGCATCAAATCAGGTCAGCAGTACAGACTGACCATCTGTATCCATAACCAGGTCAGCAGTACAGACTGACCATCTGTATCCAACACCAGGTCAGCAGTATAGGATTAAAGGGCATGTAATAAATAGCCAGGAAAAATGCAGAGATTTGATCCTTTGCAGCAGATTTTTATGATTAATGAAGAATAAAATGGTCTAATCTGCTCTTAAAGGGGCCAAAAAGTTAGGTTGGATATAATAATAATAATAATAATAATAATAATAATAATAATAATAAAGCTTTATTTACAGAGGGTGACTCATTAGTCAAGGACTTTTCTCCCTTGAGGCCCTCTTAAGGAGAGTATAACAATGCACATTATATGAAGATAGCAATAATTGCTGTGTATTTTAACATCTTTAGTATTAAAATAATATGGCAGTGAGCTGGATGGTCTGAATCAATGACAGCACAGTGCTGACAGGTGATAGCATAGTCAAATGCCTATTGAAAAGTCCAATTACTCTGTGTTAAATAGGCAATTAGTTTTTGTGTCACCTTCTGGTGGCTAAGGCATTGAATTGGAATCCTCATTGTTACATGAACATTTGGGTTTAATGTTGCTTTTTGGTGGATATATATAAGCAGTGAGCTGAAATACTCTGTGTTAAATGGGCAGTTGGCTCTTATATTATGAGTTGTTGGATTTTTAAGCAGTGAATAGTCATAGTCAGTTGGACACTAGTGTCATCTGTTGGTGGCTAAGGCAGTGAGATGGAGTACTCTGTGCCAAATAG
The DNA here is from genome assembly GCA_028554795.2 of Sinohyriopsis cumingii. NCBI lineage: Eukaryota > Metazoa > Mollusca > Bivalvia > Unionida > Unionidae > Sinohyriopsis > Sinohyriopsis cumingii. The sequence goes on along the minus strand of CM068837.1, from coordinate 35,706,880 downwards.
ACAGTTGGCTCTTATATTATGAGTTGTTGGATTTTTAAGCTGTGAATAGTCATAGGCAGTTGGACACTAGTGTCATCTGTTGGTGGCTAAGGCAGTGAGATGGAATATTCAATGTTAAATGGGCATTTGACTCTGATGTCACCTGTCAGTGGATACATAGGCAATGTGCTGGAACACTCAGTGTTTAAATAAGCAGTTGATTCTTGTATCACCTGTTGGTGGATAAGGCAGTGAGTCAGAATATTCATGGGCAGCAGACTAATGTTGCCTGTTGGTAGTGTTAAGGCAGTGAGTTAGAATACTCATGGGCAGCTGACTCAAATTGCCTGTTGGTAGATAAGGCAGTGAGCTGGAATACTCAGTATTTAAATGTTTCATGAAAGGTTTGGAAAGCTGTAGTGGACAGTAATCAATTACCATGGCCAGGAGGTTGATGTTGCTTTTCATTGTTACCATCCCAGAGGTAAAAAAACAGAAAAATCTCTTGTAGATACAGAATGACTGCTTCACTAACACATTAGTAAGATGCTCTTTTTAACCAGCTGACACTTCTGTCTCAATTTGTAAGTAAACATCAGACCAAGTAAAATGAAATATTCAAAGCAAAGCTCATTGTTATCATGTCTTTTCTGGAGAAAACAAAATGAGTCATGGCAATGCTGATGGTGTCACTGGCATCATTGTCAAGTTTTGAACAAGCCAAAAATTCTGAAAAATGTTCCATGCCAAACTCATTTCTTTTTCTTTAGGTCTCATGAACATGGATCTCTTTCTAAATGATTTAAAAACGTTTACCTATTTTTGATATTAACAAATGTATGCATGCACATTTTATTATGTTTATATTGTCTGTCTTCTAGTTACATGTACATTTTATTCTAATGTTTTGCATTTGTCTGTCTTCCAATTTTTTGATATTATGGTGTGCATCTTTTTTTCTTTTAATTACCTGTACATTTTATTTTGATATTTTGCATATGCCAGTTTCCCAGTTATGTTTATGCATCCTTTAATAGTGATGAAAGATATTATGGACTGATGACATCAGCTGCAATCATTGTGTAAAACATTGATAATCAAATTAAGCTAGAATCACATGTCTTGAAAAGTAAGATATTCTAGGAATGACTTCATCACTTGTCTTGAAAAGTACAACATGCATGGAACGACTTGATCACTTGTCTTGAAAAGTACAACATGCATGGATTGACTTGATCACTTGTCTTGAAAAGTACAACATGCATGGAATGACTTGATCACATGTCTTGAAAAGTATAACATGCTTGGAATGACTTGATCACTTGTCTTGAAAAGTACAACATTCATGGAAGGACTTGATCACTTGTCTTGAAAAGTACAACATGCATGGAATGACTTGATCACTTGTCTTGAAAAGTACAACATTCATGGAATGACTTGATCACTTTTCTTGAAAAGTACAACATGCATGGAATGACTTGATCACTTGTCTTGAAAAGTACAACATTCATGGAATGACTTGATCACTTTTCTTGAAAAGTACAACATGCATGGAATGACTTGATCACTTGTCTTGAAAAGTACAACATGCATGGAATGACTTGATCACTTGTCTTGAAAAGTACAACATGCATGGAATGACTTGATCACTTGTCTTGAAAAGTAAGACATTCTTCGAATGATTTCATCACTTGTCTTGAAAGGTAAGACAATGACTCAATCACTTGTCTTGAAAAGTAAGACAATGACTCAATTACTTGTCTTGAAATTTAGTAAGACATGCATGGAATGATTTCATCACTTGTCTTGAAAGGTAAGACAATGACTCAATCACTTGTCTTGAAAAGTAAGACATGCATGGAATGACTTGATCACTTGTCTTGAAAAGTACAACATGCATGGAATGACTTAATCACTTGCCTTGAAAAGTAAGAATGCTTGGAATGACTTCATCACTTGTATTGAAAAGTACAACATGCTTGGAATGAGTTAATCACTTGTCTTGGAAAGTAAGGCATGCTTGGAATGATTTCATCACTTGTCTTGAAAAGTAAGACTATGACTCACTGACACTTGTCTTGAAATCTAAGACATGCTTGGAATGATTTCATCACTTGTATTGAAAAGTAAGACATGCTTGGAATGACTTCATCACTTGTCTTGAAAAGTAAGACATGCATGGAATGACTTGACCACTTGTCTTGAAAAGAAAGGCAATCACTCAATCACTTGTCTTGAAAAGTAAGACATCATTTGGAATGACTTAATCACTTGTCTTGAAAAGTACAACATGTCTGGAATAACTTGATCACTTGTTTTGAAAAGTATGACATACTTGGAGTGACTTGATCACTTGTCTTCAAAAGTATGACATACTTGGAGTGACTTGATCACTAGTCTTGAAGAGTAAGACGTACATGGAGTGGCATCATTAGCAGATGTAAACTTGCCAGATTAGGTTAAAGATGAGTTAAAGCCAAATTTACTTTAGGTGACAGTGTGCATAGCACTGTTATAGAATTTACCTTGATGGATGAAAGACCCTGTGCTGTAATGTAAAATGTCAAAGCCTCTGCATCATACTGTATAACACAAACACATTGAATGTCTTGGCCTACATTCTATGTCTTGGCCTACATTCTATGTATTGGCCTACATTCTATGCATTGGCCTACATTCTATGTATTGGCCTTCATTCTATGCATTGGCCTACATTCTATATATTGGCCTACATTCTATGCATTGGCCTACATTCTATGTCTTGGCCTACATTCTATGCATTGGCCTACATTCTATGCATTGGCCTACATTCTATGTATTGGCCTACATTCTATGCATTGGCCTACATTCTATGTCTTGGCCTACATTCTATGCATTGGTCTACATTCTATGTCTTGGCCTACATTCTATGCATTGGCCTACATTCTATGTCTTGGCCTACATTCTATGCATTGGCCTACATTCTATGTATTGGCCTACATTCTATGCATTGGCCTACATTCTATGCATTTTTCTTTGAGTGATTAAAAGTGGTGGAAGGAGCCATGTTTGCGTAATTGTTAGAGCAACAGATTCATAATCCATGGATCAAAGGTTCAGTACCTGGCCAGGACAGCCCAGGTTGGCTGCCTCAGCATGTCATTGGGAAAGGTATTTTGCTCCAAGAATTTGGGGTTTCATGCAACTAATAATGTGTTAAAAATGCCATTTTAAATGATATTAATATAACTGACAGTTTCTGCAATCCAAATTTATAATTGTGGTATATTCCCATGTTGTTTGAATTTGGTCAAATAGTACCTGGAATTGGTCATATCATAGCCTGGAGACATGAGACAATTTTGTATCAAAGATAATTTTGAGTGTTTGCTCTATTTACCTTGTGTAATGCTAGATCATGTAAAAACTGCACTTCTTAATGTGGACATTGGATCCCAAAGGAATACACTTATAAAAATGGAAACACTTTGTATAAAAGACAATTTACAGTAGAAAGATTCTTTATATGGGTACAAGAAGTTTAGAATATTGGTCTAATTGTTTGTGTTGGTGGGAGAAGGGGTGTAGTGAGTGAAGGATCAAATAACAGAAGATCTTGGGTTCATAGTAATGGCAATTATTTTTTGATACGTTTGATTTTTTCAATTTTAGCTCCACCTGCATTTAAACCCAGGAAGTCAGCAAGGAGGCAGATTTTGTCCCGCTCTCCTTTCAGCACTAATCGGACATATGATATTAGAGTAGGATCAGGTTTCCAGCCTCAAAAGAGTGACAAGTCACCAACTCAGTTCAAAGATTTCAAGAAATTAGACAGAACCTGGACTGTGAGTAGCATGAAAATCCATATTTTTATGCAATTAGTTTACTGTTTAGAGGATGCTTAATATAAGTTTGTTGTAAGGTAGTTATATTTGTCAGAAAACGTGTCTTAGGCTATTCAAGAATATGGTCCTCACTTTATGCTATCCAAGAATATGGTCCTTACTTTGAGCTATCCAAGAATATGGTCCTCACTTTATGCTATCCAAGAATGTGGTCCTTACTTTGAGCTATCCAAGAATATGGTCCTCACTTTATGCTATCCAAGAATGTAGTCCTTACTTTGAGCTATCCAAGAATATGGTCCTCACTTTCAGCTATACAAAAATATGGTTCTCACATTGGGCTCTCCATCAATATGGTAGCAACTTTTGGTTCTTCAACAATATGGTCCACACTTTGGGCCATCCAAGAATTTGGTCTCCCCTTTCTGATGTTGTTGTCATTGTTGTTGGCATATGTGCTTGCTGTAAACATTGCATTTTGTTCAGTTTCTCTTGACACTGTTTAACATTCATGAAACATCATGTGTTTGTTAATTGTGGAGGGTACTGGTCATCACAGACAAAAGGAGATCACAGCAACCTGCTTTTAATGTTCTAATGACTGTCAGGCTTTTGCATTAGGCTTAGTTTTTCTGACAGTGTTGCATGTACAGTCATCAAACTTGTTGGGTGGTTTTATGATTATATATACTTCTGACCATGGGAAAAAGTAAATAACAGCAACCTACATTTTTGCTCTTGTGACTTTGCAAGATTTGTGGATTATGACCTAGATAGCAGATGAAACTTAATATTTTGCAGAATTTATGTGGGATAGATCATGACAGTAAGAGATAAAACTTGAAAGTTAAATAGACTGGGACATGTCTTCACCCACTGGTGTCATATTAACAATGTCAGATCACTCTCAACCTTCATTCCCTATATTTGACATCATCCTACGTTTCTTTTTGGGGACAAGAAGCTAGCCCCTATCACAAGGGATGCCATTCCATGATTTCAGACATGTTTAGACATCATGGAAGAGACAATATTAATTGCAACAATGATCTTTCTGACTGGTCCAATTTCAAAATAACCAGGTAATACTTGCTCACATTGTTCCCAAACTCGAACCTCTATTTGGTCTTGATGTGACTCACCTCATCTAAGTTTGAACCCTTGAGTTAGCTGCATCACTGTCCTGAACTACATGCAAGTTCCATTTGATGCCTCATTTGTACTAACGACACAACCTGGATTGCAAGTTCCATTTGATGCCTTGGTTGTCTTAATGACACAACCTAGATTGCAAGCTCCATTTGATGACTTGGTTGTCTTAATGACACAAGTTAGACTGCAAGTTCCATTTGATGACTTGGTTGTCTTAATGACACAACCCAGTATGCAAGTTCCATTGGATGACTTGGTTATCTTAATGACACAACCCAGAATGCAAATTCCATTTGATGACTTAGTTGTACAACCTGGATTTATTTCAAAGACTGGGTTACTGTCAATAGATAATAAAAAAATATTTATTCACCCTCTCTCCTTGATTTATCTGTTGTGAGAAGCACAGCAGCATGACCTGGAACATGCTCTCAGCTTAGTTGCATGGTGGATTTCTGCAGTAAACAACATTAAAGGCTCTTTCTATTGGTTAAGGCAGGAACACAATATATGATCTCACTGTCTTTTCACTAGGAGAAGTTTATACAACAGGGTGATGTGGGTAGAGGTTGGATGCTTAAGCATTTTTTCCTCCTGATACCTATTCTTCTAATATTAATGAGATTGCATGGCATATTTGATGGAGAAGGGAAAGTTTTTAGTAAATTATGTTTCTCAAAATACTTGCCTAATCACATTACTATCAACCTTCCCCCTCCTTTCCTATCAGATTGGAACATCCTATTATAGATTTAGCTCAAGCATGAACCTGTGAACTCTTTATCAGACTAATTTCATTTTGTAAGGCTGGTTCAGGCCTAGGATGCTCAGCTTCAGGCCTAGGATGCTCAATGTGAGGCCTTGGATGTTCAGTGTGAGGCCTAGGATGTTCAGCTTTAGGCCTAGGATGCTCAGCATCAGGCCTAGGATGCTCAGTGTCAGGCCTTGGATGTTCAGTGTGAGGCCTATGATGGTCAGTGTCAGGCCTTGGATGTTCAGTGTGAGGCCTAGGATGTTCAGCTTTAGGCCTAGGATGCTCAGCTTCAGGCCTAGGATGCTCAGCTTCAGGCCTAGGATGTTCAGTGTGAGGCCTAGGATGCTCAGCTGGTCAATATGATACATTGAAATATGAGCAGGGATGCTCACAGAATTATTTATATGGAAGAGCATAAATGTAGTGGTCAGCTATTATGTTTACAGCTTTAGGCCACAACCTGTCTAGAGGTAAAATCCAGGGATGGGGTGGGGTGGGGAGGGGGGGCATGTGCTCTACTCCCTTGCCCCTATGTGCGGGTGCCCATGCATGTGAGTGAAAATAAATGACAGTCATGATTACACAAATACATGTACGTAATAATTTTTCTCCTCTCAAATTAATTGAGTGAATCTGACTTTTAAAATGCTCTTATCAGTGGATCAAAAGTGAGGTCACATGCCTATTTTTTTTAAACATTTGTGTATATCATGTAAGGAATAAAAGTGCTGTTGACAATTTATACAGTAAACAAATATCATCGATGACAGTTAGATAATAAGCAGATAAATATGATCTTGGCTTATCTACAAGTGCTTATTTATAACTAATTTACATTAATAACTGACCTTTAAGGGTCAAAAGACTTCTGATAATCTGTTGGTCTTAAGCTATGACAGTACATGTTGAAAAATGTTTTTTATCTGGCATGCTCTTGGGAAAGCAAGCTTACTACAGTGTTTTCTACAACAGTGTTACCTAATGCTGGAGAGAAAATTTTAATATATATTCATCACAATTTATACATGGTTTTAGAAAAAGGTTAAAATAAAAGAAGGAAGCAAACAAGAAAGTTCTGTGAGTAGTAATATGATAAATCCCAGAACTGATGTGTTGAGAGAAAACAACAACAACAACTCCCTCCAACCCCACACAATTTAAAACATCCACATATTCATAGAAATTTCTATCTTTGGAGTTTATTGATAAGTAGGTTTGAAATATTTCATGTAAATTTTACTTCAAAAGAACAAGAAGATTGAATGTGAGCAAGAAATGAGCTCCATATTTGGGCAAAATTATTAGAATTAAGGAGTCTTTACATGCTTATTAAAAGACTCAATGTCTATTTGCAGTAGAATTAAAAAAAACAACAGTATTTTCATCTATGTTTTGATCAATCATTTGATAATAAACAACTATTTTTCAAGATATTAATAATTATTCTTTTAATAATAATAATAATAATAATAATCATGATAATACTACTGCTATTACTAATACTATTATTATTATTATTATTACACCTCTCCCTCGATAACTTGTGCACATTGGGGTCCAAAAACATAGTCTGCACTATAGGGGGCGAGTTACTAAGTGACCTCCCAAAAATCCGGGGGGACTGGGCTGTTTAATGACTGAATCCTTGTTTTACAATCGTGTCAAGAATAATTGTCAATAAAGTGCTTTTTCTGATGAAGATATTTGTTATTCTGTATAAATTACATTTATTTTTTAAATGTCTGACAGATGAAAGATTGATAACATGATTCCAACTGGTTTTAACAACCAACATGGTGTGGAAAAATATGCATGTATTATGTCACAGCTTTTTGTTTTGTTGATTAGTCTGGATCCAGGAGTGTTGTGGGTAGTATTTTCCCCAAAAAGGATCTTCCAAGCAGGAAACCAGACTAACTGTTGATACACTATCAAACAAGATTCCTTTTTATAAAATAAACTAAACATTTTGTGAGACCATCGTCTATGTCAAAACTCAATTTTTTAATTGTTCAATTAGTAAGATAGTAATGGTGTGATTTCATTGTAAGTAACAGTGATACTTCTTATCATCCTTGAGGATATCACTATATGTGAATTCATTAATTCTCTGAAACTTGTTTTCCCAACAATTGTCCTTGTCTGTGAAACAAAGCTCTTTATTTTATGAAGTACTCATTTTGCTTGGTTGCCTTGCTATCTTTAATCAGTTATGACTGAGTAGGTTAACTTAAGGTAGTTTAGTTAAATTACATACACAATAACATTTATAACAGTGTTTGATTGATAGACTGAAATGAGTTACTGAAATATCCCAGGGGCTGCTGGTTTGTAAGCATGTAGGATTTAACTTTTTTGTTAATTCCAACTCATTTGATTCAAAACACATAATTAACGTGATAATAGAAAAGGAGGCCTGTTTTTTATTTAATTTAACAATACAACAAATGTTTCCACTAGTCTCATATCAAAAAACAGTCGGCACTTAAATAGGTTCCCAGAGAAACACTCATGGACATAGCTGTTATGGTAGTACTGCCTCCACTAGGCGTATTAAAGTGATATTTTCATTGATCGAAATTTCCTTGAATATCATTAATTACGGTGTACTAAGAATGTTGTTTCAAAGAAAATGTAACAAATTTTATGACTTCTTTTTAAAGTTGATATTTCATAATGTAAAATAAAATTTTCAGGTCCTATCTAACGTTTTTGATGATAAAATGAGCAATATATCATAGTTTCTGTTACCAATTTTGATTGCAATTTTCTTCAAATTCAACAAATAGGGATCAATTTTGGGGTATTTTCTGATATAAAAATGGGATCCACACCTGACCCTGCATTATAAGTTGGTTCCCGAGTTATTAGGGTGCAAGTTATTGAGGGAGTGGTTTATTATTATTATTATTATTAATATTATTATTATTTAAGGTCAGGCCTTGTTCAAGAAAGTTCTAAACCCATGGTTTTGTATACATTTTTTCTCAAATTTTCTACTTTTATAACTAATAACTCATTAATTAAATTTTAAAAAAAGGATTTCTGTAAGACTCATCCTTCAGAAAATGCATTACACTATTGGCTGTCAGCGACTAGTGACAAAATTTAGCAGAGGACTAAACAAATCATGGTTTAGATTGACAAATTTTGATTTAACTGAAGGACCATTAGAAAGATTGATTTTGCAATTACTAGTGCTAACAGTGACATCAAATTCAGTATGTGTTCATGTAATGGACATGCACCATTGGAAAATTGTAATCCCATTTTTAATTATTTTCATATTAACTAGCACTCATTAAGATTTCAATACACCATGCTACACTTCAGCCAGTGCTCAAACAGATCTTTATACATTCTACTACACTTCAACCAGTGCTCATCCAGATCTTAATACATTTTACTACACTTCAACTAGTGCTCATCCAATCTTAAGACATTCAACTACACTTCAACCAGTACTCATCCAGATCTTAATACATTCTACTGCACCTCAATCAGTGTACGAACAGATCTTAATACATTCTACTACACTTCAACCAGTGCTCAATCAGATCTCACTACATTCTACTAAACTTCAACTAGTGCTCATCCAGATATCCATGCATTCTACTACACTTCAACCAGTGCTCATCCAGATCTTAATACATTCTACTACACTTCAACCAGTGCTCAAACAGATCTTAATACATTCTACCACACTTCAACCAGTGCTCATCCAGATCTTAATACATTATACTGCACTTCAACTAGTGCTCAAACAGATCTTAATACATTCTACTACACTTCAACCAGTGCTCAACCAGATCTCACTACATTCTACTAAACTTCAACTAGTGCTCATCCAGATATCCATGCATTCTACTACACTTCAACCAGTACTCATCCAGATCTTAATACATTCTACTACACTTCAACCAGTGCTCAAACAGATCTTAATACATTCTACCACACGTCAACCAGTGCTCAAACAGATCTTAATACATTATACTTCACTTCAACTAGTGCTCAAACAGATCTTAATACATTCTACTACACTTCAACCAGTGCTCAACCAGATCTCACTACATTCTACTAAACTTCAACTAGTGCTCATCCAAATCTCCATACATTCTACTACACTTCAACCAATGCTCAGACAGATCTTAATACATTCTACTACACTTCAACAAGTGCTCAACCAGATTCTACTACACTTCAACCAGTGCTCAAACAGATGTTAATACCTTCTACTACACTTCAGTGCTCATCCAGATCTCAATGCATTCTATTACACTTCAACCAGTGCTCAAACAGATCTTAATACTTTCTCCTGCACTTCAAGCAGTGCTCACAAAGATCTTAATACATTATACTACACTTCAACCAGTGCTCATCCATATCTCACTACATTCTACTAAACTTCAACTAGTGCTCATCCAAATCTCCATACATTCTACTAAACTTCAACCAGTGCTCAACCAGATCTTAATACATTCTACTACACTTCAGCCAGTGCTCAGACAGATGTTAATACCTTCTACTACACTTCAGTGCTCATCCAGATCTCAATACATTCTACTACACTTCAGCCAGTGATCAAACATATATTAATACATTCTACTGCACTTCAACCAGTGCTCATCCAGATCTTAATACATTCTACTACAGTTCAACCAGGGCTCATCCAGATCTCAATACGTTCTACTACACTTCAACCAGTGCTCAAACAGATCTTAATACTTTCTACTGCACTTCAACCAGTGCTCAAAAAGATCTTAATATATTCTACTACACTTCAACCAGTGATCATCCATATATCAATACATTCTACTACACTTCAACCAGTGCTCAAACAGATATAAGTACATTCTACTACACTTCAACCAGTGCTCAAACATATCTTAATACATTCTACTACACTTCAACCAGTGCTCATCCAGATCCCAATACATTCTACTACACTTCAACCAGTGCTCAAACAGATCTTAATAAATTCTACTACACATCAACCTGTGCTCATCCAGATCTCACTACATTCTACTATACTTCAACCAGTGCTCAAACAGATCTTGCTACATTCTATTACACCTCAACCAGTGTGCAAACTGATTTATCTACATTCTTCTACACTTCAACCAGTGCTCAAACAGATATTGCTACATTCTACTAAACTTCAACCAGTGCTTAAACAGATCTCACTACAATCTGCTACAGTTCAATCGGTGCTTAAACAGATGTCACTACATTCCATTACACTTCAACATGTACTAAAGCAGATTTTGCTACATTCTACTACACTTAAACCAGTGCTCAAGCAGATTTGGCTACATTCTACTACACTTAAACCAGTGCTCAAACTGATTTATCTACATTATATTACACTTCAACCAGTGCTCAAACAGATATTGCTACATTCTGCTACAGTTCAGTCAGTGCTCAAACAGATCTCACTACATTCTGTTACACTTCAGTCAGTGCTCAAACAGATCTTGCTACATTCTACTACACTCCAACCAGTGCTCAAACAGATCTTGCTACATTCTGCTACAGTTCAGTCAGTGCTCAAACAGATCTCACTACATTCTGTTACACTTATATCAGTACTCAAACAAATCTCACTACATTTTAGTACACTTCAACCAGTGCTCAAACATATTTTGCTACATTCTACTACACATTAACATGTGTCACCTTAAACATTGCTCAGCCAGACTGTACTACATTCTAGTACACACACATCATCTAGTACTCTGGGTTTTTTCACACCCCTTTCCAGTATTGTCTAAGTTATTCATATTTGAGTGTGCCATGATGTATGAAATTATACTGTCCGCAACATCACACACATATATTGCTTGTGTGGATGGTGTTGTTAAATGCAGAAGAATCAAATGCTATAACTCCCCCCTTTATTTCAGGCCCCTAAAAAGTTTGAAGTGAAGCCACATGAAAAGAGTGCAACCATCTTCTGGACACCCAGCCCTCCTAGAGACAAAAAAACGGCTAAGGTAACAGTAGTACAAGTTACTTCACTTATCTGTCCATCAGTTTATCTGTCTATCAGTGATTCATTGGTTTTGTGAATTCCTATGTTGCAATTCAGGAATAGTGAGGAATTAGTTCTGGGAACATATTTTTAGTTTTCTTTGACAGTTTAAATTGTTTTAGATTTTTAATTAATTTTGATTAACCTTGGTTCTTCATAATGCTGTCCCTTTTTATACTGCCTGTTATTATATTAATGTCATGGTTTTAAGGTTTACATTATAAGGCTGCCCTTGTTATAATGCCCTCTTATACTGTTCTGTATGTTATAATGCCCCTCATACTGATGCACTTTTTATAGTGCTTCTCATTATACTGCTGCCCTTGTTATAATACCCTATTATACTGCTCTGTGTGTTATAATACCCTTCATACAGATGCAGTTTTTACAGTACTTCTCAGTATACTGTTAATCTTGTTATAATACCCCTCATTATACTGCTGCACTTGTTATAATGCTACTCAGTATACTGCTGCCCTTGTTATAATGTTTCTAATTATACTGATGCCCTTGTTACTATGCTCAGTAATATACTTTTGCCCTTGTTATAATGCTCACTGATATACTTTTGCCCTTGTTATAATGCTTGACATTATACTTCAGACATTGTTATGATGTGGATATGTTTGTGGATCTTATTAAGTTGGTTACATTATCTTATCATTACAACTTGATTTCACTTTTATTTTAGGTCCAGATTCCTGAGAACCTGTTCTTATGTAATTTCACATAATTAAATGCTCTATTTTTGTGTTCTAGTGCACTGTCGTAACACATTCCTCATTATAAAGTTACCTAACTTCTAATTTGGGTCACTTTATCCAAACATTGTTACAAATTTGCAAACAACTATTGCCCCTCGCTATGTTCAGGGGAGTCATAACAGGGCACCGAGTTATATAATGGATATGTTTATGAGTCACTTTAATTGTGACCCCTTACACTGAGGTACTTTTAATGTGATCCCTTTATACTGAGGTAATTTTTAAGTTGGATCTACTTATTCTGAGGTATTTATAATATTAAAACTACATTTATTTACAAAATGAGATCCATAACATAGTCTGATAATTCAAACCACCAACCCGTATTGTTACGATGGGAGATCAAGAACTTACTGCCCTGATACGCAGTGCCATGTAGCTCTTTTCCATCAACTTTACTGAATGCCAGTTTTAAAACATATCTTACATAGCAGGCTGAATGATACTAGATGTATTTTTTTATTTAAGAAAATTAATCCCTAGTTCATTTGAATACAGCATTCATCTGCTATCATTGCTTTTGACCAATTTAAATGGATGCCAACTGATCTTGAAAACACATAATTTACTTTGGTCAGGTAAAAGCATCAGAGTTAGTATAAAATGACTAAGCAATTAGACTCTAAGCTGTGCATCAGTGTCAGTTAGACCCCAAGCTGTGCATCAGTGTCAGTTAGACACCAAGCTGTGCATCAGTGTCAGTTAGACCCAAGCTGTGCATCAGTGTCAGTTAGACCCTAAGCTGTGCATCAGTGTCAGTTAGACACCAAGCTGTGCATCAGTGTCAGTTAGACCCCAAGCTGTGCATCAGTGTCAATTAGAACCTAAGCTGTGCATCCATGTCAATTAGACTCTGAACTGTGCAACAGTGTCAATTAGACCCTAAGCTGTGCATCAGTATCAATCAGACTCCAAGCTGTGCATCAGTATCAATTATACCCTAAGCTGTGCAACAGTGTTACTTAGGCTCTAAGCTGTGCATCAGTTTCAGTTAGACCCTAAGCTGTGCATCAGTGTCAGTTAGACCCCAAGCTGTGTATCAGTGTTAGTTAGACCCCAAGCTGTGCATCAGTGTCAGTTAGACCCCAAGCTGTGCATCAATGTCAGTTAGACCCTAAGCTGTGCATCAGTGTCAGTTAGACCCCAAGCTGTGCATCAGTGTCAGTTAGACCCCAAGCTGTGCATCAGTGTCAGTTAGACCCTAAGTTGTGCATCAGTATCAATTAGACTCCAAGCTGTGCATCAGTATCAATTACATGTATACCCTATGATGTGCATCAGTGTCAATTAGACCCTAAGCAGTGCAGCAGTATCAGTTATACCCAATCATATGATCAGTGTCAATTAGGCCCTAAGTTGTGCATCAGTGTAAATTAGACTCTAAGCTGTGCATCAGTATCAGTTAAACCCTAAGCTGTACAGCAGTGTAAGTTAGACCTTAAGCTGTGCATCATTATCAATTAGACCTGAAGCTGTGCATCAGTGTCAATTAGACCCTATTAAGCTGTGCAACAGTATCAATTAGACCTTAAGCTGTGCAACAATGCTAATTATACCCAACGCTGTACGATAGTATCAGCTGAACTCTAGGATATGCAACAGTGTGAGTAATACCCTAAGCTCTACAACAGTGTCAGCTGAACTCTAGGCTATGCAGCAGTGTGAGTAATACCCTAAGCTGTACAACAGTGTCATCTGAACTCTAGGCTATGCAACAGTGTGAGTAAAACCCTAAGCTATACAACACTGGTAGCTGAACTCTAGGCTATGCAACAGTATGAGTAATACCCTAAGCTGTACAACAGTGTCATCTGAACTCTATGCTATGCAACAGTGTGAGTAATACCCCAAGCTGTACAGTAGTGTCAGCTGGATTTGATGGCAATGCATTGTGGAATACATCATCATGATGCCAATGTATTGTCAAATACATAGTCATGATGGCAATGTGTTGTGGAATACACAGTCATGAAGTGTACCTGGCTTTGTGTATCTGCTGTACAATAGTGTCAGCTGGATTCTAGGCTATGCAACAGCGTGAGTTATACCCTAAGCTGTGTGATGGTTTAATTTAGACCCTAACTTGTACAACGGTGTTAGACCAAAGGCTGTGAAACAATGTGAATTAGACCAAAAGTTGTACAAAAGTGTTAGTAAGATCCTAAGATGTGTAACAATGTCAGTAGGACCCTAAGCTGTGCATGTGTCAGTTAGACCCAACACTGTATAACAATGTGAATTAGACCCTAACTTATGCAACAGTGTCAGTTAGATACTAAGCTGTGAAACAGTGTCAGTTAAACTCTAAACTGTGTAAAATTGTCAGTAAAACACTAAGCTTTGCAAGTGTCAGTTACACCCTAAACTGTGGAAAAATGTCAATTAGACCTTAAGTAGTGTAAAAGTGTCAATTAGACACTAAGCTGTGCAAAAATGTCAATTGGACCAAAAGTTTTACAACAGTGTAAGTGAGATCCTAGCTGTGCAACAATGTCATTTAGACTCTAAGCTGTGCAAAAGTGGCAGATAAATCCTAAGCTGTGCTAAGTGTCAGTTAGACCCTAAGCTGTGCTACAGTGTCAGTTAAATCCTAAGCTGTGTTACAGTGTCAGTTAAATCCTAAGCTGTGTTACAGTGTCAGTTAAATCCTAAGATGTGCTACAGTGTCAGTTAGACCCTAAGCTGTGCAAAAGTGGCAGTTAAATCCTAAGCTGTGCTACAGTGTCAGTTAGACCCTAAGTTGTGCTACAGTGTCAGTTAAATCCTAAGCTGTGTTACAGTGTCAGTTAAATCCTAAGATGTGCTACAGTGTCAGTTAGACCCTAAGCTGTGCTACACTGTCAGTTAAATCCTAAGCTGTGCTACAGTGTCAGTTTGACCCTAAACTGTGCTACAGTGACAATTAGACCCTAAGCTCTGTAATAAGTGTTAATATTGATGATCACTATGCAAGATATTCCTTAGAGTTGGCATCCATTTCTGTGGCAGATTGGCTAAGACAAAGTTAAAGATACACATTATAAATATTAGGGTTGTCCTCTTTCATTATAGGAATAGTCCATGACCATAGTTGTGTTGTATGAATGGATGTGCCATCTTGAGGCACATTATTGTAAAGGATCACTGTATATATCATGGGACATTATTAGGGGAAATAAATTCATAGAAACATATATTCTCAAGAGTTGTTCCCCTTGGTACTGAGCTTACTACAGTTTATTTGAGCATCAGTTGGGTCTTGATGACAGATAACAATGTGACTTTTAGATCAGTATTCTCTAAAATACTTATAATGCTTGGGTATTTAAGTTAGGTATAATTATACTAAATTTTAACTTTATAATGATCAAATAATTGTATTTCTGGACTGTGTGCTTCATTTTGTATTGATAGACTTGAATTGCATGTTGTATGTTCATTTTTTCCCCAAATTTATGAGGATCATTTTTTGCTTCTGGACGAAATGACTCTTTAAGGATGGGCACAATATATAAAAGAATTCAAATGTATCATGGTCATGACATAATTGATTTATAAGTGACATCTCAAAGAGAAGTTCTTAGCTTCATGCATATGAAATAGCATTACAGTTCTGAAACCAATTAAATTACAATTTTCTTTCTCTTAAGTCATGCTATAAAATAATGAATATTAAGTTTTTGAACCAGTAGACTGATTAAACTAATCTCCATTTTGCATGGTAAAGAGGAGACTTACTGAGTCATAAAACTGTACATTTACATCAATAGGAATCTGTAATTGTATATCCAAAACATTGTTTGTTTCAGAACAAGACAGGAAGACACGGAGACCACTTCAAGTAAGGCATAATTTTTTTATATATATTCAAAACCAGTGATTCTTTCAGAGTAATAGACTGAGAGATTTAACAAAACATTTCAAGAGGCTAAAGTAAGTTCTCTAAGGTCTGATTTTGTCAAAGGTCATCCATGTGAACTCCAGGTGCAAAACTATCCTACTAGAATGCCTTTTACCATGTGTTAGTTAAGTTGGAAATGTTGTGGAATAAGGACACAGTATTGACTGCAGTGTGCTTTGGAATACATAGTCATTATGGCAATTTGTTGTGGAATACATAGTCATGATGGCATTATGCATTGTGGAATACACCATCATGATGCCAATATATTGTGGAATACATAGTCATGATGCCAATATATTGTGGAATACATAGTCATGATGCCAATTTGTTGTGGAATACATAGTCATGATGGCAATTTGTTGTGGAATACATAGTCATGATGGCAATATATTGTGGAATACATAGTCATGATGGCAATTTGTTATGGAATACATAGTCACGATGGCAATTTGTTGTGGAATACATAGTCATGATGGCAATTTGTTGTGGAATACATAGTCATGATGGCATTATGCATAGTGGAATACATAGTCATGATGGCAATTTGTTGTGGAATACATAGTCATGATGGCAATTTGTTGTGGAATACATAGTCATGATGGCAATATATTGTGGAATACATAGTCATGATGGCATTATGCATAGTGAAATACATAGTCATGATGGCAATTTGTTGTGGAATACATAGTCATGATGGCAATTTGTTGTGGAATACATAGTCATGATGGCAATTTGTTGTGGATTACATAGTAATGATGGCAATTTGTTGTGGAATACATAGTCATGATGGCATTATGCATAGTGGAATACATAGTCATGATGGCAATATATTGTGGAATACATAGTCATGATACCAATATATTGTGGAATACATAGTCATGATGCCAATATATTGTGGAATACATAGTCATGATGGCAATATATTGTGGAATACATAGCCATGATGCCAATATATTGTGGAATACATAGTCATGATGGCAATGTGTTGTGGAATACATAGTCATGATGGCAATTTGTTGTGGAATACATAGTCATGATGGCAATATATTGTGGAATACATAGTCATGATGCCAATATATTGTGGAATACATAGTCATGATGGCAATGTGTTGTGGAATACACAGTCATGAAAGGCTTCAATGTATCTGAATATAAGTGTACCTGGCTTTGTGTATCTGCCTATTAGTGTAGCTGCCTTTTAATGTATCTGACTTTAAGTGTACCTGTCTTTTAGTGCTCCTGACTTTTAGTGTACTTAGCTTTTAGTGTACCTGACTTTTTGTGTACCTGCATTTTTGTGTACCTGACATTTAGTGTACCTGACATTTAGTGTTCATAGCTTTTTTGGTTATTTGGCTTGTAGTATGCCAGACTTCTTAATGTATCTGACTTTTACTAGCAAATCTGGTTTATATGTTAATCCCTTATCTGCATCATTCAATTTTAGGAAAAACAATACGATTTACTGACTTACAAGTGAGTAAAAACTCCTTGACTCACATGATGCCCATTAACCTGATTTTGGAGATGTATCGATTCTGAGGGTTAAGTGTTGTTAGATACAGTGTTTACAGTATGTACATCAAATCCAATCAGAGAAAAATCTCACCTATCTAATATCCATGATTTGACACCAAATTAATCAAACAAACTAATTCATCATTTCATTATGAGACATAATTGTCTAATTTGTCTTTTTCCTGGAGCAAAAACAAAAGACAAAATCTTCCTGGAATATTATGTACATTTCACAAAAAGTGCATCAACTATTTTCCACTCAGTCCTGTGTAGATGACATTGATTTACACCCAACTACACTGTATAATATCCAAGTATTGGATTGTGAAAAATTATAGGTCTTGCAGATTTAAACAAAGAGAAATTTATCAGTGTGTGTAATTATCATCATGTAATAAACAAACAACTGAAAGGAACATGATGGGTATATTTTCTTGACTAAGTTGGCAAAATTCCATTAGGCTATGTCTGCAGAAAAGTTCCATAGCTTTTGTCTCACACGATTTAACATTTTCCCCAAGAATTCTTAAATACTGTGAGTTATCAGTCTTAGTCCCTCTACTACATTCTTTCCTTTTGTCTTCAATTAATACTTATGTATTAGTGTAGAGTTGAACACATTTTACAATTAAAAGATTAGCCAGACTGTAGCGGCCACATTGTTATAAAGTTGATTTGGATTGAACTAATATAATTATTCCTGTAATTTTTTAGGGAAAGAAGACATCGATCAGTCTCCCCACGGCCACCCTCTTTAGATTCTGGTCTAGCAAGTGAGCTTCTCACAGGTCAGTCTATTTATTCTCTGTTGTACATCATATTCGATGTAATACCTGCAAATACCTTAATTAGTACCCTTCATTTTTTGGTCAAAGTTCACAAAGAATTTATGTTACTGACTGCATGCTTCTCAATTTTGGATTTTCATCATGGGATGGAAGTGGGTGCTAAAACCCATCTAAAGATTTCCTTGGAAACTCCTTGGAAATTATCATTTTTCATGTCTTGTTGCCTATTAATTGAATGGATTAGATCAGTCTTAAGTGTGAATCTAACATTGCTATTTTTGCAGCACATCCATACTGGGAAAGGGTAGATGGACCTCCAAACTGGAGAGCTACCAATGATAACAAAAGGAACCAACTGCTCTGGTTCATACATACGCATGTTGGGATTCTTGTTCATGATAATTGTGCACTTATTATGATAAGCTTAAACCTCACAAAAATTTGCCCAAATAATAATTGTTTAAGTAGACAGTATGGGTATTATGTTGAATATGATATGTTGGGTATATTGATTACTCCTTCAATCTCATAGATAGTACTAATGACTGAAGTAAAACACCATGGTGATGCAATGGGCAGTATAGTATTTGGCTTTACTTTTGGATCAGTAGATGTGTGCTCATGTGGTTCACTCCAAATAGTTAGCAGAAAAAATATTTTATTTTTATTCCTATTCTTCACTTTTATCCTTTTTGGTGACAAATATGTATAAAATAATATCCCGTTGTAAAGCTGCAGCCAGATGGAAATCCAAGTTACCAGGAGACAATGACAGAGATGCACAGCCTTCTGGAAGACCTGACTACAGATCACCCATTGGGCGAGGTGATCTTGATAAGGATTCCAGCTACCAAGATCCTGATACACAAGTTCAATTGATTCCCAAGCATCAAGAATCTGGATTGATGAGGGACAAACCCAGTATGTTTCCTGAGAGAACTAGATTGACCCGAGACACATCTGGTTACTTCACTGGCCCAGCAGATTCTTTGGACACCTCTTTCACACCAGAAACCACATTTGAATCAATATTTAGAGAAGGAGATGGAAGACCTGCAGAAGTCACAGGTTTTTGTCAGCACCTGCATGAGGAAAATTGCATGCATCAGTGTGCTCATAGTAATGCACAGCTCCTGCACATTTCAACATTGTTCATCTCTCATATGTTGACATGCATCATTGCACATCTCTTGCACATTACAACATTGTTCATCTCTCATATATTGACATGCATCAATGCACAGTTCCTACACATTACAACATTGTTATCTCTCATATGTTGATATACATCATTGCACAACTCTTATACATTACATTTGTCATCCCTCATATATTGACATGGATCATTGCACAGTTTTGTGTTGACATACATCATTGCACAGCTCTTACACATTACAACAGTGTTATCTCTCACATATTGACATGCATCATTGCACATCTTAAAGCATAAATTTGCCAACTATTTTGGATATATTTTAACATGCATGTGTATGATTTAAAACCAGAATTGGATATCTATATGTACTGTTTTATGTATACAGCCTTCCAGTCATTTATTGTTTATTTTTTTCAGATTATTTACATTATGAACTATTTACATTAATATTCCCATATCATATTGGTTGTATATGTGGCAACTATTAACACCTCTTGACATCAGAATGACATAAAATAATCATGCAAAAGAAGGCATACTGAACGAGGCATCCAGATGTATTTCAAAGTAATCTCAATATGCTATTCCATGGTTCAGACAGATGGAATCAGTAATTTTCACAATGTGGTACAAAAAATCTTAGATTTATGCCAATTTCAAATGAAATTTATGAAACTCATAGAATAATTGCAACCTTTCTCTCACTAATGCTTTGCAGGTGATATACATTATTTGACTCATTTCATAAGTTTCACTTAAAATGAGCACTCATAAAATCTTCTGCATCAAAAAGAACAGGATTTACACAGGCATTGAAAATGAAATTTTCATTTGAATTTGAATTTGAGAAAACCTTCAGACAACAAGGGCTTCTGATTTTTTTAACTGAATAATACATATCCAATAGCAATATAGGTATGTACCATTTTTAAATATAGAAAAACCTTAAATTCTTTTCAAAAACAGATCAATATAAATTTGATCAGATTTGACACAAAGCATCCAGGCATTAAGAGACTTTCAGATTCATATTAATGATGCTGATCCACTGTCAAACTTGGATACTATTACTAACATAAAAATCATTAAACAGTGTCTTCAGAAAATTCACTCCACAGAATCTGCCAACATTTTGCAAACAAGCATCCTGGCATGAAGGTCTGGTTACAAGGTTCCTACAAGTGATTCTGTCCTGGTATCAGATATGGCCACGGTCATTTAGCAACAACAATCTTGACACAATAAAAACAAAATAGAAGACTTTGAACAAACATGACAGGAAGGACTTTTAGCTTTGTAGAAATGATTCTGAATAGCCTTTAGATATGGAGAATGTTAACTAAAAGGAAACAAAACCCTCTAACTGACTTCTCAAAATCTGATCAGCAGAATTTGATCAAATTTGACAAAAAGCTTCCAGTAAAAAGATATTATAAAATCTTTAAATGACTTTTCTCATGGGCTACTCAACAGCATTTGACCACTGTTGAGAGAAAGCTTCCTGTTTTTTGATGGCCTTTCAATGGCGGAGTATCAGGCAATGCTGTAGTGCCATCAGACTGTATGCCAGAATCAGTCTGGATTTTTCCATTCTGGATCTGGCTTCCATCAACTTTAACACATTACCTATCTTTTGTTAGAATTCTCCTGCATAATTCCCTCTTTTTCTGAAAGCTTTTTTTCAGGCTAACAAGAGAGAACTTGAATGTAATGCTCTCATATATGCACAGTGCAAATCAGTTGTTGAAAATGAAAGCTGATGTTTCAACATCTTGCATCTTTCTGTGAGTACTAAATTTTTCAGTGATATGCAGTCAGTCATTTGAGAAACTCTTCAAAGTACAAAAATTCAACAAAAAGCACATGCATGATTCTGACATGTAAACTTAAGCCTCCTTTGGAACTGGTTCCTTTGACATGTTTTAAGCTGTTTAGCATGTAGCCCAGTACTATGGCCACACATGTACCTGCTGATAAGACAGTGGACTAGGGCACAACCATTATGTTTCAAGGGAATGCAGGATATCTCATTTGTACCCAACCATTTTATTCATAAATACAGAAAGATTTCTTAGATATTGTTTTCATTTAGGAAAAATCTGTCCCAATCTTTCTTCTAGTATTATTTTGTAAGATGGCCAATTGACAGACATTTGTGTCACATACAACCATGTCTCTTCTCTAAACATAAAGTGACTGCCCCACTTTGTTCTTGTTCAGACTGGCAAGGCTTATTGTTTATGAATTTGTTATGGTCCAAAAATAAAAATGTGGACTTGGGTGATCTTACATCATAATGACATGCACTTTGCAGCCTAAAAAGGTTTTCCTCTAAAATTAGTCTGTACAAATTTTCTGCTGTTGCAATTAATAATTGTAAAACTATAATATCGTGAGTAAAAAGAATCATAATTTGTAGCTATCCAGTAAATCATTAGGAATCTGGAAGTATGTTCATGCTGATTTCTACTAGTTCTTTTTGATTTAGTCAAAATGTAACAGTGTACTTTTGCAGCATTTTTAAATTAAAATATTTGTAAAATACAGGAAATTATGAAAGAAATCTTTTCTCCAAAAACCTGTGTTTTTAATGGCTTGTGAGAGAACTGATTCAATATTGAGTTCATAATTCCTGATGTGAAGTCATAAATGGATGTAAACAAATTGGGCAACTTTTTTCATGTACACCATGCACCCTATTTGGCTTCATGGGTAAAAAGAATTCCTAACAAACAGTTAAGCCATTTTCCTAAAGGCATGGGAGAGAAAAGTGAAATAATCCTACACAAAGTATATATATATATAGTAGCTCCTGGTACATGATTTTATCTAATATTTGTAATTTTTATTCATGACTTTAAATTGTACAAATTAGCTTGAGTTGGTGGTGTACTTGCATGGGGTCTGTTCTGAGATATTAAAGAACACAAAATTGCATAGGATTATAAGGATTATAGCAAGGTATCTTTGCTGACTTTGTAAATAATTACCAAAGCTAGCCTGTTAAGTGCCAGAGATCACATTAGGCCAGTGTTTGTCTAATGGTGCTGTAAAAATGGAGAAAGGATCTGATAAGGACAGAGGGTGGCTGATGTGTGTTCTTTAGGGAATGATATTGTTATAGGCTTAAGAAGTACCCTTAATGACACAGTGATCTTGGAAAAGATTGTAATATGTCACTGTCAGGAAAACTATAGGGAGTATAGAAAAATCAGAAAATCTAGAAGTTTAGTCAGTATAAGAGAGCCCATGGTAAGATCTAGACTGGGTTGCATGCTACAGGATGTATAAATAGTTGCGTAGGTATGTCTTGACAGTTACTAATAATAGAATTATTAGTAAACCCATTTATGAGATTCTGACATTTTTCCCATTGGACAGATCAATCAGGTGGTATCTTAGAAGAATTAAGTTAATTCTTATTGGATGAGTTAGGTCATACAAATAGGTATTTTAAAATATTAGAATTAGTAGTATGATTTGTCACTTTGGGGTATGTTTTGAAATATAGTCATGATAGAAGGTGTATATTAAGAGAGCAGTCAGAATTCATTTTTTATTTTGGAGTCATTCTTATTTCTTGTGTTCCTGTTGTAACATTTAGTCTGCAAATGTATTTTTTGTTGTACTGGTTATTATTTGTCAGAAAAAGCATTTGTTTGGACTGTTCAATGGAAATTGAAAGTGCTCATTTTTTGGACTATAATATTATCTTGGAACTATTGAGATTTATTCAAAGGAGTTCTGTACAATGCTATTTTGACAATGTTAAAATTCTTGGCAGACAAGTGCATCTCTGGTTTTGAAATTTACATGGAACTTTTCATTCTTTTAGACTTTAGTTTAACTCTTTCAAGATTAGTTTGGATTCACTTCCTCCAACATTTTCAATTATAATTTTGATAATTAAATTATTTTACAAATCTTGTTGGTTTGGCTTCTTTCTTTTTCTTAGTTTATGACCAAAGGGTCGTAATGGAATTAAAATATGTGGTGACAAATATGGCTTTGTACTAATCCACGGCTAAAACAGAGCAGCAAACTTTAACATTAAACTCCTCAGTCCCTAAAACTTAAGTGGTTCTGTTTCAGAGTCATGGAAACTGACCCTTGAACATCTTAGCAATTTGAAGGTGACATCTGCATTACAGACTTTAAGAAAATAAAGAAAAGGATGCTGTTGGATTTTATGTGTGCTGATAACTATATAACTGTTTCATGGCTTCATGCAAGAAGAAATGAGGAAAATATTTGGAGTTAATGTTTTTAAGTAAAATGATCAGGGAGGTTAGGGTGGGGTATTCTCAGCTGACTACAACTGCTCCTGATGAACCCGTGTCCAGCATCAGTTCATGAACCTAAACAAGCTCTGGCTGATTTATATGTTAAGGCTTTGTTGACTTTGATACAAGCCCTCTTCTATACCATATTGACTTTGATACAACCTCTCTTCTACAATGTGTTGACTTTTAAAAAAACCTCTTCTATACCATGTTGACTTTGATACAACCCCTCTTCTCTACCATATTGACTATAATACAACCCCTCTTCTACACTGTGTTGACTTTGATACAACCCCTCTTGTACACTGTATTGACTTGAATACAACCCCTCTTCTACACTGTGTTGACTTTGATACAACCCCTCTTCTAAACTGTGTTGACTTTGATACAACCCTTCTTCTACACTGTGTTGACTTTGATACAACCCCTCTTCTGCACTGTGTTGACTTTGATAAATCCCATCTTCTATACCCTGTTGACTTTGATATGAACCCTGTTCTATACCATGGTCTTTATCAACTTGGCTTACTATATGCAATCTTTTCAAAAGTGCCTGAATGACACTGAATCAAAATGGTGATGTTCTGAGTAGGGGTACAATGATATACCAGTATACTGGTATATTGTGGTTTTCTGTTCTGGTGTTACATTCTGCAGTGTGGTTCTCTCATTTTTTTTCATGGTCTTCGTTTCATCCAACTGATCTCTATATACCATACAATTTTTCCAATTTCCATATTTTCTTCCTTTTCCTAGATCCATGCTTAGCACCAGATTACAAACAAGATGAACAGTGCCATTATTTGGGCAAAGTTTAATTGGGGTGGGTGAGTGGAAAGTGAAGAGCAGGGGACATTTTTCCAATAATAAATAATAGTTTATAAGCTTCACTTTGCATCCTATATTTATGTCATGTTCTTAATGACACTAAATGAACAGTACTCAAGAGACCTTGTTCTTAAATATTTCAGTTCCTTTAAAATAATTTATTTTTATATCCAATGCACAGAATGTACATACAGTAAAGCATACAACATCTGCTGTTATGATTTATAGTTTAGCTTCAAAGAATAAAAAGAGAGCAAAACGTTTAAATGAACCACGGTCACATCTGATGTTTTTCATGTTAAATACATGGTTGGTCATATCAAAATGCTTATGTTATGTTAACCTCATTTTCTTGGTTCTAAATATCAATTAACCTTGACTCAGTATATAAGTTAGTTTACAGGTGTGTATATATGATTTTTAATTTTCCGAAATTTTTTCTTCTTCAAACTATAGATTTTTAAATTATTCCCAACAAAAAAGCAAACGTTTAGTGTTGGAATTTTAATACAAAGACAGACTAGAAATGGCTGTGAAATTTTCATTTGCTGATATTATTAATGCTTTCAGGTGTTTGTAGACTTGTTTCATTTTTATGTTAATTTTATATGTTCATTTGACCACCATTTGAAGATTTACAAGGTAACATCTCATATCTTTCAAGTAGTAAATGTTACGAGTGATAATTTTATTGTTTTCATTTAGTGTTACAGTACTGAAATATGTATTGCATTTTGGGTTTGTTTAATATCGCAATATATCAGAGTATGGTTTCGGGTGTATTGTTGCACACTTGTAGTGATCAATTTGACTATTCAGAATTTTGACATGATTACATTGTGAGCTGGTATTTATATTGCAGGTGATTTAGTAGATTTGAATTTGTTCCTGTGTAAACTAATTCATTATTTACATTTCCCTTGTTTCTTTCTCAAAGCTGTCAAACTAGCCTTCTAAACAAAAAAAGTACTTGAGTAGCAAAATGTATTCTGATTAATCGTTTAGGATGTTGTTTTTTTTTCTTCTTCAGCTATTAGACCATCATATTCTGATTTTTTTCTATTTAATATGAACACAGTCTACACTCATTTTAACACCATTTATTATAGCTAGATTTTAGTGATATTGACGACAGGTTATTAAAACCTAGCCATCACTAAAGCACTGGAGTAGTGAAATTTACTGCTGGTTGCTATCATAGCAATTGAGAAGTGGTCATGAATTGGTATTCCCTACCAACTTCCTACACTTTATGCAGTACAACATACATGATGACATTGTGCATGGACAGGTGTCAAACAAGTCATAAAGTAAATTAGCCTGATTATTGTCAAATAGTCCTTGTACAGGTGGAACTAGTGTGGTGTACTGCCCCCTCCCCCCCTCCCCCCCTCCCCCCCCCCCCCCCCCCCCCCGAGCACTGACTTCATTACTTACGTTAACAAAAAGTATAGGGTCTCAAACTAGCATTGACAAATTGGAAAAGGTTGTGTTTGCCAAGTCAAGGAATAATCCAGCATTACCCTGAATATGTTCTTTTAATTTTTATATCATATTGACAAACATTCAGCGTATTGTGTGGCAAAAGCTGTAAACTGGAAGTATTTGCAAGGTACACAGCAGCCACCACAACAGCAGAAATTAGATGAAGACAACAGAGATTGCTTGCAAATAAGACCAATAAAGTAGTCGAAATGCTGGGGAAATGAACTCAAATACCTGAAGTATGACCAGAAGAGGCAGTCATGTGTACTTTCTGTCATGAATATTTCGAGAAAAATGAAAGCATAAGGGGTGCTTTGTTAATGAGTCATATTTGTGATAAGATAGGTTGTTATTCTTATGACCTGATGTTAATGAATAATAAATGTTGATTTAGAAACTGAACTGGCTTCTGTTTGATACTGGCAGACTGTGCCAGGATCAGTAAAATTTAGGTAGGATCAGTATATATTTATGTTCATGAAAAATATTTATAATTTTGAACCTTATGGTGCCACACATTATAGTGTCACCCATATCAGTCAATTGCCAACAAAATGCCCAGAACAGATTTTAGGACAATACAATTACTCAGTTACACAGCTGTACTCCCCCAGCACCATCTGCCAGCCTAAAATATGGACAATTTTTGTTTTTCCACTGTGTTTCATTATATCACCAGTTGATTCCACTATGCATAAAAGTCCTCCTGTATTTGAATAAGTTTTTCAAACAGTAATTTGAATTAGTGTATTCTTATTGTTGTTGTTGTTGTAGGGTTTAACGCCATTTTTCAGCACAAGATAGGCTATACATGGCGGCCAGTATAATTGGTGGAGGAAGAACCCTGGAAAATCCCGGGAAGAACCACCAACCCATGAGAAGCTACTGGCAGGCTTTCTCATGTATCAACATTAGCCGAGCCTGAGACTCGAACTCACGCAGACAGAGGTGAGATGGCAGTGATCTGTAATGGTGAGCGCTTTAGAGCACTCGGCCACTCAGGGCCCCAGTGTATTCTTAAGATAATGGCATCTATCTTGATATTGAACAGGCACTTGCCAGGTGGAAATCTTAAAATCGCTTCTAATTACCTGAAGAAAATGATATTCCATGATGATTTAGGCTAAATAAAATTTGTACACTTGACTTCAGTCATGCTAATTGTTCACAGCTTTGCTTCTGTCATAATAAATGAATTTTGTCTCATTTATGATGACATTTAGAAACATAAAAATGTACATTTTTATTTTTAAGGTCAAGCTGTATGGGTTTCTGAGATGTATTTTTATATCTCTTTATCTCATTGAAACTGATTAAATGACATAGAAAAAAAAATTCTTCATTTTTTCAATTAATCAGTGACTGGATGTGTCTGATATCAGTGACCCAAATGTACCTAATATCACTGGTTGGATGTACCTAATATCACTGGTTGGATGTACCTAATATCACTGGTTGGATGTACCTGAAATCTCAGTGATTGGCTGTTCCTAATGTTTAGGTAGAGACATACATATCTTAAAAATCCAGTTTTATGTACCTTCTAAAATGTACATTTTCCATGCAATTTATGCATTTAAGGTATCATATAAAACTGCACCTATACTGTTGCAAATTGATTCATGGTATGATGTCAATTTGTTAATCTCTTAGAAACCTAAGGAATTTAATGACATAAACAGTGTTGTGAATTCAGTGTTAGGAATCAATAAGTGAAATCAATTTTTCATACTTATATTACTTGTTTTAATTACCTTGTCTTCAGAAATTGTTTTTATCAGGGTATAGTAAAATAGATAAAATCAGCACGATATAAAGTTTTGGAAATAGCTTAAATAGGATGTGTTTTTACATCACTACATATGTATATATATATATATATATA
Organism: Sinohyriopsis cumingii; assembly: GCA_028554795.2. Lineage (NCBI taxonomy): Eukaryota > Metazoa > Mollusca > Bivalvia > Unionida > Unionidae > Sinohyriopsis > Sinohyriopsis cumingii. The sequence goes on along the minus strand of CM068837.1, from coordinate 35,678,550 downwards.
TATATATATATATATATATATATATATATATATATATATATATATATCTGCAATGCATGCAGTGTACAATCTGACAGTGATATTTCTTCTGAGGAAAATACTTTGAGTGAAAAATACAACATAATTTACTAATTCCAATTTCTTTCCCCAGAACTGATATAGTTAATTAATTTTACCAGCGAAAAAGTTATAAGACTGGTAAGACTGGTTATGATAAAGTTACAATGTATTCTCAACAGCCTTTTTGTTACATTCAGGAGAATATCATTACAGATTGTTGTAGGTCTCCCTTTAAAATATTTTTGATCTTTCTTTAAAATGCGACGTTGCCAAAATATTGATCCTAATCATTGATGCTATGCTTCGAAGATACCGGTACATACAAAACAAATACAGGACTGCTCCAGTGGCCTAGTGTTTAGAGTGTCCGCCTCAGATGCAGATCATGGGTTAAAACTCCAGCCGGGTCAGAATGTTAAAAATCAAAATCACACACACACACAAAGCAAATACCACATATACTTGCTTATAAGAGTCCAGTGCAAAATACACAGACACCGACTTTCTGCTGCATAATGTGCTGGCATATCTTGGTCTGTGCAGTTTGTTAGGATTAATCAGTAGAATAAACAGCATAGACCCTGATCTGCCACTGCATTATGCAGCTGGAGTTGAAATATAGGTTAGTATATGTGGTAGTACAATGGTCCCTTGTTAGGAAACCCCTCATTATACTGCTGCCTCTTTATAATGCTGTATATTGTTTTGTACTATTAAAGACATAATATATTTATCATTGCTACTTTAACATGCAATATGAATAAGCCTGAAGTATTTGAACAGCAAATACATTTATGAATAAGCCTGAAGTACTTTGAACAGCACATACATTTATGAATAAGCCTGAAGTACCTTGAACAGCACATACATTTATGAATAAGTCTGAAGTACTTTGAACAGCACATACATTTATGAATAAGCCTGAAGTACTTTGAACAGCACATACATTTATGAATAAGCCTGAAGTACTTTGAACAGCACATACATTTATGAATAAGCCTGAAGTACCTTGAACAGCACACACATTTATGAATAAGCCTGAAGTACCTTGAACAGCAAATACATTTATGAATAAGTCTGAAGTACCTTGAACAGCACATACATTTATGAATAAGCCTGAAGTACTTTGAACAGCACATACATTTATGAATAAGCCTGAAGTACCTTGAACAGCAAATACATTTATGAATAAGCCTGAAGTACCTTGAACAGCACATACATTTATGAATAAGCCTGAAGTACCTTGAACAGCAAATACATTTATGAATAAGTCTGAAGTACCTTGAACAGCACATACATTTATGAATAAGCCTGAAGTACTTTGAACAGCACATACATTTATGAATAAGCCTGAAGTACCTTGAACAGCAAATACATTTATGAATAAGCCTGAAGTACCTTGAACAGCACATACATTTATGAATAAGCCTGAAGTACCTTGAACAGCAAATACATTTATGAATAAGCCTGAAGTACCTTGAACAGCACATACATTTATGAATAAGCCTGAAGTACCTTGAACAGCAAAATACATTTATGAATAAGTCTGAAGTACTTTGAACAGCACATATATTTATGAATAAGCCTGAAGTACCTTGAACAGCACATACATTTTTGAATAAGCCTGAAGTACTTTGAACAGCACATACATTCATGAATAAGCCTAAAGTACCTTGAACAGCAAATACATTTAGGAATAAGTCCAAAGTACCTTGAACAGCACATACATTTATGAATAAGCCTGAAGTACCTTGAACAGAAAATACATTTATGAATAAGCCTGAAGTATTTGAACAGCAAATACATTTATGAATAAGTCTGAAGTACTTTGAACAGCACATACATTTATGAATAAGCCTGAAGTACCTTGAACAGCACATACATTTATGAATAAGCCTGAAGTATCTTGAACAGCACATACATTTATGAATAAGCCTGAAGTACCTTGAACAGAAAATACATTTATGAATAAGCCTGAAGTACCTTGAACAGCAAATACATTTATGAATAAGTCTGAAGTACCTTGAACAGCACATACATTTATGAATAAGCCTGAAGTACTTTGAACAGCAAATACATTTATGAATAAGCCTGAAGTACTTTGAACAGCACATACATTTATGAATAAGCCTGAAGTACTTTGAACAGCACATACATTTATGAATAAGTCTGAACTACTTTGAACAGCACATACATTTATGAATAAGCCTGAAGTACTTTGAACAGCACATACATTTATGAATAAGCCTGAAGTACTTTGAACAGCGCATACATTTATGAACAAGCCTGAAGTACTTTGAACAGCACATACATTTATGAATAAGCCTGAAGTACTTTGAACAGCACATACATTTATGAATAAGCCTGAAGTACTTTGAACAGCACATACATTTCACTTATTAAGGAGAGACTACTTGTAGTCTACAATGGATGAATATTTACTGAAGTATGAGTACTGATATCCCAGTGGATTGATGGTCTGGTCTTCAATGGATGAATATTAACTGAGGCATGAGTACTGATATCCCAGTGGATTGATGGTCTGGCTTACAATGGATGAATATTTACTGAAGTATGAGTACAGGTATCCCAGTGGTTTGATGGTCTGGTCTACAATAGATGAACATTTACTGAAGTATGAGTACTGGTATCCCAGTGGATTGATGGTCTGGTCTACAATGGATGAATATTTACTGAAGTATGAGTACTGATATCCCAGTGGATTGATGGTCTGGTCTACAAGGGATGAATATTAACTGAGGCATGAGTACTGATATCCCAGTGGATTGATGGTCTGGTCTACAATGGATGAATATTTACTGAAGTATGAGTACAGGTATCCCAGTGGTTTGATGGTCTGGTCTACAATAGATGAACATTTACTGAAGTATGAGTACTGGTATCCCAGTGGATTGATGGTCTGGTCTACAATGGATGAATATTTACTGAAGTATGAGTACTGATATCCCAGTGGATTGATGGTCTGGTCTACAAGGGATGAATATTAACTGAGGCATGAGTACTGATATCCCAGTGGATTGATGGTCTGGTCTACAATGGACGAATATTAACTGAGGCATGAGTACTGATATCCCAGTGGATTAATGGTCTGGTCTACAATGGATGAATATTTACTGAAGTATGAGTACTGGTATCCCAGCGGTTTGATGGTCTGGTCTACAATGGATGAATATTAACTGAGGCATGAGTACTGATATCCCAGTGGATTGATGGTCTGGTCTACAATGGATGAATATCTATGAATATGATATGGTGGTGATTGTTGTTGTTGCCCCCCACTGCTTGCAGCGGTCAGCTCGAAGTCCATTCCACCTATCCACTTGTTCTATAAAGCTTGTTATATTGTGCAAAAGCTCTCATTTTAGACAAATTAGATTTTGATAGAATATTTTTATGCACATGGTGATGACATGAATTGAATTCCAGATCACAGCATTAAAAAAATGTATTAACATTTTGGAACTTATTTGTATTGGACAGTTTTGGAAGAAAACCTTGGTAGAATTTATAAGCATAAAACACATTGGCTAGACAGTTAATTTTGATCGGTATAGTTTAGTGATGGAAAGGTAACCAGCCATGCCACCTGAACATAGCCAGATTTTGCACTGCACTACCCCAAAATACCTGGCCTGGCTGGGTTTTAAGATCAAAATTTGATCCTGCTAAGTTACCAGCCATAATACAATTAAACCCACAAATTCCAAAATCATTATTTTATGGTTGATAGAAATAGGGGTGAGAGGAGGTGGAGAAACCAGACAAAATGGGAGTGGAGAAACCTAACCCAATAAAACTGACCCTTTGTCAGGTACTTCCCTGCCTCTTATCTGGACCTGGTACCTCTCCATCCTTAGTGCATCATTGAACAGTTTCCTATTGCATCTCTCACACAGTTTTAATTCAAAAGACAGATAATTGAACAGTTTATCAAGGCAGTCAGACTAATCAGTTGCTTGGAAATACAGGATACAATATTATTGATAAGAGATCACAATTACTGTCCTAACTCATTTAGTAATGACAGTAACTTTCATAAATAATTGATTAGCTGTTATAGAGTTATTCATACATCAATACGGACTGAGTGTTGGTAGGTCGACACACAGTTGCCTATTCAACAGGTTAAGAAGATACAAATTACTTAGATTATCCAAATAATATTGGCATGTGTGTGTGTGTGTGTGTGTGTGTGTGTGTGTGTGTGTGTTCTACTTTCTCATGTGAAAATTTAGATTCTCACATGAGCATAATCTGCACACGTGAGAATCAGGTTAGTGTTTCCTTGGCTCACAAGATCTAACAAACTGCACACATGAGCCTGCAAAATCTACCCAATTTGCATACATTTCTAACAAGGTTCTCATGTGCAGCTTATGAGCAGCTCATGTGAACTGGTGAGATTTTTCTGTACAGGTTTGATTTAGATTTGTAACATAGCTTTAACAGTTTTTCAGTCATATCGCAATGATGTCTGCAGTGTTGCAGTTTATAGTGATGTCTAGCATTGGGGCATCATGCCGCAGACATGTAGCATGATGTCTGACCAGGTCACATTATTATGACACCAGTCTGAACAGTCCTAACACTGACCTCTTAATGCTGAGTGCCAAGTGAGGCATATGTTAGTACCATTTTTATAAGTCTTTGGTATGACTCAGCCAGGGATCGAACCCACGACCTCTCGCATCCGAGGGGGAAACTCTAATCACTAGGCCACCAGAGCGGTCAGCATGTGTGGGAGATAATAAGAAAGAAGAAAGATAAAGTTAGATTCTCATGCATTTTCTTTGGCAAACACTATGCATAATTAAACCTAGGAATATGGGATATTATTTTTAATCTAACTGATTAGAGATCATCATCTCTTTAATATGAATGGTAATGCCATCATCCTTAATTAATGGGAGTAAATCATTTTGCCTTGAAGACCATCATCCTAGTCTTAATTGGGTTGAAAAGGACTAGCTTAATTATAAATATATGTTATCATGCTATAAATGCTATATAATTCATTCAGTTTTCCAATCAAGTTTTCCTGTCAGTAACATTGTGAATCATTGCCAAACATACAGATCTGAATATGAGCATTTTAAGTCAGACATGTTGTTTTGATATTGTCCCTCCATTAACATTTGCTATCCTGGCCCATAACTTTGCAATGCTTGTAAAGAGTTTCCTTAATTTTGCCCAGATACACATGACAGTGTGTCACATACCATAGCCAATCCCCTGCATAATGGTCAAGGTTTCTGCATGGAAGAATGTATTTCTGTAACTTGTTGCTTTTTCTAGAGCATAACTTTTGAACCGCTAAAGCTATTGTAGCGAAAACTCCCTCAGCTACACTACCCTGAGTCTCCCTATGTCAGGTTCTTTAAGATAGGTCTTTGTATTTGGAGTGATACCCCACTGATTCTGTCTGAGGACTGGCTGTCCAGAGTGTGACAGATTTCTACCCCAGCAGGATACCTTCCTATTTCTGGCTTCTTGTCACCAACTGGGTCACCAAATGAGTCACTGGGTTGCTGAGTGGTTGACTGGGTGTCCTGTGGTTGCTGACTGTGTTATCAACTGAGTCTCTCGGTCATCAACAGGATTGTCTGGGTAGCCGGGTCACTGACTGTGTTGCTGAGTTGCCAACTAGGTGGCAGTGTAGCTAACTGGCTTGCTGAGTCAGTCACAGACAAGGTCATGGCCACTTGATGTTACTTGATCAAGATTGACACACAGAGAGACAAACAGTAGGAAATGATGAGAGAAATATAGCTTCGTTTAAAATATATATTACCACAAGATTTCTACATTTCTTGGACAAGCCTCTTAATGCCTGAATCCTGGTCAATGAAAGACCTTGTCCCTACACATTTTAAGTTCCCTGGCCTGGCCCTTTCCTGTCCAGTGAACTATGGCCTAATATGCTTGCTCTGATGGGTTGTTTTACTGCTTTACTTTCAAGGAGACATCTTTACACCCACACTTCATAACAAACCACCACTGCACAGACAGATGGCATGTAATATACCCAGGCAAAATCACATGACCCAAAAATTATGACACTTCTAAAACAGTGCTACAAAGCCAGCTAACATTTAAAATCAAACATAAACTTTAGCAAAATGAAAATTAGCTGATACAAAACAAAAATTATTGTTCATGGGTTTTTCTCACACTATCTTATGGTCATTAAACTTTAATCATTTTTGTATTATGACTTGACAATATATCAAATATCATAGCCATATCCACTGCCTCAAGGTCAAGGTCACAGCAGTGGAAACTATAGATCAGTGCTCTCTGTCAATGTAATATTGGATATAAGCTTTGAATCAATGAAGATATTTCAATAAAACTGTTAAATATACTGACTTGACTGTGTCATGTATATTTGCTGTCATACTCCCTTGGTTAAAGGATATTATAACTTAGTAGCCATTCTCCTTATCATGGATGTCAGTCTTTTCTTGCAGATGTTTTGAAGAAACTTTTAACCTTATCACACAGAAGTCAGTTCCTAACTCATATGTCAAGGTCATTAATGAGCCTGAAAGGTCATGAAACAGGCATATCGTACACTATTACTCTTCTCTTCCACCGATTACCCATACCACACCATAGTAATAGAAAGCCTAATTATATTTTATCAGATCGATAGATTGATAGATCTAGAGATCAATAGATAGAAGCATACGTACATACATACATACATACATACATACATACATACATACAATTACATTATAGTAACATACATACATACATACATACATACATACATACATACATATATACATACATACATACATACATACATGCATACATGCATACATACATACATACATACATACATTTTCTATTAGAGCTATAGCTTTCTCTTCATTAAATATTTATTCATTTATTGAAGAAATAAACAATATACCACTGCTACTTTACATTTCAGTTCTCATTGTTATAGAAATGATCAGGCCTTCAAAAGATTTGATTGTAAGTGAGGGAAAACAAGCCAGAGGTGTTGTATAACAATTAGTGTTTCCAAGGGAAAACAATGGAGTGACCTAGGTATTATAATACTGCTTGGAACATTGGACTAATCTATCTTGTAAGCATTCTGAAAGTTGCCACACCTCTTTTGCTTGCAAATTGTCAGGAAAGGTTTGGATTTTTTTAAAATATTTCCATTTTCAGCTTTCTGACTAAAGATATATATTCACCATTTTGTCCTTGACTTAAGACAGTTTCTTAATTTCAAGTTTTGCAGTCATCCCTATATAATCTCTATATTTTTTCCCTTCAAATGTTCCAAGAATCACTGCTCTGGTGGCCTAGTGGTTAGAGTCTCAGCCTTGGATGCTGGAGGTTGTGGGTTCGATCTCCGTCCAAGTCATACCAAAGAATTATAAAAAAATGGTACTAACAGCTGCCTCACTTGGCGCTCAGCATTAAGAGGTTGGTGTTAGGAATGGCTGGCCTGGTGTCAGGATAATGTGACTGGGTGGGACATCATGCTACATGTCTGCAGCATGATGTCCAGTACTAGACATCATTGTAAACTGCCACATTACAAACATGATAGCGATATGACTGAAAATTGTTAAAGCTATGTTAAAAAGCCAAATCACACACACACACACACACACACACACACACACACACACACAAACACAGAGTTCCAAGAATCTCCAAAGTTTAAATAACTGAAAATTGTGGAGAATAATCACACATCCCACCCCTGCTAATGAGAAAAGGGGAGAACTTTCTGAACTGAGAAGGAATTTAATGAAAAACTGAAGGTATGACTTGAAAATACAATGTGTGCTATTTGTACATTCAGTTGATACAATGTGTGATATTTGTACATTCCATACAATGTGTGATATTTGTACCTTCAGTTGATACAATGTGTGATATTTGTACATTCAGTTGATACAATGTGTGATATTTGTACATTCAGTTGATACAATGTGTGATATTTGTACATTCAATTGATACAATGTGTGATTTTTGTACATTCAGTGGATTTTTCAGTGCGATATATAAATAACAAATATTAATGTTGATCCATCTATCACATTTTGAAGTATAGGCCATGAATTACTATAGTTTTGTTTGAAATGCAGATATCAAGTTTTGTAGGTCCCTTCTTGGCAGAATTAGTTTAAGAATAAAACTGCACCCTTGGCATCTGTGTGAGTCAATCTGTCCATTCAATAAGGTCAGTTGTATTAAATACATGTGTATTGTTGAGTTCATATTTGTATGTTGGTCAGTGGTTCTTCCCATTTTGTGCTTCAGGTTTTTCCTCTACCAGATGCAATGGCCACTGGCTACTATATACAGCTTATCATGTGATGAAAAATTGTGTTAAACCCACAACAACAACAACAAATACATCATACTGATATATGATTGTTACATTCATATTCATTATTAGATTGATATTAAATTCCTAACATTATTTGATTAATACTCTATGTAGTTTGTATCCCATCATGACCATTATATTTCCATAGCAACCAGATGTGAAACCATGTCACATAATGTCCTAATCAAACACTGTTGATCATATTTACCAGTTTTGTATTTGCTTCTTATTACTGTTGGTATATCATTAGTTTTGCAGAATTATACATGGCCTTTTTGAATGCTTACAGTATTCTACCCATGTCTCCTTGACAAGTTTCAATTCCCTTGCACTTTCGGTCAGTTGTAATGACTGATTTGTCACTCAGATAAGATCTTGTGTATTGTATGTGTTCAGAGAGATTATTCTTCTTTCATTCACACCCAGTCAATTAACTTAGAATAAAACAACAAAGGAAGGGCTTCATTTGTGGTATATTTCTGCCATGTATATTTGTAGCAATCCTTTCAAAGGAAATTTAGTGAAATTTTCTTCACGTAAAGTGATTACTTGCAAGGTTGGTATGCCATGTGTCTTATGTTTTCTTTATCTGCATGTATTTTGCATGTGTATTGCGTGTGTATTACATGATAATATTCCATTTCATACATTATTAATCTTGCAGAATAATTGTATGTTTTGTCTTTCTTGGTGATTTTCTGTTGTCTGTATGAGCTTTATCTTGCCATTATTATACATGATTGTTGCTGTTTTGTTTTTATTATATTTCTGGAGTCTGTGTTTTAAGCACCTAAAAGCATAATATTTAGAAATCTTATAACACAGTAGCAATGAATATTCTGATGTCCGTAAGATTTGTTTCTTTTACTTAAAATTCCCGCAAAATATCTAACAGTGTATCATAATTCCCACAAAATAGATAACAGTTTCTCACAGTTCCTACAAAATATAAAACACTGTATCAAATTTCCCACAAAGTAAAAAACATTTTATCAAATTTCCCACAAGGTATGAAACTTTGTATCAAAATTCAGACAAAATATATAATGCTGTATCAAAATTCAGAGAAAATATATAACATTGTATCAGAATTCCCACATAATATGTAACTTTTGCCCTGTCAATTATTTTCATACCAGCATTGTAGATGTGACGTTTATATCAGGGATAATAGTCTAAACTTCATGTGGTATTTTATAATATAATCTTACAAAGAATCTTATAAAGTGTGAATTTTTTAAAGTACTTTGACTGTAAGGCCATTGGAACATGCCATGGCGGTAATTTGCCTGCAATGAAAATTCCTCATTTTTCATGAACACTCATAAATACAAATATGACAGCCACAAAACAATGTAACAATCTTCTACGCATCAATGAAAGTACCAGTCCTATCAATCGATAAATGACTGTACTTGTAAGAGAGGCTTTGACTGGCTTGTTGTTGGATCACAACGGCACTAAAGGTTTATTGGCACTTGCAGTGACTGGTTAAGCAGGTCTATGCATATTCATGAGAAACGAGAAAATCTCCAAACAGGCTGCTACAGGTGGTAAAACGGCCTAGTGGGTTATTGCCCATGGCTTGTGTTGATGACTGTAAGTGATCCTGAGACATTCAACAACTTGTATTGCTTGTTCGATAAGCTACGATTTGTAACATGCATATCACCACTAATGCAGTATATTTCGTCGAACATCAGATGTACAGTATTATTATAATGGTAGATATTAGTAAAAAGTTTTAATCCCATGTACCTCCTTGCTTTACACACAAAATAAGTTTCCAGGTTCATCTCTTTATATCAAGTTTTTCAAGGAACCTCTTTTATTTATGTATCCATTTAATTCTCAGTATTTAGTATTGGCAAAAATTTGCTACAAGTCTGCATGTTTAATTTCAGAATCGGTGAAGGAATCAACTACAGAAGAAGAAGACATCTCCCCACAGAGCATGGATGTTGGTATGTAATAGCAAACAGGACAGGGTCAGAGGCTTGGAGGAAGGGGAGTGGGTGTTTTATCTGTAATAATATTTGCACCTTGCAAGAAAGACAAGATTATGATTTATCCTTTAATTCATTTAGTAAGCCAGAATAAAATGGACTTAGCTTTGCAATGCAAAGTAGACTGTACTTAATAAATAAGAACAACATGGACTTGCCATTTCCTTGCTAGGCAGACTGTACATAGTAAATAAGAATAACATGGACTCTCCATTTAATTGCTTAGGCAGACTGTACTTAGTAAATAAGAATAACATGGACTCACCATTTCATTGCTAGGCAGACTGTACTTAGTAAATAATAATAACATGGACTCATCATTTCATTGGTTAGGCAGACTGTACTTAGTAAATAATAATAACATGGACTTGCCATTTCATTGCTAGGCAGACTGTACTTAGTAAATAATAATAACATGGACTCATCATTTCATTGCTAGGCAGACTGTACTTAGTAAATAATAATAACATGGACTCACCATTTCATTGGTTAGGCAGACTGTACTTAGTAAATAATAATAACATGGACTTGCCATTTCATTGCTAGGCAGACTGTACTTAGTAAATAAGAATAACATGGATTCACCATTTCATTGCTAGGCAGACTGTACTTAGTAAATAAGAATAACATGGACTCACCATTTCATTGCTAGACAGACTGTACTTAGTAAATAATAATAACATGGACTCATCATTTCATTGGTTAGGCAGACTGTACTTAGTAAATAATAATAACATGGACTTGCCATTTCATTGCTAGGCAGACTGAACTTAGTAAATAAGAATAACATGGATTCATCATTTCATTGGTAGACAGACTGTACTTAGTAAATAAGAATAACATGGACTCACCATTTCATTGCTAGACAGACTGTACTTAGTAAATAATAATAACATGGACTCATCATTTCATTGGTTAGGCAGACTGTACTTAGTAAATAATAATAACATGGACTCATCATTTCATTGGTTAGGCAGACTGTACTTAGTAAATAAGAATAACATGGATTCATCATTTCATTGGTAGACAGACTGTACTTAGTAAATAATAATAACATGGACTTGCCATTTCATTGCTAGGCAGACTGTACTTAGTAAATAATAATAACATGGACTCATCATTTCATTGCTAGACAGACTGTACTTAGTAAATAATAATGACATGGATTCATCATTTCATTGGTTAGGCAGACTGTACTTAGTAAATAATAATAACATGGACTTGCCATTTCATTGCTAGGCAGACTGTACTTAGTAAATAATAATAACATGGACTCATCATTTCATTGCTAGACAGACTGTACTTAGTAAATAAGAATAACATGGACTCATCATTTCATTGGTTAGGCAGACTGTACTTAGTAAATAATAATAACATGGACTCATCATTTCATTGGTAGACAGACTGTACTTAGTAAATAATAATAACATGGACTCATCATTTCATTGCTAGACAGACTGTACTTAGTAAATAATAATAACATGGACTCATCATTTCATTGGTTAGGCAGACTGTACTTAGTAAATAATAATAACATGGACTTGCCATTTCATTGCTAGGCAGAACATAAATAGCAAACTGAAGTGGATAAAAGGAAAACAAATCACGAACAAAGAGAATCACGTTATGTACCATTAACACATTAATGGCTTTTGAGTTTGACAGCAGTAGAATGTAATTAAACCTTAATGGACACTATGCTAGCAAGACACATGGCTATAATAGGCACCTTGATATCAAAATGCCTGTCTTTAAAAAATCACTTTGATATAAGGGTATATGTTGATAAAGGACACACTACTGGAAATATCAAGAGACATGTCTATAAAGGATATCCCATTCTCAAAATACATATTTATTAAAGACATCTTGCTATTAATAAAATGTACTATAGAAGGTAATTATATTTAAGGGATGGTCATTTATACATACAGTAGACTTAATCAGTCATCTGTACATTCTCACAGTAGACTTAATCTGTCCAACAGTCATCTGTACATACAGTAGACTTATTCTGTCCAACAGTCATCTGTACATACAGTAGACTTAATGAGTATGACAGTCATCTGTACAGTAACAGTAGAATTAATCTGTCCAACAGTCATCTGCACAGTAACAGTAGACTTAATCTGTCATCTGTACATAATGTAGACTTATTCTGTCCAACAGTCATCTGTACATACAGTAGACTTAATTGGTCATCTGTTCATACAGTAGACTTAATTGGTCATCTGTACATACAGTAGACTTAATTGGTCATCTATACATGCAGAAGACTTAATTGGTCATCAGTACATACAGTAGACTTAATCAGTCTGACAGACATCTGAACATACTGTAGACTTAATCAGTCAGTCATCTGTACACACAGTAGACTTAATCAGTCTGACAGACATCTGTACATACAGTAGACTTAATCAGTCTGATGGACATCTGAACATAATGTAGACTTAGACAGTCATCTGTACATACAGTAGACTTAGTCAGTCTGACAGACATCTGTACGTACTGTAGACTTAATCAGTTTGACAGACATCTGTACATACTGTAGACTTAATCAGTCTGAAAGACATCTGAACTTACTGTAGACTTAATCAGTCTGACAGTCATCTGTACATAGTGTACACTTATTTGTGCATGGATGCTTGGCAGTTTTGCAAAGCAGTTTTCAATTCTTTTACTAAACGGAACATTGGACTGCAGAAAGCCTGTTGCAGGTGCAAGTTATATACAAGCGGTGTGCTTCCACAGGTAGCCATTTCAGAGATGAGCCAAATTGGAGAAGAACAGGGGCACAAGAATCTGTTGTTATTTCTGATGGAATAATATATCCAAAGTTTGAATACAGATCAGGTGTGGGGGTAGGTGGGTGGGTGCAAAATGTATATTTGCACAGAGTGCCATATTGCCAGTCGTAGTACACATACCAGTTTGACAATTATTGACACCAAGGAGGAATTACTTCTTGGAGTTTATCTATTTATGAATTGTATTTAAATCAGAAGAATTTTCTTCTGTACAGAAACCTTTTGGAATGAATTTGTCACTCTTGAAATAATCTAAAACATCTGTTCAAAATACATTATAAAAAGAAATAACTCAGGTATTTATAAATATGGAATTTATTGATGTCACCCATTTTCAGCATGAGTGGATTTCACATTTCAAAATTTTCTTCAAAACTAATGAAAAAATCCATAAATTGTATGAATACTTGGCTCTTGCTCTCATTTTACATCCATGGCAGATGGTGGTTACTCAAAGGGAGGTAACTGTATATATTATATATGCATATATGGTACTCATAGCATTCTCACCCATATATAGGTTACTCCATTATAAAGGATTTATGTGCCCTTTTATTTCCAGTGCCCTATATATACATGCTTTCTTGTTATTAAAATCATGGATTGAGAGAAGAACCAGGACTCTGTTGAATCTATTCCATTTTTGTCCCACCACTGCTAGCATATACAGAGATTGTCAGAATCAGTCACATGCTTTGGTGTGAGACAGGGCTGCGGTCCCACCCAAAGAACAGAATCCTGGGACAGGAACAAGGCTGTTCCAAGTTTTTGTCCACAACGATTCTGACCCAAGGGTGAGATTTTCCAGTCTCATACCATTGCATGTGACTGATTAATTTTCTATTTTCCTGTGTCAGATAATGCCCAGGTCAATTAAATCATAATGCTGAATAAATCATTAATTTGTTGAATCTGAAATAGACATCCCCTGTCACCTTTAGGTCAGCAGGTATTCTCATGTGAGATTAGAGATATCCCACATGGCTTTCTCATATGGGAAACCTATATCATATATGTATAGATATGAGATATAGTCATCATATTACTAGCAACTTGGATCAATGCACTTCAGTTTTGTTTATTATTAATTGGCAGTGATTGGTTTGGTTTGGTGTTTTCCAGCACAGCAACACATGCATGTTTGCTTTGTACATGAGGCACTCGAAGCAAACATATTGCAGAACGACACACAACTGTAGCTGACTTGTGCTGGTCTGAAGCTAAGATTCAAACTAATGACCTTTTGATCTCAAGTCTGGCATGCTAACCAACTGCACTGTCATGACCTCTGCCACAATTAATTGCCTTTTATGACATGCATGGAGACTGTGCATTTTGCATACATATGGTTTAGGTATGCTCAAAAATAGATACCTCATATAAAACAAGTGTTCCCTAGTGGATCCTATTTAAATGTATTTACACTAGGCCTAAATAATATTGAATCATCTGTAAATATGTCTACTCAGATCAAAATCCTATTGGACGCAATGTCAATATGTCTACTCCAGGCTAAAATCCTATTGGTTCCTATTGCCTACTCCTGATCAAAATCCTACTGAGCCATATGAAAATATGCCACTAGAGGCCAAAATCCTACTGGGCCCTATGAAAATCTGCCTACTCCAGGCCAAAATCCTACTGGACCCTATGAAAATATGCCACTCCAGGCCAAAATTCTACTGGGCCCTATGAAAATATGCCTACTCCAGGCCAAAATCCTACTGGGACCTTTGAAAATATGCCTACTCCAGACAAAAGTCCTATTGGGCCCTATGAAAATATGCCTTTGCCAGACCAAAATCCTACTGGGCTCTATGAAAATATGCCTACTCCAGACAAAAATCCTCTTGGACTCAACATAAATATATATACTCCAGGCTAACATCCTATTGGACCCTATAAAAAGATTGCCTACTCTAGGCCAAAATCTTATTGGGCCCTATGAAAATATGCCTTTGCCAGGCCAAACTACTAGTGGACTCAATGTAAATATATTTACTCTAGGTGAAAATCCTTCTGAGCCCTATGAAAATATGCCTACTCCAGACCACAATCCTACTGGGCCCTATGAAAATATGCCTACTCCAGGCAAAAATCCTACTGGGCCCTATGAAAATATGCCTACTCCAGACCAAACTCCTACTGGGCCCTATGAAAATATGCCTACTCCAGGCCAAAGTCCTACTGGGCCCTATGAAAATATGCCTACTCCAGGCCAACATCCTACTGGGCCCTATGAACATATGCCTACTCCAGACCAAAACCCTACTGGGCCATATGAAAATATGCCTACTCCAGGCCAACATCCTACTGGGCCCTATGAACATATGCATACTCAAGACTAAAATCCTACTGGGCCCTATGAAAATATGCTTACTCCAGACCAAAATCCTACTGGGTCCTATGAAAATATGCCTACTCCAGGCCAAAGTCCTACTGGGCCCTATGAAAATATGCCTACTCCAGGCCAAAATCCTACTGAGCCCTATGAAAATATGCCTACTCCAGACCAAAATCCTACTGGGCCCTATGAAAATATGCCTACTCCAGACCAAACTCCTACTGGGCCCTATGAAAATATGCCTACTCCAGGCCAAAATCCTACTGAGCCCTATGAAAATATGCCTACTCCAGGCCAAAATCCTACTGAGCCCTATGAAAATATGCCTACTCCAGGCCAAAGTCCTACTGGGCCCTATGAAAATATGCCTACTTCAGGCCAAACTCCTACTGAGCCCTATGAAAATATGCCTACTCCAGATCAAAATCCTACTGGGCCCTATGAAAATATGCCTACTCCAGGCCAAAGTCCTACTGGGCCCTATGAAAATATGCCTACTCCAGGTCAACATTCTACTGGGCCCTATGAACATATGCCTACTCCAGACCAAAACCCTACTGGGCCATATGAAAATATGCCTACTCCAGGCCAACATCCTACTGGGCCCTATGAACATATGCCTACTCAAGACTAAAATCCTACTGGGCCATATGAAAATATGCCTACTCCAGGCCAACATCCTACTGGGCCCTATGAACATATGTCTACTCCAGACCAAAACCCTACTGGGCCATATGAAAATATGCCTACTCCAGGCCAACATCCTACTGGGCCCTATGAAAATATGCCTACTCAAGACTAAAATTTTACTGGGCCCTATGAAAATATGCCTACTCCAGGCCAAAATCCTACTGAGCCCTATGAAAATATGCCTACTCCAGACCAAAATCCTACTGGGCCCTATGAAAATATGCCTACTCCAGACCAAACTCCTACTGGGCCCTATGAAAATATGCCTACTCCAGGCCAAAGTCCTACTGGGCCCTATGAAAATATGCCTACTCCAGACCAAAATCCTACTGGGCCCTATGAAAATATGCCTACTCCAGGCCAAAATCCTACTGGGTCCTATGAAAATATGCCTACTCCAGGCCAAAATTCTACTGGGCCCTATGAAAATATGCCTACTTCAGACCAAAATCCTACTGGGCCCTATGAAAATATGCCTGCTCCAGACCAAAATCCTACTGGGCCTTATGAAAATATGCCTACTCCAGACCAAAACCCTACTGGGCCCTATGAAAATATGCCTACTCCAGGCCAAAATCCTACTGGGTCCTATGAAAATATGCCTACTCCAGGCCAAAATCCTACTGGGCCCTATAAAAATATGCCTACTTCAGACCAAAATCCTACTGGGCCCTATGAAAATATGCCTACTCCAGGCAAATAGCCCACTGGGCCCTATGAAAATATACCTACCCCAGACCAAAATCCTACTGGGCCCTATGAAAACATGCCTACTCCAGGCCAAAATCCTACTGGGCCGTATGAAAATAGGCCTACTGTAGGCAAAAATTGTACTGGGCCCTGTGAAAATATGCCTATTCCAGGCCCAAATCCTAATGGGCCATATGAAAATATGCCTACTGCAGGCAAAAATTGTACTGGGCCCTATGAAAATATGCCTGCTCCAAACCAAAACCCTACTGGGTCCTATGAAAATATGCCTACTCCAGGCCCAAATCCTACTGGGCCATATGAAAATATGCCTACTGCAGGCAAAAATTGTACTGGGCCCAGTGAAAATATGCCTACTCCAGGCCCAAATCCTAATGGGCCCTATGAAAATATGCCTACTGCAGGCAAAAATTGTACTGGGCCCTGTGAAAATATGCCTACTCCAGGCCCAAATCCTACTGGGCCCTATGAAAATATGCCTACTCCAGGTCAACATTCTACTGGGCCCTATGAACATATGCCTACTCCAGACCAAAACCCTACTGGGCCATATGAAAATATGCCTACTCCAGGCCAACATCCTACTGGGCCCTATGAACATATGCCTACTCAAGACTAAAATCCTACTGGGCCATATGAAAATATGCCTACTCCAGGCCAACATCCTACTGGGCCCTATGAACATATGTCTACTCCAGACCAAAACCCTACTGGGCCATATGAAAATATGCCTACTCCAGGCCAACATCCTACTGGGCCCTATGAAAATATGCCTACTCAAGACTAAAATTTTACTGGGCCCTATGAAAATATGCCTACTCCAGGCCAAAATCCTACTGAGCCCTATGAAAATATGCCTACTCCAGACCAAAATCCTACTGGGCCCTATGAAAATATGCCTACTCCAGACCAAACTCCTACTGGGCCCTATGAAAATATGCCTACTCCAGGCCAAAGTCCTACTGGGCCCTATGAAAATATGCCTACTCCAGACCAAAATCCTACTGGGCCCTATGAAAATATGCCTACTCCAGGCCAAAATCCTACTGGGTCCTATGAAAATATGCCTACTCCAGGCCAAAATTCTACTGGGCCCTATGAAAATATGCCTACTTCAGACCAAAATCCTACTGGGCCCTATGAAAATATGCCTGCTCCAGACCAAAATCCTACTGGGCCTTATGAAAATATGCCTACTCCAGACCAAAACCCTACTGGGCCCTATGAAAATATGCCTACTCCAGGCCAACATCCTACTGGGTCCTATGAAAATATGCCTACTCCAGGCCAAAATCCTACTGGGCCCTATAAAAATATGCCTACTTCAGACCAAAATCCTACTGGGCCCTATGAAAATATGCCTACTCCAGGCAAATAGCCCACTGGGCCCTATGAAAATATACCTACCCCAGACCAAAATCCTACTGGGCCCTATGAAAACATGCCTACTCCAGGCCAAAATCCTACTGGGCCGTATGAAAATAGGCCTACTGCAGGCAAAAATTGTACTGGGCCCTGTGAAAATATGCCTATTCCAGGCCCAAATCCTAATGGGCCATATGAAAATATGCCTACTGCAGGCAAAAATTGTACTGGGCCCTATGAAAATATGCCTGCTCCAAACCAAAACCCTACTGGGTCCTATGAAAATATGCCTACTCCAGGCCCAAATCCTACTGGGCCATATGAAAATATGCCTACTGCAGGCAAAAATTGTACTGGGCCCTGTGAAAATATGCCTACTCCAGGCCCAAATCCTAATGGGCCCTATGAAAATATGCCTACTGCAGGCAAAAATTGTACTGGGCCCTGTGAAAATATGCCTACTCCAGGCCCAAATCCTAATGGGCCCTATGAAAATATGCCTACTCCAGGTAAAAGTCCTATTGAACCAACTGTAAAATCAGATCAATATATATATATATATATATATATATATATATATATATATATATATATATATATATATATATATATATGTATGAATGATGCCAATAGTGACAAACTAATTTGATGATTCCCCAACTGTTTTTATTTTGTCTTATTCAGTGCAATGCTCAACTTACATCAATATGTACACAATTCTGAATGTGATTTCGCTAGTTTTATGTCATTAGTATCATTTTGATAAACTATTGTGACATAAATTGACCAAGTGTTAAGTGCATGATGGTGTACACACACACACACACACACACACACACACACACAACTCCTTTTGCACGATTTTAATTCCATTGCTTTTTAAAGTTTGCTATGACTAACTTTTTCCAGACCGAATATTTTGCTGGTGTTATTAACTTGCAGCTGTCTAAATTTCATGTATGACTTTGTTTTGTAAAATTGCATTGTCACATTTACAGATTTGCTTTGTCACTGGTAGATCATGCTTTAATAGGTGGCAGATAATGTTCATATCATTTGTTACTTAGGTGTGAAATAAATGGCAGATGGTACATGGATAATTTGTCAATTGCACTTGACTGTGAGAGATAAAATCTAGCAGGAGATAGAAGAACCCTGTTGAAAAATCTTCTTTATTGAAGTGGAATCTTTAACACGTGATCTCCCTTAGAATGTATATTAATGTTATACGTGCCACATGAAGCCCAATGAACCTTTACCTTTGCAAGGCATTTTCTTACAACATTTTCCACCATTTTGAGAACTTGTAACTCTTGGATTATGAAAACAACATTAAAATGAAACACTAAATGGAAGATGCACATTGAAACAGCTACACAAGAAAATTTGTTTTATTTATTGAATCGTTAACTTGCCGATAACACATGCTGCTCCTGCGTAATTTTTAAAGTAAAGGATTAATTGATCACTTGGTGTTTCATGGTACATCAACACCTGAAAGGTTCCACTATACTGAGACCAGTAGAATGCCTCTGCCAAAAGATATACTATGGTAGCTGACTTATCATGGTCAGGGCAGGATTCAAACTTAACCTTTCTGGTTATGGGTCAGGCATGTTAGCCATTAAGGTCCCGTAAAGTGGATGGCTTCCTGGAATACTTGTATTTTGATAATACGATCTGATTTTACTTTATACTAAGTAACCTAGTTATGGGAAAACACATGGCCAGAAAGATAAAGGTTTCTCATAGCAATCATATTGCTCTGATGCAGCTTTAGGTGAACTGAACTCAATCGTTTGAACATGACCATGAACAAAAGTAATCACTCAGGTAGCACTGCATGCAGAAATGAAACCTGATAACATTTTCGTTCATATAAACAGCATTGGCATTAAGTTCACGTAATTCCATGACAGTTGATATCAATCATTATGATGCTTTTTTCTGTGACATGCATGCTTGTCTCTTTTTTCCTGCAGTCATAAAAAAAATAGTGTTATGGTTTTGGTTAAAGTTTATCAATTGCTTCATACCCAATGGTGGATTTTGTTCATGCTTTGGATGAACCAGTATGAAGTGAAGACAATGCAATCTGCAAGCAGATTGGCAAAAAGGATTCGGGTAAAGTTTTCTTTCTCTTGCTTCCTAAACCTCTTGACTGATTTTGTTCATACTCCACATGAATCATTATGAATCTATAAGACCATTTTTTTCTGCAAAATGTTTGCATGCCCCATTAACCTCAGTTTCAAGGTCACAGTTATAGAAAATTTGCATTAAGGGTTTAGCTCTTTTTTTCTTTTCATAACCATATTTCTAAAAACCCATGAAGGATTTTGTTCATACTTTGAATGATTTATTTTGAAGCTGAGACAAATCATTCTCTGACACAATCTGGGTCAACGTCAAAGTGATAGAAAATTTACATTAAGATTTTAGATACATTTTAAAAAAATTTCTTATATTTTCAAAACCCTATGATGGTATTCTATTATTACTGTACTTAGGATATATCTTAACACAAAACAACTATGATTCTACTACATTCTTGTTGAACCTTTTGACCTTGAGGTCAAGGTCACATGTTGGACATTTATCTTAAAGCTTAATACCAAATATAAAATCTGACTCACTCCCAGAATGAATATAAAAACAGAATTCTAATTTGTTTCTTTTTTATGCATATTTTTTTATGCAGTTCATTTATTCTTCCTATTCCTGAGTTATATTGATCTATTCCTCAGTTATATATTGATCTATTCCTCAGTTATATTGATCTATTCCTCAGTTATATATTGATATTCAGTGCTTCTTTCTTTCTTATTGCCTCATTTTTCTCAGATAAAACTTGATATTAATTCAGTTAAAATCAATCAAATTTGAACTCATGATTGGACAAGGACTTTATGAAAATCTCAGATTTTATAAGAACTTTTGAAAACAAAAACATTACATTCCAAATAATAATTGAAACTAAGTTAAATTGTTCAGATGTTTTAGACATTTTAATCACTGTCAGAAAAGTGGGCTAAAACTTTTGTCGTGCCTGTATTAATGATTAGACAGAGACAAGCATTACTTAGCATAGACAGGGTTAATGTTTTTATGTATTTGATATGGTATATACCAGGATAACCCTAACAAGGTACCGGTGCATAAGGTCAGGCATGGCATAGTCTCTTGGATTATGAATGAGGGCCAGGTAGATATAAATCAATTTAATTGAGGTGTAAAATCCATACGGCATGATAGCCATTCTTCACACTATACTGTGGCACACTTTTTGTTCCTATACAGATATAGTTACTTCTAGCAGATACTATCTGTCAGTCTGTAATATGAAAGGCAATGAATGGCTGGGTTGGATTACTATTTGAATAAAATATTCTATCAGTCTCTGAGAAACTGAACTATAACTCAACAGTGATACAAATTTGCATTACAAAAGGAAAATTTCCAGTTTAGGATTCGGAAATGGAGATGGATATCAGAATTCTCGTGAAAAAATAATACATCAATTTGATGGAAATGGTGTGCAATTTCAGAGGAAAGTGTCAAATGTTTAATTAAAAAATGGGAGCTAAAACAGTCAGCTGGAAATGGATGAATAGTTTTTGTTAACATTGCTTGGGCTTTTTCAACATATGAATTTATCAGTTGTTTCAATGTTATTTTTGTTGAGGTATGATGACTCAGTGGTAGAGAGCTGGATTCACATTACCAAAGTAATTGGTCACATTATTCCTATCCAGACCAGCCCAAGTTAGCTGTTGTGGTGGTGGCTCTGGGCAAGGTACTTTATTTCATTGCCTTGGCACTAAATAGTCATTGATGTGTAGCTGTGCTGTTATATGCTACCCAACCAGCCAGGCAACCACCTTACTTTTCACCAATCGTTATGATATATGATGAGATTGTCTCCGTTTTGATTCACACGAAAACTTGACCCATAATTTGCACATAATTAATTCTTGTAAAACAAAAATAAGAACAAAAATTCAGTGGTATTAAGCTAAACCACAAATTCCATGCATGCACATTGGATATAATTTCTTCTCTACAATTTTCTTGTCATTAGTTACAAAGAAAAGAAGGAAAAGCCATGAATATTCATTTGACACTTTTTATAAAGTTTGTCACTGCTTCATTGAAACAACATACAGTGAATACTTTATGCTCAGTGACAACAGTGACTCCTCATTTCTCTTACAAAAAGGCCTGTTGTTGTTGGCATAAGAGTAAAGTTCATTATTTTCTTCTCAATCATTTTTGGGTAAAGAAATGTATGATTATTGTAAAGATTAATTCGTATTTATATTGACTTGTGTACAATTTATTTGAATCATGGGTTTTCATGTGCATTTGGATAAGAGTTCAGCCTTGAAACAGAATATGACAAGGTGAGAGTTGGCATTCCAGAAGCTTATGACAAAGTGAGAGTTGTCATTCCAGAAGCTTATGACACGGTGAGAGTTGTCATTTCTGAAAGCTTATGACAAGGTGAGAGTTGTCATTCTAGAAGCTTATGACAAGGTGAGAGTTGGCATTCTGGGACCTTATGACAAGGTGAGTTGGCATTCTGGGACCTTATGACAAGATGAGAGTTGCCATTCTGGGACCTTATGACAAGGTGAGAGTTGGCATTCTGGGACCTTATGTTGGTTTTGGTCTTAATCCATATGGCTTGCTTGTGATCAATAATTTCATTCTTTGAGGATATATGTTTACAGCTGTGGCACAGACCTGTGGATCATTGATGGAAGAAAAGCTTGAATATATTCCTGATGCAATAACTCTCACAAAATTAATGTTTTTGCTACAAGTCAATGAATTTTGTGACTCTGAAACCTTACCAGAAGCTTAAAAATAATTCAGCAGTCATAAAATTTGTGGTGCAGATGAAGAGTTGAATTTTAACCAAAAAGGAGCAGTGCTTATTGGATTCTGAAGTATTGGCCTGCAGCAAATGAAAAATTCATGAAAATTTGTACCCAACTAAATTGGGTTCCTCCATGAAATTGGTACCTCATGAAAAAATAGCAAATTCACTGCAGTAGAAATATTCATTATATTTTTGAGAGCCTTCCAATTATCACACACAACTGTTGTGCACTTGGATGAAGTGTAAATCAATACAGGTTGGTTGCCTTGTTTCGTCCTTGAAAAAGGCACTTATCCTCTTTATTCTTTGGCATAGGATAGCAAATGTGTTAAAAGTGCCACTAAAACCTGACAACAAATATAACAGCATGGAAACTGTCTTAAAAATGTGAACATATCCATTTCATCAGAAATATTATTTGGATTATAATGATGGGAAGGGCAAAAGTATTTACCATGAAAATTGATTGAGGCTTCTCTTTTTATCTCTGGAGTGTGTAATTATATCATCATTACTTTTTACTGAGTTGCTGAAAGGTCCTTCTGCTTGGTTAATCTGACAGATATGCATTAATGTTTCTGCCATATGAAATATTTTGTAACTGTTCTTTTACTTCAAGGTTAACTTTGGGGACAATTGTTTTAAAGCAGACATAGATGATTTGCCACAAATGTCAATATCTTGCAAATATTGAAACACAACAACAGCCTCTAAAAAAAAATGCTTTTCTTAGAAAAATTAGCATTCATCTTGTAAAAAGAAAAGGATTTATGAACAAAAGCAAGAAATTATAAAAATGGCGAACAGCTTAATGGAACAAGTTATTCAAGGATCATTTGTGCATGTTCATAATGATGATTATTACACAGTTCAGAAAGCCATGACAGTCCTCGGCTTAGGGTCCCCAGAACATACTATGCATACCTCCAAAGTGTCCCTTTCAGGGGGAGATAACCCCAGACTGGAATTCCAGCATGCAAGCTCTAGTATACAGGGAGGTGGTGCACACGTATTGAAAAGACAGAAGACAATAGAGGGAGCCATATATGTACAGGGATTAGTGTCACATGAGGGCACAAAAGTCAGTTTGACTGGTAGTAGCGATAAAGAGAAACTAATTCAGTATGGGAGAGGAAATAATAATTCACTGTCAGAAGAAATACAGAGAACAGAGGAAAGATTGTCATATAGTAGGAAAGGTTTGTACATATCCACATTAAGTTATCTTCAGGCTTTTTATATGCCCATCTTAAGTCAGGCATGTATTGTTATGGCATTTCATGTGTCTATACATCAACATTTGCTTGCCTAGCCCATAACGTTGTATGGGTTGGAAAAGTTTTCATGAATTTTAGCATATATATATATATATATATATATATATATATATATATATATATATATATATATATATGTTACTAGATTTTGTGTTGCATACCACAATACCATAACCATGCACTCCTGACTCAAGGTTAAAGGTCACTGCAAAGGAAAATTTAATTCTCTGACTTTTATCTTATTCTGGAATGTAATGTTTGAACTACTTAATGATAGTTTAATGAAACTTTAACCTTTTATATATCATGGCACTATGATTAGGCAATGTGTTACATACCTTAGACATGACCTGCCTCAGTGTCAAGGTCATGGCAAGGGCAAATATGAATCAGCAAATTAATGAAGATATTTTAATGAAACTTGAGTTTGTTGCATATCTTGACTTGACAGTGTCTAGCATATATCTTGACTTGACAGTGTCTGACATTTATTTTGACTTGACAGTGTCTAGCATTTATCTTGACTTTACAGTGTCTAGCATATATCTTGACATAACAGTGTCTAACATGTTTAGTCATACTGAGCTTAACTCAAAGTCAAGGGCCCCAATTGGCAGAGTGGTCTAAGGCACTCGCCTTTACAGATCACTGACATTTCACCTTTGTCTGCTTAGGCTGAAGTCTAGTCTCAGCCAGTGTGAGTGTGTGAGAAATCTTCCCAGCAGCTTCCTGTGGGTCAATGGTTTCTCCCAGGGTTTCCCCAAGTTCTTCCTTCACCAAATATACTGGCTGACATGTATAGCCTATCATATAGTGAAAAATGGCATTAAACTCACAAAACCAAACCAGATGAACTCGATGTCAAGGTCATATTTTCAGTGTGCGTATCATGTCAATACAGTGTGCATTGCATATATCAGGCTTTCGAATGCTCAGTGTCAATTGTATACACTAGGCCCTGTATTAACAGCATGTGTTGTATATACCAGGCCCTATATAATTCTCAGTGTGTGTTGTACATACCAGGCTCTTTATTCATGAATTGAGATATCAGGCCCTGTATTCTCAGTGTGTATTGTATATACCAGGCCTTGTATTCATGCATTGTGCATAACATGCCCTGTATTCTCAGTGTGTGTTGTACATGCCAGGCCCTGTTTTCAGTGTGTATTGCACATACCAGGCCCTGTATTCTCAGTATGTCTTGTGCATATCAGGTCCTGTATTCTCAGTGTGTCTTGTACATACCAGATTCTGTATTCTCAGTGTGTCTTGTACATACAAGGCTCTGTATTCATGAATTAATATATCAGGCCCTGTATTCTCAATGTATCTTGTACGTACTAGACCTGTATTCATGTATCATATACATCGTGCAACATTAATAATTCTCAGTGTGTGTTGTACATACCAGGCCCTGTTTTCTTAGCGTGTATTCCACATACCAGGCCCTTTATTCACAATGATATCTCAGGCCCTGTATTCTAAATGTGTATTGTATGTATCAGGCCTTGTATTCTTAGTGTGTATTATATGTATCAGACCTTGTATTCTTAGTGTGTATTGTATGTATCAGGCCTTGCATTCTTAGTGTGTATTGTATGTATCGGGCCTTGTATTCTTAGTGTGTATTGTATGCATCAGGCCTTGCATTCTTAGTGTGTATTGTATGTATCAGGCCTTGCATTCTTAGTGTGTATTGTATGTATCAGGCCTTGTATTCTTAGTGTGTATTGCATGTATCAGGCCTTGTATTCTTAGTGTGTATTGCATGTATCAGGCCTTGTATTCTTAGTGTGTATTGTATATATCAGACCTTGTATTCTTAGTGTGTATTGCATGCATCAGGCCTTGCATTCTTAGTGTGTATTGCATGTATCAGGCCTTGTATTCTTAGTGTGTATTGCATGTATCAGGCCTTGTATTCTTAGTGTGTATTGCATGTATCAGGCTTTGTATTCTTAGTGTGTATTGCATGCATCAGGCCTTGCATTCTTAGTGTGTATTGCATGTATCAGGCCTTGTATTCTTAGTGTGTATTGTATGCATCAGGCCTTGTATTCTTAGTGTGTATTGCATGTATCAGGCCTTGTATTCTTAGTGTGTATTGCATGTATCAGGCCTTGTATTCTTAGTGTGTATTGTATGCATCAGGCCTTGCATTCTTAGTGTGTATTGCATGTATCAGGCCTTGTATTCTTAGTTTGTATTGCATGCATCAGGCCTTGCATTCTTAGTGTGTATTGCATGTATCAGGCCTTGTATTCTTAGTGTGTATTGTATGCATCAGGCCTTGCATTCTTAGTGTGTACTGTTTGCATCAGGCCTTGTATTCTTAGTGTGTATTGTATGCATCAGGCCTTGCATTCTTAGTGTGTATTGTATGTATCAGGCCTTGTATTCTTAGTGTGTATTGTCTATATCAGACCTTGTATTCTTAGTGTGTATTGTATGTATCAGGCTGTGCATTCTTAGTGTGTATTGTATATATCAGACCTTGTATTCTTAGTGTGTATTGTATGTATCAGGCCTTGCATTCTTAGTGTGTATTGTATGTATCAGGCCTTGTATTCTTAGTGTGGTTTGTATATATCAGACGCTTTATTCACGATGATATATCAGGCCCTGTATTCCTAGTGTGTATTGTATGTACCAGGCCTTGCATTCTTAGTGTGGATTGTATATATCAGACCCTTTATTCACAGTGATATATCAGGCCTTGTATTCTTGGTGTGTGTTCTATGTATCAGGCCCTTTTTTCACAGTGATATATCAGGCCCTGTATTCTCAGTGTGTCTTGTATGTATCAGACCCTTTATTCACAGTGATATATCAGGCCCTGTATTCTTAGTTTGTATTGTATGTATCAGGCCCTTTATTCACAGTGATATATCAGGCCCTGTATTCTCAGTGTGTATTGTAAATATCCAGCCTTGTATTCTTAGTGTGTGTTGTATGCATCAGGGCATATATTGTCAGTGTGTATTATATGTATCAGGCCTTGTATTCTTTTTGTTGTATTGTATGTATCAGGCCTTGTATTCTTAGTTTGTATTGTATGTGGCAGGCCCTTTATTCACAGTGCTATATCAGGCCCTGTATTCTTAGTGTGTATTGTATGTATCAGGTCCTGTATTCTTAGTATGTATTGTATGTATCAGGCCTTGTATTCTTAGTATGTATTGTATGTATTAGGCCCTTTATTCACAGTGATATATCAGGCCCTGTATTCTTAGTGTGTATTGTATGTGGCAGGCCTTGTATTCTTAGTGTGTATTGTATGTATCAGGCCTTTTATTCACAGTGATGTATCAGACCCTGTATTCTTAGTGTGTATTGTATGTAGCAGGCCTTGTATTCTTAGTGTGTATTGTATGTATCAGGCCCTTTATTCACAGTGATATATCAGGCCCTGTATTCTTAGTGTGTATTGTATGTATCAGGCCTTTTATTAACAATGATATATCAGGCCCTGTATTCTTAGTGTGTATTGTATGTATCAGGCCCTTTATTCACAGTGATATATCAGGCCCTGTATTCTTAGTGTGTATTGTATGTATCAGGCCTTTTATTAACAGTGATATATCAGGCCCTGTATTCTTAGTGTGTATTGTATGTGTCAGGCCTTGTATTTTTAACATGTATTGTATGTATCAGGCCTTTTATTCACAGTGATATATCAGGTCCTGTATTCTTGGTGTGTATTGTATGTATTAGGCCCTTTATTCACAATGATATATCAGGCCCTTTATTCTTAGTGTGTATTGTATGTGTCATACCCTTTATTCACAGTGATATATCAGGCCCCGTATTCTTAGTGTGTATTGTATGTATTAGGCCTTTTATTCACAGTGATATATCAGGCCCTTTATTCTTAGTGTGTATTGTATGTATCAGGCCCTTTATTCACAACGATATATCAGGCCCTGTATTCTTAGTGTGTATTGTATGTATTAGGCCCTTTATTCAGAGTGATATATCAGGCCCTGTATTCTTAGTGTGTATTGTATGTATTAGGCCCTTTATTCACAGTGATATATCAGGCCCTGTATTCTTAGTGTGTATTGTATGTGGCAGGCCTTGTATTCTTAGTGTGTATTGTATGTATCAGGCCCTTTATTCACAGTGATATATCAGGCCCTGTATTCTTAGTGTGTATTGTATGTATCAGGCCTTTTATTAACAGTGATATATCAGGCCCTGTATTCTTAGTGTGTATTGTATGTGTCAGGCCTTGTATTCTTAGTGTGTATTGTATGTATCAGGCCCTTTATTCACAGTGATATATCAGGTCCTGTATTCTTAGTGTGTATTGTATGTATCAGGCCCTTTATTCACAGTGATATATCAGGCCCTGTATTCTTAGTGTGTATTGTATGTATCAGGCCTTTTATTAACAGTGATATATCAGGCCCTGTATTCTTAGTGTGTACTGTATGTGTCAGGCCTTGTATTCTTAGTGTGTATTGTATGTATCAGGCCTTTTATTCACAGTGATATATCAGGTCCTGTATTCTCAGTGTGCATTGTATGTATTAGGTCCTTTATTCACAGTGATATATCAGGCCCTTTATTCTTAGTGTGTATTGTATGTGTCAGGCCTTGTATTTTTTGCACGTATTGTATGTATCGGGCATTTTATTCATATTGATATATCAGGCCCTGTATTCTTGGTGTGTATTGTACGTATTAGGCCCTTTATTCACAATGATATATCAGGCCCTTTATTCTTAGTGTGTATTGTATGTGTCATACCCTTTATTCACAGTGATATATCAGGCCCCGTACTCTTAGTGTGTATTGTATGTATTAGGCCCTTTATTCACAGTGATATATCAGGCCCTTTATTCTTAGTGTGTATTGTATGTATCAGGCCCTTTATTCACAACGATATATCAGGCCCTGTATTCTTAGTGTGTATTGTATGTATTAGGCCCTTTATTCACAGTGATATATCAGGCCCTGTATTCTTAGTGTGTATTGTATGTATCAGGCCCTTTATTCACAGTGATATATCAGGCCCTGTATTCTTAGTGTGTATTGTATGTATCATGCCCCATATTCTCAACTTTTTTCAAGAATGAAACTCAAGCTCATTTCATTTGAATGGAATCATCCTTGTATCTGACTTGGTCCGTGGATGATATTTAATTTGGGTGTTTTTTCACTTGACATTGAGATTCTTGCTTTTCAAGGTTGAAAAATTCAGAGCAAAGCTTTCCTGGAATTATAACTGGCATATGGAACGAAAAGACGAAGTTTCATTCCTCATTAGTTCAATTTCTTTTTTTAATTTCAGAAAGGGTTCATACTCCTTTATCGTCCAGACTTCCTTTTGCTGGTGAGTTAATGTAGTCAGTAATATGTATCATTATCTACTACCCTTGAAAGTGATCGTCATTATGATAAAAGGATATTGATGAATTATAAATGATGATGATGATTTTTACAACATAATAATGGTGGTGATGGTGACAGGATGATGAGTGAAAGATGATGATAAATGATATATATATATATATATATATATATATATATATATATATATATATATATATATATATATATATATATAACACTCTTACTGGCAGAAGTCATTAGGTTTGACCTGTATTTTCTGTGTTGGTGCCACTTCTTCACATGAAGCCAATCACTGGATAATGGCATCCCTTTCAAAGAACAAATTGCAGAGATATGGTGTTATTGTACATCGGACACAAATACCTAACTTGTGCATACCTCCTAAAAGGGAAATCTTGACCAGAGTGCATTACCCACCTATTTCCATAGTCAGTGGAACATACATTCTGGTCGAGTGTATCAACTCCCCCTTCAACTGTGAGACAATTTTTTAAAAAATGTTAACCAAATTTCGGAATTTACTTATGGTGTACCACCAAGAAAATTTAGGACTTTTTAATGGAATGTGATTTATATATGAAATTGAGATCATTGTTTTTTTTCAAACATATTTTTTTAACAGCATTCTTTTAAAAACTTTATATTTTATTTTATATACGTTTTGACAGAATTTTAATGTCTTTACCTTTTATCAGTTGTCTTGATGTTCCATATATATTAGCATATGTAAGTTGGATCCTGCAAAGTGCCCAGACCCAGATCTGCTGATCTCACATAATGTGCCATCAGATCTGGATCTATGCAGTTGGTTATGGAGTAATCAATAGAACAAGCTAAATAGACCCTGCTCTGCCAATGTATTGTTTAATGGCAGATTGGAGTCTGTGTTGTTTGCATTTGCACCCAATTTACAAGGGAATATATATGGTAATCAGCACACATGTACAAAGTGAATTAGAGATTTGTTAAATAAAAATAATTTGAAACCAGTCAGTGTACTATGAAACAAAGGCATGCCTTTCCAATTTTTTGGTATCTAAATTCTCTCCATCTATTTCTTTTCTCACACTGGGACAGGTTAGAGGCAGCTTTTGTCCATGAGTTCATTTATTCTTGCCTCGTGATGTCCTTATTTTGAGGGCATTTATAATTTCCATATAATTATTGCACTTGGATGTTACTGACTTTATACTGTATA
The DNA here is from genome assembly GCA_028554795.2 of Sinohyriopsis cumingii. Classification (NCBI taxonomy): domain Eukaryota; kingdom Metazoa; phylum Mollusca; class Bivalvia; order Unionida; family Unionidae; genus Sinohyriopsis; species Sinohyriopsis cumingii. The sequence goes on along the minus strand of CM068837.1, from coordinate 35,647,463 downwards.
TATAATTATTATATGCTCATTTTTTTTCTCTGTTAACTTTACATTGTCAAAATCGTTCAGTAGTTTACAATATTGCACACCTTCATATTGCATTCACGTGCATAAAGGAACTACTTTCTATTGTAAACAAACAATGGATGCAGATGCCAGTACTTGATTTGTAAACAAATTATGTACACTCGTGTAGTAGGCACTTTACATGTTGGTTGATGAAATTTGTTTTTGAATGAACTAAAGGCAGATGTTTCATGGACTGCCACATACCAGCTGCTTTGGCACATTCCACATTAACTTTTTTGATACAATGTTTTGCATTTAGGCTAGCTATACAGTAGACGCCAGACAGGGTCCTTACAAATAACATGCAAGTGACAAGGGATACACTTGTCTTCTTTAGCTGGTAATAAGAATGGCAGAAAATATACTTAGTTTTACATCCTGAATTTCCTCAAAATGTACTTTCTTGATTCTGCAAATCCGAATTACATGAGCCATGTCATGAGTTTTCAAGCTTGATTACACATTTAAAAATTGTACTGTAATTTCAGCTATATTCCAAGTGTAATTACATCTTCCTTACTGCACTGAAAATGAAATAAACATTAAATTCAATAGCATCTTTTTGATAATTGCAGTTGAAAGACTTGATTTCAAACATTCAATGACAGAAACAGAAACACATTTGCTGATATCAACATGCTTCTCCCGCGCTGCTTCAACCTGATGTATTTAATGTACAATTTGTACAGATGAATCCAGTCCGTTATCACAAAATTTCGTAGAATCGACAAAAATACCCAAATCTATTCATTCCAGAGCAAATGGAAAAGCTGTTGCAATGCGCATTCATTCACAATATGACTCTGAATTTCAATTATTAGGTAGACAAAAATGCCATTTTCTTTTGAAACTTATGTCTAGCACGCAAGAAGTTGAAGTTCAAATTTATCTGGGAGGAGTTATGTGCACATTAATAATGTTGTTGTTGTGTAATGATGAATCTGCAGTTGTGTATTTAGTTTGGAATATGGCATACATCCATTTACTTTGTTTCTTGTAGTGTATTTTCTTTATATAATTAAGCCTTAGGTAGAATTAGAAAATGAGCATATAATAAAAAGGTTACTGCATTTGTATGGGAAAATATGAACTCATTTTGTCGGATGGATATACTGCACTCCCAAGGTCGTACAGTATTCCATCCAAAAATCTTGTTCATATTTTCCCATACAAATGCAGTAACTTATTAATACTGCATATGTATGTTATTGACTTATATTGTCAATATATCTTAATTGCATTTTGGATGTTAGTGACACTGATAATTTTATCGTAATGTTAGTACTTGATCTTGACAATTTTTGGTTTTCAGAGTCAGCCAAGACAGAGGAGTCAGCTTCAGTCAAAAAGGAAAGGAAAGAAATTGTAAAAAAGGAAAGGAAGGAAATTGTAAAAAAGGAAAAGATAGTAAAACCATCCACACCACCAAAGGTTAGAGGTCAAATAATGTATTTTATAGCTTGTTTATGAGGAAGTATCCATTTCTTTTCCTCAAGTCAAGTTCATGCATCATGGCTGTTATTAATGTGGTGCAAACTAGCATTGCCATTATTTTGCTTGTACCTAGGTAGTTTATTGAACCAAGCTCTTGTTGAAACACATAATTTTACTGTACATTCAGTTGTTTGAAGCAGTTACAAGCTGCAAGCTGGATTGCCATGTATTTGTTATAAAAAAGAGATATTAACTTGGGCCTGTTCATCTATTTGTCTATCCATGCTTCCTTCCAACCATTCCACATTTATTTCTGCACAATACCTCCCTCAACCCCCTTAATTATTATTGGATTTGAACCAGATTTGGTACAGAGCTTGATATTTATAAGATATTGAAGTTTAATTGTCCACAATCTATAGCATTGGTTAGTAGAGTTATTGGTCCTGATCATCAGACCCAACCACTTTCATTTCTGCATATTTCATAATCATTTATGGATATCAACAAAATTTGTTCATTAATATTGATGAGAATTTAGATGAAATCTTTTGTAAGCCTTTGACATGATTTTGATTTTTAGAGTTATAGAGCATCAGACTCCTAATTGAAGGGTCAAGTGTTCAGTACCTACCCAAGATAGCCCAGGTTGGCTGCTTTGGTATGTCATTAAGAATAGTACTTATCTTGCATTTGCCATGCATGACAGAGCCAATTATCTTAATTGTACTGCATTCTGTTCATGAAGTCTTGAAATAGATCATTTTTTGTCATCATTCTACCATTTATTTATTAGAGTTACAGCCCCTTGTTGACCAGCACACCCAAATTTGTTTCCATTGTGATGGTATGTTTATGATAGTCCCTAGTGATCACACTTTAGAGAACAAAACCCATTCTTCCTTTGTAACAGCTTCAACAGCTGTAGATTTTAGTACTATTAACACTTTATAATGCATTTCAATGGAGCCCTAAAAATGAGGGAACCTTATAATAAGACTTATTACAACAAGGTTGTGTCATGATAATGCACAAAAGCCTAACATAGGCTATTGAACCATGTGAAATCACATTATGATTAGTTCTTAGAATTCAGAAACTTGAATTAAAGTAATGATAAAACATTATTTGACCTATTTGATGGGTTGTATGACCTTGCCCACACATAAGAGTTCAAGCAGTATATGGGGTAGTGTTATAGTGAGGGATCACTGTATTTTTAATCTTGCATATTTGTTACTTACATTTTTTACAAATTTCTTATTGGTACTATGCTGATTGTTATTTCTTCCACCTTATCAAAGGGCAAGACTTAGATTTGACTTTTTCATCATTTATGTTAGTTGGGAAGGGCAAGACATAGACATAACTTTACTATTAATGATGATAGTGTAACATTTCCTTAAGTTTGGATAGTGTCAAAGAGTGAGACATAGGTATAGCTTTACTATCAATGATGATAGTGTCAAAGGGTGAGACATAAGTATAACTTTATTATCGATGATGATAGTGTCAAATGGTGAGACACGGGTATAACTTTATCATCAGTGATGATAGTGTCAGAGGGTTAGATATAGGTATAACTTTATCATCAGTGATGGTAGTGTCAGAGGGTTAGATATAGGTATAACTTTACCATCAGTGATGATAGTGTCAGAGGGTGAGATATAGGTATAACTTTACCATCAGTGATGATAGTGTCAGAGGGTGAGATATAGGTATAACTTTACCATCAGTGATGATAGTGTCAGAGGGTGAGATATAGGTATAACTTTACCATCAGTGATGATAGTGTCAGAGGGTGAAATATAGGTATAACTTTACCATCAGTGATGATAGTGGAAGCAACAACATTATAATTGTATGGCAGTTTTCTTCAGAAACTTGTGCATTGGTATGCAAAACTCTGCCTTCCTTAAAATCCTTGTTCAAAATAATTTGCATTATATACTAGTCGGGTACTTTAAAATGAAGATATTTCAATGAATATTTCTCCCAAACTTTGTATACAAACTTATTGCATGCTTTATGTGTATGATTCACAGATTTAGTTTTTTTGCTTTTAGCACCTACTTACAGGGTAATTAATTTGTCCCAGAATAGGATGGCTGTTCTTTCTTTGTTTGACTGTGTCCTTTTTCTCATGTAGTATAAGTCCCCTTCTCCACTGCCACCAGTTGAAGAACCTGAACCAACACTTATTGATGAGGAGCTACACCTACAATCTCGGGAGGACACTTACTCTCCCCAATTTGTCCGTGAAGTTGCCTCCCCTGAATTGCCTCCCCTTCCAGAATACAAAGACAGAGAAAAGGTACAGTATAGTATTTTGTCTTCATGATGATTTATTAATATAATTTTTTTTCAATATTAGATAAACAACCTACATGTATTGATTTGTACAAAATGGCATTGACAATGACGATGACGACGATGATGATGATGATGATGATGATGGCATTAATGAAGCTGAGACGATAATGAGGATAATGATGAGAACACTAACATTGACGATGTGGAGGAGGAGGAGGATTACGTGGGCTATTCCAGAATTTATTTTGTGGTTGCAATTGGACATGCTACCGGCAGTCTGCATAAAATACCTTGAAGAGTTGGGATTGCCCCAACCAACCTTATTTAATGAAATTAAGTGCCTTTTTATCTGCCATTCTAGCTCCAGCCTTTAAACCATCAGATCTTGAACAGTGGTCTTCATCATTGTCGTTATCATCTGTTTTATAAAGAAGATATAATTTGACAATTGGGAAATGGTCTACATTTTGTGACATTGTTTTAATAAATCTGCAAAACTATTTTAAAGCCATTTATTTTACCTTGCTATTGATTTTACTCTTATCACATAGGGCAGGTCTTGGCCATTATGATTCTCTAAACACTAGAGTAATCTTGATTATAGATAATCCACCTGCATTTTTTGCCTACTAAAGGTTTTATGCACTAATTCTACCTGTCATTTTAACTTAGGCCCTGTGCACACTTACCAAATATACCTGCGGTATTGGTCATCATCTGAATTAAACTTTATATTTACAATTACTTATGTTGGATTAGAAATGTATTGATTATCTTATATTTGTCTTCTTAGAATTTATCTGGTCACATTCACTTATTAAATTGCTCTAGTGAAAAATGAATGACAGGGAATTGTTTGATAAATAACAAAATGATATATATTCTTTTGAATATTTATTTGTTCTTTCCTGCAGCCTCCACCCCGTTCGAAGCATGATAACAGGAAGATGATTGAGGTCTTGCCAGAGATGAAAGAACCTAAAAAGAAACTTCCACCCCCTCCCAAGGTGTACAGAATGTAAGTACTGTATTTCATTTGGCACCTTAGGTTTACAAAATGTAATTACCAAGTCCAACTCCAATCATGAGGTCTAAATATTGTACCAGGTAATTAATGTACCCCTACTTATAATATCTGCAAAATGTAATTACTGTACTACCCTGCTCCCAAGGTCTACAGATTACTGCATTCTCTTGCTTCCAAGGTCTACCAACTGTACTCACTCCAAAGGCCTTGAAAATATCGTTACTGTGCCCCCACACTCGAAAGGCCTTGAAAATAAAATTACTGTACCCCCACACTCCAAAGGCCTTGAAAATATCATAACTGTACCCCCACACTCCAAAGGCCTTGAAAATATCATTAATATACCCCCACACTCCAAAGGCCTTGAAAACATAATTACTTTACCCCCACACTCCAAAGGCCTTGAAAGTATCATAACTGTACCCCCACACTCCAAATGCCTTGAAAATATCATTACTGTACCCCAACACTCCAAAGGCCTTGAAAATATCATAACTGTACCCCCACACTCCAAAGGCCTTGAAAATATCATTACTATACCACCACACTCCAAAGGCCTTGAAAATATCATAACTGTACCCCCACACTCCAAAGGCCATGAAAATATCATTACTGTACCCCCACACTCCTAAGGTCTTGAAAATATCATTACTGTACCCCCACACTTCAAAGGCCTTGAAAATATCATTACTGTACCCCACACACTCCAAAGGCCTTGAAAATATAATTACTGTACCCCCACACTCCAAAGGCCTTGAAAATATCATTACTGTACCCCCACACTCCAAAGGCCTTGAAAATATAATTACTGTACCCCCACACTCCAAAGGCCTTGAAAATATCATTACTGTACCCCCACACTCCAAAGGCCTTGAAAATATAATTACTGTACCCCCACACTCCAAAGGCCATGAAAATATCATTACTGTACCCCCACACTCCAAAGGCCTTGAAAATATCATAACTGTACCCCCACACTTCAAAGGCCTTGAAAATATCATTACTGTACCCCCACACTCCAAAGGCCTTGAAAATATCATTACTGTACCCCCACACTCCAAAGGCCTTGAAAATATCATAACTGTACCCCCACACTTCAAAGGCCTTGAAAATATTACTGTACCCCCCACACTCCAAAGGCCTTGAAAATATAATTACTGTACCCCCACACTTCAAAGGCCTTGAAAATATCATTACTGTACCCCCACACTCCAAAGGCCTTGAAAATATCATTACTTATAATACCCCCACACTCCAAAGGTCTTTAATGTATTTACAGTAATTCATCCTACTCTTAAGATCTACAGAATGTAATTATTGAAACCCCTCCACATTTTCAAAGTTTACATAATGTAATTACTGTACCCCTATTCTTGAGGTCTACATTATCACGTGCTCCCTGCAGAATTATTACTAACACCATGGAAGGACAGACAATTAAAAGATGAAATAGCTCCGAGCCCCCAGCCAGCAAGGCCTATGGTATTCAACAATTACAGGACAATTTTTCAATGCAATTTCCCTCAATCAATACAAAGACCTACTCAAATTGCCAGTTACATGTATTTTGTTATGCGAAATTAAAGCTGAGAGTGTTTCCTTCCCATGTCCCTTCTATGTTACTCATCTGCAACTTCCGCCTTGTATCCCGATTCAGTACTTCTGGTACCCTTGCTTCCATTCTATGGTCCTGCACCTTCACACAACTACCTATTCACCCAGCCCTGCATCTTTACACAAATGCCTTTTTCCAAGTACTTTCCACATCTTCTCCTCCCTCTAATCATTGGTTGGTACCCTATCCCACCTGGATAGCTTCCTGTGGATTAGAAGGGACACATTTTTTTTGTCTCCTTGCTCAATCACACAGAAATTAACACACTCTCACAGACCTTTCATCAGCATAATGGCAATTAAATCATTAGGTCAACTCATGTACTCACATCTAAATATTCCATACATGCTTCTTCTATAATAAAGACTATAACAACAGCAATAATATTATGACTTCTGATACATATAAACATATCCCTAATTCTCAATATAGTAAACTATCAACATCAACAATAATTCCTACACATTTCCTACCTTACAAATTATAAAAGACACATACGAATATAAAAATGCCTAATTTATGTGCACATTAGGCCAGCAAAGCCTAACTCTGTATAATCCACAGCTATATATATTCAAATACAAACAAGTGCAAGTTCTAACATAACTCACTATTAAATTCAGTTATACATAGAAGATTGAATTTCTACAAAATTAAATGTACATAATAACGTATAAATCTTACAACATCTAATTAGAAAAGTGAGACAGATTCGGGCAAAGATATTTTACCTCAGAAGCTTTTGTTCCAAATCTCATCTGAATTTCTTAGAATCCCCTTTTCCTCTTTTTTTTTAGGAGTGCACAATTTGCCCTCTGAGTACTGTGATGTTTCTTTAGTCATGTCAAAACCTGTACTGATTCTTCCAAAATGAATGTAACAGGATAATGTCTGGCTGCATGAGAAACTGACCCAAAATTTGATTATCTTAGTTCTTATTGAATACCGGTGGTCTCTTTGAAAACTGATTGTAAAGTTGCACTGAAATGTTATAACGTCAGATTTTCCGGTCTCTAAGCCTAAGCTGACAGTTGACATCACTGACTGATTGCAAAACAATCAGAGTTTCTCACCACTGTGGGGAGTCTCAGATTCAGCCAATCTGGGTATGTGAGAAAGCTTGCCAGTAGCTTCTTCTGGGTAGATGGTTCTTTCTAGGGTTTTCTCGGGTTCTTCCTCCACCATTAATACTGGCCACCATGTATAGCCTATCATGTGCTGAAAAATGGCATTAAACCCCACAACAACAACAACAACAACAATCACCACTGTGGCAAGGTTCTCTTTGAATTAACCTTTAACTTGACTGTGACACAATAGCTAAGTCACAGACAGGTAGTTTCTTCGTTTCAGAATCGGTCTAAAGTCATAATATTATATAACATTGATATTACCCAAAGTACTTTGACTTCAACATGAGCCAGGAATTGTTTGCAAATTTTCTCACACAATGTGACATACATAATTAATTACTGTATACCCCCTTACCCTTACTTTAAACATCTCTTTTAACAGTAATTACTATATCCCCCTACTCCCCAGGTCTACAAAATGTAATTACTGTACTCCTTTACTCTCAAGGTATACAGAATATAATTACTGTACCCACACTTGCAGGGTCTACAAAATGTAATTAATCTACTTCCCTTACTACAAAATACTTTATAAATTTAATTACTCGACACCCAACTCCAATGGTCTTCAGAATATAATTACTGTAACCCAACTGACTCACAATGTCTACAAAATTTTAATTACTGTACTCCTGCAACTCCTCAAGTTTACAAAATGTAATTGGGGTCCCGAGTGGCCGAGTGGTCTAAAGTGCACTTCATTACGGATCACTGCCATCTCACCTCTGTCTGCGGTGGTTTGAGTCTAAGATTCAGCCAATCTGGGTATGTGAGAAAGCTTGCCAGTAGCTTCTCGTGGGTCGGTGGTTCTTTCTGGGGTTTTCCTGGGTTCTTCCTCCACCATTAATACTGGCCGCCATGTATAGCCTATCGTGTGCTGAAAAATGGCGTTAAACCACACAACAACAACAACAAAATATAATTACTGTAAAACACCCCACTTCCAGAGTTTACAGACTGTAATTACTGTAAAACACTCCACTTCCAGAGTTTATAAACTGTAATTACTGTACAACACCCCACTTCCAAAGTTTGCAAACTATAATTACTGTAAAATACTCCACTTCCAGAGTTTGCAAACTGTAATTACAGTAAAACACCCCACTTCCAGAGTTTACAGACTGTAATTACTGTAAAACACTCCACTTACAAACTTTACAATCTGTATTACTGTATAACACCCCACTTCCAGAGTTTGCAAACTATAATTACTGTAAAACACTCCACTTACAGAGTTTGCAAACTGTAATTACGGTAAAACACCCCACTTCCAAAGTTTACAGACTGTAATTACTGTACAACACCCCACTTCCAGAGTTTGCAAACTATAATTACTGTAAAACACTCCACTTACAGACTTTACAATCTGTATTACTCTAAAACACCACACTTCCAAAGTTTATAGACTGTAGTTATGTAAAACACTCCACTTCCAGAGTTTACGAACTGTAATTACTGTAAAACACCCTACATCCAGAGCTTACAAACTGTAATTAATGTAAAACACCCTACAGCCAGAGTTTACTGACTGTACTTCTGTAAAACACCCCACTTCCAGAGTTTACAAACTGTAATTACTGTAAAACACTCCACTTACAGACTTTATAATCAGTATTATTGTAAAACACCCCACTTCCAGAGTTTACAAACTGTAATTACTGTAAAACACCCTATATTCAGTTTACAAACTGTAATTACCATAAAACACCCCACTTCCAGAGTTTACAATCTGTATTACTGTAAAACACCCCACTTCCAGAGTTTACAAACTGTAATTACTGTAAAACACGCCACTTGCAGAGTTTACAAACTGTAATTACTGTAAAACACCCTACATCCAGAGTTTACAAAATGTAATTACTATAAAACACCCTACGTCCAGAATTTACAAACTGTAATTACTGTAAAACACACCACTTCCAGAGTTTACAGACTGTAATTACTATAAAACACTAAACTTCCAGAGTTTACAGACTGTGATTACTGTAAAACACCCCACTTCCAGAGTTTACAGACTGTAATTACTATAAAACATCCTACGTCCAGAGTTTAAAAACTGTAATTACTGTAAAACACCCCACTTCCAGAATTTACAGACTGTAATTACTATAAAACACCCCACTTCCAGAGTTTACAAACTGTAATTACTGTAAAATACCCCACTTCCAGCGTTTACAGACTGTAATTACTATAAAACACCCTACATCCAGAGTTTACAAACTGTAATTACTGTAAAACACCCCACTTCCAGAGTTTACAGACTGTAATTACTATAAAACAGCCCACTTCCAGAGTTTACAGACTGTAATTACTATAAAACACCCCACTTCTAGAGTTTACAAACTGTAATTACTGTAAAACACCTCACTTCCAGAGTTTACAGACTGTAATTGCTATAAAACACCCCACGTCCAGAGTTTACAGACTGTAATTACTATAAAACACCCCACATCCAGAGTTTACAGACTGTAATTACTCTATGCCCTCAAGCTCCACTCCCATGTTTTACAAAATGTAATTACTGTATGTACCCAACCCCAAGGTTGACTGTACTCCCACTCTTCATTGCAGTGTCTACAAAATGTATTCAACCTTGCATCCAAAAGTCCAAAAGATTTAAGTGCTGTAACTCAACTGCTTTTTTCAAGCACTTTGAATGTTCAAACTCTAGTTCTACAATATTTAATTACCGTATTAACCCCCTCCAAAGTAGTACAAGTAATCTCCAAACCTCCTCCCCAACCCTGTTTCAGTACTTAACACCATATATTGTCACTTTGTTATACATATTCATGCCAATTTGTGCTGGTGTGTTGTTTGCCTTTTTAACAAAGATAAAATAATGCATTTCTTCGATATATACATTTTTTTTTAAAGGAAACTATGAACTGAGCAAACAGTAATGTTGAATAAGCTATAATTCTGTTGATGTATATCAGCTCATTAGGTATAGAAAATAGAGAATTTTTCTTATCAAAAAAATGTACATCTATATTTTTTTTACATATGATGTTGGAAAATATTTAATATTTTATGCTAGATTAGTGTCCCTTTGATCAGTCTTCAATATGTTTGTGCTATTAATGCATTTATCATGTGATAGAAATATTCCTGTACTTTTTAAACATAGTTATATCCAGCTCTTGTTCATTCTGAGTCATTTTCTAGACTGGTTAAATAATTAAAGAATTTTTCTCATTTGATGGGAACATTGGGAAAGTGGGAAGCAAGGGGGGTGGGGAGGGACTGAGAATCAGTAATTTATAAAAACCTGGGGATAACTCAGTTTCACTACTTCACTGGTAGAATTTTGTGTTGTCTAATTAATACATGTAAAGTGTCTCTCTGTATTTCTGACAAAACATGATATTTAATTGCTACCTTTCTATTCATCTTAGTACATACTAATATTTTCCCTTTAGCCCCAAATCAACTCCAACATTCCATCGCAGTAAGCCTGCTGAGGCTCCAGTCACAACATCTGAGATGAGAGAAATGACTGACACGCTGGACTTTCTGACTAAATACTGCATTATATAGTATGTATTCACTGACTACTGGAATTTGATAGCGAACTTGCTGTCCAAATAATTTATCTTAAATTATGAATGTGTGTATGAGCTAACTGGCAGTCTGACAGAAATGTTATTATATAGTATGCATGGAATTTGTATATGGACTTATAGGTTAAAAAGTATGTTATTATAATATATATATGAATCGCAAACATATGTATAGGGATTTAATCACAAAGCTGCTTCGAATAATATGTATGAACCTCAAGATTTACACCTCTCTCTCTACATCTTGTGAGGGATGAGGTCCTTATATGTTATCCATGGCAAATGTGAGGGTATGAGATATATCAGTGAATACTCAAAGTTTGGTAAAGAGCTGAGTGTTGGGGTGGGCTGCGTGTGTATTATAAACTTTCATTGATATATGAGAATTGTAATCTTGATTATCCTTCACAAATATTTGAGTCATGGGTTTTATTGTTTTTGAATGTATGTTCTTAAGAAGTAAATTAAAATAAATAATTTTATTATAGAGTTTTGTATAGATCAAATTGGCATGCAGCACTATAAATTTGTGCATTAGTAAAGTAGCAGTTGCCAACCTTTGTAGATCAGAGCACATGTGTCCATGGTAACACAAACTAAAACTTCTTAGCAAGAATTACACTGACAAACAGCTGGAAGTGAATCCATTAATATTTTGGCACAGGTTCATTCCTCAAAACAGGAATTTTAAATGTCTGTATACAGTTCTTCAATACCTCATTTCATTGGTTGATGTTAAACTCCATTTTGTTTGTACTAATAAACACAGCATGTAGCAGTCATATGCTCTTGGAGTAATACTACTAGACTTTTATATAAAAAAATTGAAAAAAGTGAAAGACAAACATTTATGTATTTTACTAGAGCTAATTGTTATTTGACAACTGATGAGGACATATTGGTCGTTAGTCAAGGTAAAATATAATTTACATAACAAAAATTGTCTCCTACCCTTTACAATATGTGAAAGGTGCACTGGTATCAAATTAACATCTATGTGCATAATTTTCCAATAAAATTATGCACCATAGATGATTTTCAAAGTTTTTGCATTTGGCTAATTAGTGGAATGTTCATAAAAATGTGGTCTGATTCCTTGTATTTTTAAATAACTAACAAGCTCTAATAAAATGCATCATATTTTGCGTCTTACATTTTTTTTTTTTTTAAATTTCTAGATTTGGAAATTAAATTAATAAAACAAGTTACTATGCATATGTATAAATTTAACACTTGTCCCATGCAATCTAAGATGACGGTAAAACAACAATTTTGTGTTTTCTCAGTCGGGACAGGTTGCCGTTTTATGAGAGTGTGTTCAGCACAGTAGTTTCTGTACAGACTCCTCGTTACCAGAGAGTGCCCCCAGAGACTCCCCGCAGTGGAACTGTGTCCTTTGGAGCCCCTGTCTGGTCAGATCATGAGCTTAACATGCTGAGGGATCTCACTGTCATCAACCACTGCCAGAAACTACCAAAAGAGGTTTGGACATTTTTGTGAAATATAGTCTGGTCTCATACTGTACTGTCAGAGATTACAAGAGGAGTTGTACACATTTTTGAGAGATACAGTCTGATGTCATACCCTACTGTTAGAGATATACCAGAAGAGCTGTAGATATCTTTGTCAAACTTAGTCTAACCTTTCAGTTAATTGTACTATTAAAGACTACAAAATGAGGTGTGGATTTTATGGAATATACTATGTTTCAAAAGTGTACTGTGCTGTCAGAGATTACTAAATGAGGTGCTGACATCTTTGTGATCTCATATTGCACCCTATCAGAGATTACCAAAAAGTTGGGTTCAAACGCTGGCTGAGTCATGCCAAAGACTTATAAAACTGGTTCTGACAGATGTCTCACTTGGTATTCAGCATTAAGAGGTTAGTGTTAGGACTGGTCAGCCTAGTGTCAAGATAATGTGACTGGGTGGGATATCTTGCTATATGTCTGTGGCATGATGCCATAATTGCTATAAACTGCCACGATGCAGACATCGTAGCAATATGACTGAAAAAATTGTTAAAGCTATGTTAAAAATCCAAATCACACACACAGATACACCAAACACATGAAAACAACCTTGTCTGATGGTATACCATACTGTAAAACAGGTATTTTTTGCTGACATAAAAATTTAGTGATTGTAACAAAAAAATTGTAGATTTTAATTTTGGCTAGTAACGTTTTAGTTATCATGAGTGTAAAGAACTTTATAACAGGACTTTTTGGTAAATTCTGACAGAATTTATTTTTATGCGCTCACTCAGGGACTGCTAAATTACTATATCTGCCATCAGTAACAGAGACAGTGAACTTTATAGACCAAAATCTGTGAATATCGTCATAGCTGTAGGTCTGTCTTCATAATATTGACATCATTGACCTAGATCTGTCTTTCAGGTAATGTTGACATCATAGACATGGATATTATTGCCATCATAGTCATATATCTGTCATCAGTCAATATTAACATCATAGACCTAGATCTGTCCTCAGATAATTATAGCATGTGTCTTGAGATGATGATAACATCATAGACCAAAATCTGTGAATAGCATCATAGATCTAGGCATGTCCTCATAATATTGACATCATAGACCTAGATATGTCCTCAGACAATACTGACATCATAGATCTAGACCTGTCCTCAGACAATATTGACATCATAGACCTAGATCTGTCCTCAGACAATATTGACATTATAGACCTAGATCTGTCCTCAGACAATATTGACATTATAGACCTAGATCTGTCCACAGACAATATTGACATCATAGATCTAGATCTGTCCTCAGACAATATTGACATCATAGATCTAGGCCTGTCCTCAGACAATATTGACATCATAGACCTAGATCTGTCCTCAGACAATATTGACATCATAGACCTAGATATGTCCTCAGACAATATTGACATTATAGACCTAGATCTGTCATCAGATAATGAGAACATGATAGACCTGGATTTGATATTAGATAATGTTAGCATCACAGACCTAGATCTGCCATCAGATAATGAGAACATGATAGACCTAGATTTGTGATTAGATAATGTTAGCATCACAGACCTAGATCTGTCATTAGATAATGAAAGCATGATAGACCTAGATTTTTGATTAGATAATGTTAGCATCACAGACCTAGATCTGTCATCAGATAATGAGAACATGATAGACCTGGATTTGTGATTAAATAATGTTAGCATCACAGACCTAGATCTGTCATCAGATTATGAAAACATGATAGACCTAGATTTGTGATTAGATAATGTTAGCATCACAGACCTAGATCTGTCATCAGATAATGAGAACGTGATAGACTTAGATTTGTGATCAATGTTAACATTACAGAACTGGATCTGTCATCGGATACTGGTAAAACATAGACCAGTATCTGTCATTAGATAATATCTACTATATTTAGGGTCTAATGCATTCGTTTTAAAATTGGAGAGTGCTGGTGTGTTTTATGATAGACAGACTGAATATACACTCTTTGTGGTTGAGTGCATGTTATACAAATGCCATTAGGATATTACATCCACATACTGTAAACATCTGATTTATGCATACAGTATGAACCCTCCATAGCACACTCTGTTATAACACAAATTTGGATATAACATGGTCATGGCATGGCTTCCAACATTTTATATACACGTATTTTTCTCGTTCATGAAAAAAAAATATCTTGAAAGTATGAAAAAAAATGTAAAAAGTTTAGTATCATTTTGGGGAAGAAATAGCGTAAATAATGCAAGATGATCATGGCATGGCTGCTAAAATTTTATATGTATTTTTCTCATATTCTGGGATTGTGTATGGCTTAGCCAATGTTGTAGACTACGATTTTGTTTCTTTTATTTATTTTATTGGCGACTTTGTTGGCTGTTTAAGCTTGTTTATGCAACCATTGGTTTGGAATAGAGAAAGTCCAAAGCCCCATGAAAATAAGCCACAAACTTGATATAAAATGGACTGAAATTTATCTATTGTTTCATAAACAATTTATTTGTCCATATTGGTAAACCATCTTAACAGTGCATTGTTATATCATAATCCACTTATCTTGACATCTAGCATGCGTACTGTATGTTGTGAGATATCTGCATTTTTTGTTGTTGACATTTCTGGTAGCAAAGATCAACCGGTCAAAGAATTACCGGTATCTCATAATCGTCAGATTTTCAGCCACTCACTAGTAATTCATATATTTGCATAGACTGACATTTGTATGTGGGTGGTAAGTTAAATTCCTCGTCTTTTCACTCAGAATTAAATCCTTCAGAAAACTCACATTTTCTGTAGTAATCCATGTCATCAGACCAGAACACCTGTGTCTCTATCGTCTGTTGACCCTATGTTAAATTTCTGATGCAATGTGTCTGGAAGGCAGCTTCACTCTGCTACCATAAATGTAAAAAAACCAAGTCCGCTTCTCCAGCTTTTGCCTCAGAGATTTTTCATCCTAATATTCTGGTGGGCCTTACAGTCTTGGCCCAAGAAGTTACCTTTCTGGGTCTCTCAACAGCGAGGGTAAAGTTTCACTTTTCGAAACCTCTCCCCAACATGGAGTCTATTCTCCAGTCCAGTTATCTGGATGCTGTCTCACATACCTAAGGGGACCAGAGATAGTCTCTCCAAGATAATGGGATATATCTCCATTCACCTCCTAAGGTATCATGATCAGGTAACATATTTAAAGAAGAAACCAATTTTTACTAGCGGAAATATGCTTCTTCAATAATACTTACCCAATCATAAGAAACATATACCCTTTGAGGCTCTCTAAAGTTACATCCGTATAGAGAGAGTTTCTTACTTTCCAGTAATAACTGAAGAATTCACAGGATATGGCACCAATCCCAGGATCAAGTTTGTGAGCAGATAACTATTCTTTAACTGTTAAAGATTTTGTTGTGAGTGGGCTACATTTGCAAGGTAGTTTTAGTTCTCCTAAGGTATTATTATGGGGTAAGAATTATTGAAGAAACATTTCACTAGAAAATATTGGTATTTTGTTGTCACCATTAGTGAATGCTTTAATGAGAACAGTTTTAGTAAATCATTCAAATCATTCATGTATTTTCTAATGGCCATTACTGAAGTCCTTTCTGAAAACATTTTCAGAAGGTCATTTGAGACATTTAGGTATTTTGTGATCACCATAAATTCATGCCTTAATGAGAATAGTTTCAGAAAGTCATTGAGATTGCTCACTTTTTGCTTAGCCATTAACAATGTTACAATTTTGTCCTGAAAGTTTTTGTAATGAAAATTTTGTATTGAAGTTTGGTGTTTATGTTTTATGTTGAAGTGTAGTGTTGAAATTTTGTGTTGAACTGTTGTGTTAATGTCTTCTGTTTTAATGTGTTTAAGTTTTGTATTAATGTTTTGTGTTTTCTTAGTAAATTTGTTAATTGAACTTTTGTTTGAAAGTTTTACATTGATGTTTTGAGTTTAAGTTTGGTGTTAAAGTATTTTGCAAGTCAAGAGAGTGTTAATATAGTAGCATACAAAAACATGTGAGATCAGATTTCATACAAAAACATGTGAGATCAGATTTCATACAAAAATATGTGAGATCAGATTTCATACAAAAACATGTGAGATCAGATTTCATACAAAAACATGTGAGATCAGATTTCATACAAAAACACGTGAGATCAGATTTCATACAAAAACACGTGAGATCAGATTTCATACAAAAACATGTTAGATCAGATTTCACAGAATGTTTGATTATTGACGTCAGTACTTATATCTTTGTTTCCTTGTCCTGTGTTGATGTTTTTTATTTGCTCCCCAGGGATTGAATCCATCTGAACAATACATGGAGAAGTTGTCATACACATTGGAATTGCTGATGGACAAAAAAGATACTCTGATGGCAAATATTGATAAACTGGAAGGTATGCAAATAGATTAATCAACTTAATTTTGCATGAAGTTGTAAATAGAAATCAATTTCAGCGATAACGATAACACTGGATGTTTGAAAAACAAAAAATATAAATACCAAGACAAACATAATTTTTATAATTTTGACAGTTGTTCTTAGTATTATGTCTTGTTTAGGGTTGTGATTAAGATATAGCAAACCTGTAATCACTGATTTAGGTTAGATAAAATTAATTTAAATTATTTTAATTAATGCTTCATTTTTGAACTGGATTCATAGTATGATGAATCTTTTTTGGTACAAAGTAATTTTTGTGCCTGTCTCTCTACAATTTCTGGTTACCAGAGTATCCATCTATCTATGAAAGCTCACACACAGCTTGGTGAGTCTGGTTACTATGGTACCCATATATCACTTGGTATGAAAACTCACACAGTTTGATGAGTCTGATTATCATGGTACCCATTTATCATTTGGTATGAAAGCTCACACAGTTTGATGAGTATGGTTACCATGGTACCCATTTATCATTTGGTATGAAAGCTCACACAGTTGGATGAGTATGGTTACCATGGTACCCATTTATCATTTGGTTGGAAAGCTCACACACAACTTGATCAGTTTTGTGATAAGATCTTTTCCTTTCGAATTTTGAAAGTTATAACCACATATTTTTTTACATCAGTCAGCCCATCTATCTTTCCATTGAGAATCCTTTGTGATTCCATGCTGATTTTTAAGTCTTATGGAAAAAAAAAACTTTAATATGGACTTGCAGAATAATTGCAAATATTACAGAAAATTGAATTGTTGCAGTAAAGTTTGGATACTGTCTTGTCTGTTTTTGATTTGGATTTGACTTTCATAATAGGATCAACAGAGTTGGTCAGGGAACAAGACTAACTTTACAAGAGTAGCTCAGATGTTTTAAACTGCACATATTTTTTATGCAAACATCTGCATGATTAAGCTGATACTTATAGAATTTTCTAAACATTGCATCAAATGATACATGTTCAAAACAAAAGGGTAAATAATCCTTTTTAAAAAAGATAAATTGTCAGCACTGACGAAGAAAAATGACTATTCAGAATTCTAGGGGAAAAATGCTGGAAGGCTAATAATTACGTTTACTGGACATCTTGTGCTGATTTGAGTATGTCTCTTGGTGGGAGAGATGATTGCTGTTGCCACTTGAAATTTACAAAAATGCTGATGATTAGATAGAGAAGAGAGATAGAAGAAGCCATTGAGCTCTATAGGGTTTAAAACTGCAGTTTGTGAAACTGTACTGGAGGCAATTGAGGTCTGAGGTTATTTTACAAACTTTTTAGTTGAACACAGTGTTTACCATTGCTGTATCAGTCTCCGATTACACTTCTGAACTTTCTTAATGCATGTTTTCCAATATAACAATATCAGTACATGATAATCTATTACACCTTACTGAAAATTGGTCTGACTTATGGAAAAGAATTGACTGGCTCAATGAGAAGATAATGTTAGGGTTGGCAGGTCTGGAGGTTTGCTAAATTATACACACATATTATATTTTAATCTATAATGGGATAATATAAATATGCAATAATAACAATAAATAAATTGTAAATGACTTGCTAATTTAAGGATACAAGGTCATCAATTACAAGCCTCCTGCTCCATTAAGGTTTTAATAATTTAGTATTCAAAATTAATCAAAAGTAAACAAAAGTAATCAAAAGTAATCAAAAGTAATCAAAAGTAATTATACATCTTCAGATCAAACAGTAATGAGATTCTTCAATATGGAACAGATAATTAAATAATTTTCAAAACAGGAATAGTAATAATAGTTTGTTGTAGTATATATTACTGTGTTGTAGTAATTTGATTTATGCATTAACCATGATTTCGATTATGGCATCACTGCCATTTGCAAATTAATCCATGTTTTTTATTAGCTGAGAAAATTCGCCACATGGCAGAGGTGGCAAGGCTGAAAAGACCACATATCACCCGATTAGATTACAAACCAAAGAAGAGTAAAAAGCGCAAAAAGGTAAGTTTGATGTCAGCAATTTGCCTTGTAATTTAAGGATGCTGGTTACTGTAGGAATGTCATCAGAATTAATTTTGTAATCATCTGTAGAAAGATTGTAGGACATAAATTTTCATAAAATACATTGCTTGTTTTGATAACTGTAGTTTAAACTTTGTGTATTTGTCATTGTTTTTGACACCATAATTGCTTTTTCATGATCATGAATCTGATTTTTCATAACCAGAAGTAACAAAATCATCATTTGTGATTTTGTTATTTTGACTTTTATTATAGTAGTGACTTTGATTAGTACCAGATATATTTGTTATTTTGACTTTTATTATACTAGTGACTTTGATTAGTGCCAGGTATATTTGTTATTTTGACTTCTATTACACTAGTGACTTTGATTAGTACCAGATATATTTGTTATTTTGACTTTTATTATAGTAGTGACTTTGATTAGTACCAGATATATTTGTTATTTTTACTATTATTACAGTAGTGACTTTGATTAGTACCATATATATTTGTTATTTTGACTTTATTACACTAATTATTTTGATTAGTACCAGATATATTTGTTATTTTGATTTTTATTACACTGGTGACTTTGATTAGTGCCAGTTATATTTGTTCACAAAATAAGGTCCAGCTACTAACAACATAGAGTGTGCGGGCAAATCAGGGTTTATGTTTGTTCTACTGATTAGACATAACAAACTGCATAGACCCAGTATTCATGACCATAGTGGCTATACTATGAACTATTTATCTCCCTCTGTCCCCATTGATTTCTCTCTTTTATATTCTTGTTTTTTCCTTTGACTTGTATACTTTTTGATTTATACTTTATCAGCTAAACTAATTCAATACAATCTATTTTCTCCCTCCGATACATTACCTAATGAAATTAACATTAGAAAATAAATGTCACTACATCTCCAATCCAGTCCTTCCAAAAAGATGAGAAGATCAACATTCCATATATTTATTAAAAAAATAGATGATTGGATATAGCTTTTACAGATTATCTCCTCTTGTCCCTGCTGGGTTGCCACCCATACACTTGATTTTTACCAATTTAAACTTTCTGTTTGGACTGTAACATACTTCTTATTGAGTCTCTTGAATCATTTGACATTTTTAAAATTGTTTTAAACTATCCATTGATAACATTTGGGGATTTAGTGTTAGTGTTGATTTATCCTGGATGTACATCATTTGTGACTTTTGGATGAATTTATTTCTGGCTAGTCTTTGTTGATCTGTTAATTGACAGATATGTTTTATATGGCAGCGCTATTCACTGGTGTTTTTATGAATTTGTGGTTCATTTCAGTTGCTGGTTTCTTCTCTTCAGCTGTTCAAGAGTTTCACGTAATTTTTATAGTGTGTGTGTTGGTCTCCTTATAATCTCTATTGTCTCAAAGTCGGCCAGCAAAATGCAAAAAGTGCTAGTGATTTAAGGTAGTGGAAGACAACCTGAGACATGTCTGTCAGTGCAACAAATGATAGTGTTCCATCTCTTATAATGTATCCATTACATTGGCTGATGGGATAAAGTCTAACATTGCATGGAAAGGGCCTTGAGAAGAGCTTTCAGTCATAATCATCTGACCTTTATGTTTTAGGTTTTCATCCTCAGTCCAGGTCAGTTGTGAGCATTTTGAATAGCACTTTGATGGCAGCCCCACTCACCATGAAGAATCCACATACAGGTCTGGCAGTACATGTTATATCTGAAACTGCAGAAATCGTTGCAACAGGTCCCACCCTTGCCATATTGGAGATGTTGTTTTTTGTTTAAAACCGTTTTTCAGCACATGTTAGGCTATACATGGCAGCCAGTATATCTGGTGGAGGAATAAATTGGGAAAAGCCTGGAAAGAACCACTGACCCACAGGAAGCTCCTGGCAAGCCTTCTCACATACCCACATTGACTGAGATTATTATAATCAAACCCAAGCAGACAGATGTCAGTGACCTGTAAATTCAAGTGGTCACCCAGGACTCCCCTCAATGCAGTCACATATGTGATGAAAATTATACAGCATGCTACTTGCAAAATATTAGCTTCTGGAAATTTAGTCAAATTATAACTATAGATGTATCCTCGAAAAATTTGGAGGATGCACAGAAAGATTTTACCCTTTTGCTTGCCACTGAGCATATTTGCCCCAGCCAGCCCATGAGTGACCTTAGTGCCAGTGAGACTGTGATATGGGGTTAGATTTCAACTTTACTGGCCATTATGGTGTTTAAGATGGGCATGGCCATCTTATGCCACTCTGATTGAGATAGCCGCTTTTTTAATGCCTTCCACCTCATGTTTGGAATATTAAGTCAAGGTTTCAGGCAATGTCAATAAAGAAGATTTACATCTGTTGTTGATAATTGCCAATGATTGTAGAAATTACCAGGTATCTCTCAGACAATATTTGAGACCCTGGTAAATTACGACCTGTCTGGAGTGACCACTGCTATGAGAAACCAAACTTTTCATGCATAGATTTAATAATTATATAGTGTTATGACCTTTATGAGAGACCACCTGTCTTCAGAGACCATTATTTTTGGGCACAATGGAGTGGTCTTTCAAGCCAGGTTCTGCTGTAGTGCTAATGCCTTCTTTTAGATGAGCCCACTGCAGGAGACTTGGAACCACTTTGATGCATACCACTTTGTGGGACTGACTGATGATAATCCTCTTTGGAACAAGATGGTTTGACAATCTGTCCACCTTTTTCTGTCCAATCCTTGAAGCCAGAAGCCATGACCATTGATGCTTTGTCAGTAATCTGGGAGAAGACGTGGGCATATGCCTTCTTTCCAGTGATACTGATCACAGATGTGAAGGATCAGACTTCAGAACAATTACCTGATGGGACAAACCCAGGGTTTAGAGCTTATACAATATTCACCCAAGAAACTTGCCAGTAAGTCAGTTATCAATGCAGAAACCTACATGGCTTTGATTGCTGAATTGTAAGTTCGTACTTGTTGGTTGTGCTGCTTCACAGTATGAGAAAGTACACCATTTTCAGAGGAGCAGTCATCTAAAGGGTGACATTGCCAGAATTTGAATACTCATGTACTTCCACTGCCTCCTGTTACCTCTTCTCCAAATATTAATGTGACTGGAAAATGTATTTGTCTTGGAAAGGAATTTTTACAAATAAATTGTTTTAATGGGGATACATTCCTACTAATCTCTCCCCCCAAACACAATCATCCTGTTGATTTTTCTTAAGTTTAAACTGGTAAATGTAGAAATGGGGGACCACCTAGCTTGCAGTAGGGAAGGTAATCTGTAAGAGTTATTTCTCTTTGTTTATGCAGACAGCAGAACTAATTTTCTAATTTGTAATGTTAATGTGATTGGATAAACAGTCTTAAGAAAACATAAAATTACTTAAACTTTCCTTTTTGTAAGAAATTGATAACAACTATGAGCAGCAGACTACTTGGATTATATTGACACAACAAATTTTCTACAATCTGAAGCTTGTAACCACTCTAAGCTAGATTCCCCTCCTGAGATTAGTAGATAAACCGTGGTAATTTGATTTTTAAATTTTGGTTTTCAGAAGAAAAAGAAGACAAAAGATTGGGGAGAATTTCCACCCCCACAAGCCCCTCCCAAACCGAAGACAGCAGCAGATATCACAGACGAGATTATTGTGTCAAGGATTGATGACAAACTCATGAAAAAGGTTTCTGTTCTATTGGATATATGTTAGATGATTTTCGCTACAAATGGGAACTTCATTTTGACTAATTTAGAAACATTTAAACCTTTCACAACAAAAATCCCTTGGGACCAGACTCAACTTTTAGTTTATGGGGATTTTGGTTCTGATGGGTTTTGGTTTTGTGGGAATTTGGTGTTTACCTAGGTTCTCTCGTTAAACCTAAGAATGAGATGGTATAAGATATACTCCCACATGATGAAAATCTTTATATATTTGAGAAATCATCAGTAGCCAGTCAGTTTTTGCAATAGTTATTCTGTGAGAACTCAGTTTCATTTAATTTTTATGCATTTCTATATCTAGGTCCTTTTTTTACTCTTATAATTGCCTTAAGTTGTTGAAAGACCCATTATAAGCCTCATGCACTGATTAACCTTTGGTTTACTGGATTCATTTTGGTATAAAATTGACATTTGGAACCAACAGATTAGAAAAGTTTTTGCTTAGTGCATTGACGTGTATTGAGTTAAAAAAGAGAAAAGTCAGGAAAAGAAACATGGTTCAGTTTGAAGGGATTTAGGTTTGCAAAGGCTTTAGACTTGTGAGATTTCAATGTGCTGTTACTTGCACGAAAGACTTGTAAACAATGGGTTGCAGGTGTTTTCATATCCCAGTTCCTTTGAACCTGTCAGAGCTCTGAGGTATATTTCATATGGATGGTGGTTTCATACCTAAAGGATGGAGGTTTCATACCTGAACGATGGTTGTTTCGTACCTGTGCAATGGTGGTTTCATACCTAAAGGATGGTGGTTTCATACGTAAAGGTTGGTTATTTCATAACTAAAGGATGGTGGTTTCATATGTAAAGGATGGTGGTTTCATACCTAAAGGATGGAGGTTTCATACCTAAAGGATGGAGGTTTCATACCTAAAGGATGGAGGTTTCATACTTGAATGATGGTGGTGTCATACCTAAATGATGGTGTGTCATGCCTAAAGGCTGATGGTTTCATTCCTAAAGGATGGTGGTGTCATACCTAAAGGATTGTGGTGTCATACCTAAAGGATGGTGGTGTCATACCTAAAGGATGGTTGTTTCATACCTATGTATTGGAGGCTTATTATCCAATTATAACACAGAATAGAAGTATTTGGGGAAATCAAGCAAACTATTGTAACTTGATTTAACAGATCTGTTTCTCTATTTACTGCTTAAATAGTTCGAAGTCTGTGAAGTAACAGTTTGGATATGAAGATTTTGTCGTTTAGAGGAATCTGTCTTGTTTTCCAATATAAAAAAGTTTTCAATGAAATTTTAGATCAGTTATGTCTAGGGTTGATTGGTAGCAGCTAGTGATTTACTTATATGTTCATTTTAAGCTGTTAATAGATTTTATTTCCTGTGGCAGGCATTTGCAAATTTTTCCATGGTGCAGGCCAGAAAAGTGATTTTTTTTTAAGCCACACCCTATGATGTAAATTAATTGATAAATCCAGGTCAAGGGCTGCAAGCCATATTTTGCTCACCCATTTTCTAAGGCATGTAATACTTGTGTAAACACCATGCAGGTTATTATCATTTTTAAATAGCATTGTTGTTTAAACATGAATTGTACATTTTGTCTTACCAAAGTCCTATTATTGTTTCCAAAGAGACAATAGCTGAGTAAAATGTTTTAAAAAGACTACATAATTGAATAAAAATGTAAATTAATAGCTCCACAACTTATTATGTGCACTGTGAATTGGTTAGTTGAAACCAGCAAATTTTTAAATACATGTATGCTTAATGAAAATAAAAATCAGATATCATGAAGATACTGCTAGTCACCAGCAAAAGTATCCCCAGTTTATAAGATTTTATGATTTCATCAATTTCTGAAGCAGATATAGAATGTTTTCTAATTGTTTTTAAAACTACATATTAAAGTTGTTGTGGTTTCATCCAAGGTCATTGTGATCCACTTTGTATGTGAAATGATAGAAACAAAGATATAAAACACAAAATTGTATAATATCATTTACAGGAATATTCAGTTCTTCCACCTGGCAGGTTTGAAGGATTTTTAACAGTAAAACCAATGTTAACATGTGCACATCCTTCAATACAAAACTCTTATTCTGACCAAAGGTGTGGAGCTACTTTGATGTGCCTGCCCTCTCTCTGTTTGACCATATTTCAATCTGTATGCATGGTGTTTTCTACAATATAAAATGTTTCAATACTTGATTTATTGGGTTTATTTTGTGGGGGTTTCGGGTGGTTTTAATGACATTTTAACACACTGACCATGCTGCAGAGGAAATGGAAGTTAGGAGCTCTTCCCATGGACAAGCCGAGGCAGCTGAACTGGGCTTGTCTGGGCAGGTATCAAACTCATGACTTTTAGATTTGGAGTCTGATGCCCAGACAACTGAGCTACAGTGGATTCCATCAAAATTGGTAGTGTTAGACCATCTTGCTGCCAATTTTATGATGACAATCAATGGACAAGTTGCAAAATTTGCTGACAGACTTTGACAAATTACTGATAGACTTTTTTCCGTTAAACAGATTTGCACTATTATTTTAAGAATTTTGTTTTGTGACATGATAAAACCTATTGTTACAAATGCCATGGCAATTTCAATAAACATGTCATCCATTTAGGTGATTTTATGATTTTCTTGTAATTGTTGTGTTCCAGCTGAAGAAGGATCCCAAAGTTCGTCAGATTAAACTGGAGGTTGACCGGATCAAGGAGAAGATGAAAGAAATTGATGAGCGCATGAATGAGGTTGATGGTGAGTCAGAGCATGTATTGAAAGCATTGGAGTCAGTACACTCAACTTTCATTAGGTTATTATTATTTTTAAAATATACTCTTTGTCAGACTGAATATTGCAAGGAATAAAGACAGTAGTTACATTATTCTGAGTTCACTTCTACAAAGTAGATGTAAGCTATTGTATTACCCTCTTCACTGTCATCAAAACAGATAATCAGATGGTATATATATATATATATATATATATATATATATATATATATATATATATATATATATATATATATATATATATATCCTCATTGAATATCAGACATTCTTAGTTCCAATGTAACAAGTATGAGTGGGCTTCATAGCATCTACCTGCAGGAGAGTGGGCTGACAGAACTAAATTAGTTGTTGTTGTTGTTGTTGTGGGGTTTAACACCATTTTTCAGCACATGATAGGCTATGCATGGCGGCCAGTATTAATGGTGGAGGAAGAACCCTGAAAAACCCCGGGAAGAACCACCGACCCACGAGAAGCTACTGGCGAGCTTTCTCACATACCCACGTTAGGCGAATCCTAGACTTTGAACCCACGCAGACAGAGGTGAGATGGCAGTGATCCGTAACGGAGAGCGCTTTAGACCACTCTGCCATTCGGGTCCCGACTAAATTAGTATGAACATGTATATTAGTTGTACATTCTATGTAAGTTCTTGGGTTTAACTCAGCTTTTTGCATACTGTGTAAATTATACCTTGAACTATGGCACTATGTGAGTGATGCATCTTGCTTAATACTACCTCCTCATAATTTAGGTCACTGTGACCTATATTTCTTGCTTCACAGACTTTGATTAAATTTTGTTCTTCATATTTATTTCTCATGCTCTGTTGATGCTATAGCTGGAATCATGAAATAAGCTAATAGACTGTGTCTGATAATTACTGTACCATTCTTATAAAATATGTCACTGTGACCAATATTTCACATTTCACTCTCATTTGCTTCGATACGACACTTTTGAATCTTATTACTGTACTCTTTAAACTAGGTGATTGTATATTCACCTCTCTTAGGACTGCCTAATTGGTTAGAGCTCTGGCTCTGATGCATGAGGTTCCAGGTTCAAACCCAGACAAAGTCATACCAAAGACTTATAAAAATGATACTAGCAGCTGCCTCATTTAGTACTTAGCATTAAGAGGTTAGTTTTAGGACTGGTCAGCCAGGTATCAGGATGATGCTTCAGTGCTAGACATCACTATAAACTGCTTCACGTCCGACATCATAGCAATATGACTAAAATTGTTAAAGCTACATTAAAAATTCAAACACACACACACACACACACACATCTCTCTTAGTACCAAACAAGGTCACTGTGACCAATATTTGGTCAAGTTGTTTCATTTAGCTCATAACCAACTAGATTTTTGGCATATGCTTTCGGCATACAATCCTAGATAAATTCATGAAATTTGGGGATGCATTTTTAGGAAGACCACTGCTTCATTTCAGCAGTAGGTCAATATTGGCCATATTTTATGCTTCACTGGCTTGGGTTAAATTTTATGTATGATCATTTCTCAGGATAGTCCATGTTGTGATCATGAAAACAATGATACGTATCTCTGTTACTTCCAGACTAACACATTAAAAGAAGCTTATTTCATCCTATATTTCATTATTTACTCAGGCTTTGGTTAAGTTTCTGGATTTATGTTATGACCACACTAGTTTTGGGCATGCTATATACAATCTTACAGAGAAACTTAAAACTTGGCGAGTTTATGCATCTTGACAAGATCTATATCCTCTTTGCTAAAATAGGTCTATGTGATCTATATTTCATGCTGAGTGACTTTGTCCAAATTTTATGTTAAAAGTTCATTTCTTAGGTGCTGTTTATGTTTCAGTCATGAAACTTGATAATTATATGCATTTCTGACACTAGAATGCCCTCAAGTTCAAAAGAAAGTCACTGTGACCTACACTTTATGCTTTTCTAAAATGAGCCAAGAACTTGTGTTTATAATCACATTGATTTATCCATATGAGACCTATATATATATATATATATATATATATATATATATATATATATATATATATATATATATATATATATATATATATATATATATCCTACCTTACTCAGAAGGCCCTTTGTGACCAAGGCAGTAGGAAGTAGGAATAAATATGTTATTAAATGATAAACTTCCATATGAATGACTCTACATTGTATACTGGAAAATGTTGCCCTCAACAGGTTAACTGTATATTGTGTATTTGAATCCGTGTTCAAATTAGTTTAATGGCCAGTTGATTTCAGTTTATAACAATGTAAGATTTCATCTTGCCAAAGAAGATAAAATTCATAAAATTCTGTAGTGAAAATTAACATTGAATTGCTTAAGTTTAAAAGTTTTTTATGAAGCCATTGAATGTTGTACTTTAGATGAGAAGGAGATGATACAACTGTATTGCATGCAGTGTTACTTCAACTCAGAGAAGGCCTTCCTAAAATCACCTCAGTTCAAGCGACAACAGAGTATACTGTACCAAAAGCTTCACCCAGACAAGGTGAGTTATTAGTGCTTGTCAAACTGGAAATTTAGTCTCTTCACAGTTAGTTGTCAACTCCTTGGCATAGCAAGTATCAGTGCTCTATACGCCATTTAATATAGATAATTAATGGGTCGTGTCAGTTGCATGCTTATTATACTTCAATAACTTCCATATATTGACAACTAAAATATGCTTGATTCCTTCAGGAAAATGAAGTGAGTTTTAGTTATGCCTCCCCAGAACTTTGGCATATAACCTTTGTCCCTTTGTACTGCAGTCTGAATGTCCATCAGTTACATCTTGGTCAAGTTTTGCATTAAGCTAGTTTACAGGCACATGGCAGGGGCATTCATGTCCGATGAGCACGGTCTATATTTTTTGCTTCTTGAAAATAAGTTATGGTTTGATGTATTTTCCAGACACTTTAAAATCTGAGAATATTTATCGATTAAAATATAAAATAGTTAAGTATGTAACTATTCCTATGTTTTTATTATTTACTATTCCTATGTTTTTATTATTTACTATTCCTATGTTTTTATTATTTACAGGATGTGGAAATGAACTTGGATGAGCTAGAGATGGCATTACAACAGATCAACAACAACCTGCTGACACACAAGGAATTTGAGTACATTAAATTGGTATGATTATTTTAATTAGAGGATAACACTCCTAGATATATGAGTTTGAGTACATTAAATTGGTATGGTTATTTTAATTAGAGGATAACACTCTTAGATATATGAGATTGAGTACATTAAATTGGTATGGTTATTTTAATTTGGGGATAACAGTCTTAGATGTGTGAGTTTGAGTACATTGAATTGGTATGGTTATTTTAATTTGGGGATAATGGTCTTAGATGTGTGAGTTTGAGTACATTAAATTGGTATGGTTATTTTAATTTGGGGATAACAGTCTTATATGTGTGAGTTTGAGTACATTAAATTGATATGGTTATTTTAATTTCAGGATAACAGTCTTAGATGTGTGAGTTTGAGTACATGAAATTGGTATGGTTATTTTGATTAAGGGATAACAGTCTTAGATGTATGAGTTTGAGTACATTAAATTGGTATGCTTATTTTAATTAAGGGATAACAGTCTTAGATATATGAGTTTGAGTACATGAAATTGTTATGCTTATTTTAATTAGAGGATAACACTCTTAGATATATGAGTTTGAGTACATTAAATTGGTATGGTTATTTGAATTTGGGGATAACAGTCTTAGATGTGTGAGTTTGAGTACATTAAATTGGTATGGTTATTTTAATTTGGGGATAACAGTCTTAGATGTGTGAGTTTGAGTACATTAAATTGGTATGGTTATTTTAATTAAGGGATAACAGTCTTACATGTGTGAGTTTGAGTACATTAAATTGGTATGCTTATTTTAATTAAGGGATAACAGTCTTAGATGTATGAGTTTGAGTACATGAAATTGTTATGCTTATTTTAATTAGACGATAACAGTCTTAGATGTGTGAGTTTGAGTACTTCAAATTGGTATGGTGCTGTTTGAGTACTTTACATTGGTATGCTTATTTTAATTAGGGGATAACAGTCTTAGATGTGTGAGTTTGAGTACATTAAATTGGTATGGTTATTTTAATTTGGGGATAATAGTCTTAGATGTGTGAGTTTGAGTACATTAAATTGGTATGCTTATTTTAATTAAGGGATAATATTCTTAGATGTGTGAGTTTGAGTACATTAAATTGGTATGCTTATGTTAAGTAGGGGGTAACAGTCTTAGATGTATGAGTTTGAGTACATTAAATTGGTGTGGTTGTTTTAATTTGGGGATAACAGTCTTAGATGTATGAGTTTGAGTACATTAAATTGGTATGCTTATTTTACTTAGGGGATAACACTCTTAGATGTATGAGTTTTAGTACATTAAATTGGAATGGTGATGTTTGAGTACATTAAATTGGTATGCTTATTTTAGTTAGGGGATAACAGTCTGAGATGTATGAGCTTGAGTACATTAAATTGGAATGGTGATGTTTGAGTACATTAAATTGGTATGCTTATTTTAGTTAGGGGATAACAGTCTGAGATGTATGAGCTTGAGTACATTAAATTGGAATGGTGATGTTTGAGTACATTAAATTGGTATGCTTATTTTAGTTAGGGGATAACACTCTTAGATGTATGAGTTTGAGTACATTAAATTGGAATGGTGCTGTTTGAGTACATTAAATTGGTGTGCTTATTTTAATTGGGGGATAACACTTAGATTTATGTGTTTGAGTGCATTAAATTGGTGTGGATTTTTTTTAGGGAATAACAGTTATTAATGTATGAATCTGAGTACATTATATTGATGTGGAGATGTTAATTAGGCAATAGCAGTCTTGGAGTTAAAAATTATTATACACTCAGTTTATATGGAAAAGCTAATCAGGCTGACATTCTTGAAGAAATGGAATTGTGCTAGTCAGTTAGAAACTTTTGTTTTTGACAGAAAATGTCATTCTTTTTGAGGTAAAATGATGTCAGAGTTTCAAAATTGCATTATGGATTTTTCTACTATATTTTTTGACATTTGACTAGTCAGAAACTGGGCTTCATTTTCAGGTTTGTTACAGCAATAATTTTTTTCTTTATGTAAGAGTATGATATAACATAAACATCAGAAAACAAATCAGCTTGATTTTTGTCTCATTATTCTTGTAAGTCTGCATGAAGCTTCACTAGTTCTTTCTTATTCCGAAGTCAGTTCCTTTAAGATCCTTTTCAGTTAGTGAATCCTTGTAAGCTTTTGCAAGTGATATATCAAGATGATGAAATTCATTACACTGAAGTTGGTGGTATCAATACTTAACAATCACTTTTAAGTAGGGTAAAGTATAAAAAGTAAAAGAACTAGATTTTTTAATTATTTTGACTAGAAGTGAATTGTCTGGATTGAATGATATCATTGTTACCTGGTATTGGGACTACAGGTGTTCTGTGTAAAATGCAAGAGGTTCCAGTTATTTCAGGTCATGACAGTAACAAAGATTTTACTGCTCTACAGCAGCCTAATAAGTTTTCTTATTATATGCTCATTTTTTCTCCATTAACTTTACATTGTCAGAATTGTTCAGTATTTTACGATATTTCACACCTTCATATTGCATTCACATGCATAAAGGAACTACTTTTTATTCTAAGCAAACAATGGATGCAGATGCCAGCACTTTTGATTTGTAAACAAATCATGTACACTCACGTAATAGACGCTTTACATTTTGTTTGATTAAATTTGTTTCTGAATGAAGTAAAGCAGACATAAGAAAGGGTCCTTACAAATAACATACAAGTTACAAGGCATAAAATGTCTTCTTTAGCTGGTAATAAGAATGGCAAAAAAATATACTTACAGTTTTACATTCTGAATTTTCTCAAAAGGTACTTTTTCAGTTCTGCAAATCTGAATTACATGAGCGATGTCATAGGTTCTCAATCTTGATTACACATTTCGAAATTGTACTGTAATTTCAAATATAAGTGCAGTTACGTCCTCCTTACTGCACTCAAAATGAAATAAGAATTAAAATCCATAGCATCTTTTTGATAATTGCAATTGAAAGACTTCATACTTTTCCCACATTATGATTTCAAACATTCAGTGACAGAAAGAGAAACACATTCGCTGATGTCAACATGCTTCTCTGGTGCTGCTTCAACCTGATGTATTTCATTTACAATTTGCACAGATGAATCCAGTCGATAATCACAAAATTTCATAGAATCAACAAAAATACCAGAATCTATTCATTTCAGATCAAATGGAAAACTTGTTGCAATGCATATTCATTCACAATATGACTCCAAATTTCAATTTTAAGGAGACAAAAATGCCAATTTCTTTTGAAACTGCTGTCTAGCGCGCAACAAGTTCAAATTTATCTGGGAGGAGTTATGTGCACATTAATAATGTTGTTGTGTAATGATGAATCTGCACTTGTGTATTTAGTTTGGAATACAGCATACTTTCATTTACTTTGTTTCTTGTAGTGTATTTTGTTTACATAATTAAGCCTTAGGTAGAATAAGAAAATGAGCATATAATAAAAAGGTTACTGCATTTTTATGGGAAAATATGAACTCGTTTTGTCGGATGGATGTACTGCACTCCCAAGGTCATGCAGTATTTACATCCAAAAAACTTGTTCATATTTTCCCATACAAATGCCATAACCTATAAATACAAAATAAAATAATTTGACCTTAAGGTTGAGAAGCAAATGATAAGAAAAATAATAAGATTTATTTTCATAAAAATTAATGTATAACATGAGTATTTTAAAATCATTCAGACTAGCTGTATTACCGGACATGTCTGACATATTTAAAGGTTTCTGGCGACCTGATATATATATATATATATATATATATATATATATATATATATATATATATATATATATATATATATATCCTTGTATACTGTGTACTAAATAAAGTAGTGCATTTCTGCATATAATTTATTGCATAAATGTCAAGTAAATATAAGGAAGGTAAATTAAACTTTTTTCTTCCAATTTTGTTCCTCATAAATTCATTAGATTGGAACAATAATTATGAAATTATCTATCATGTCAGAGACAATATCAGCATTTTTGGTGGTGAGCTATGATTTCTTCTCTTATATTCTTAAAGATTCTGGATTTGCCCGGGAGACGGAAGATTAATTTCCGATTGTTCAGCATAATAGCAGCTTTATCGGAGAAAGTTACCCAGATGGAGTAAGTTTAACTGAAACTTATCCAATCTAGTATTGATTTTTGTGGCATTGATACTTGCTTGAAACTACAAACTTGTTTTGTTGTCATTTGGAAGAAACAACTGACAGTTTATAGGTATATGTCGAGGCCATTAGGCCAAGATATGTTTATTTGCCATATATGCTGATCCTAAAGGATAATATTTTCACTTTGCCATATGTGCTGATATTGGATAATATTGTCATTTTGCCATATATGCTGATATTATTGGATAATATTGTCATTTTGCCATATGTCCTGATATTATTGGATAATATTGTCATTTTGCTATATGGCCTGATATTATTGGATAATATTGTCACTTTGCCATATGTGCTGATATTATTGGATAATATTTTCACTTTGCCATATGTGCTGATATTATTGGATAATATTTTCACTTTGCCATATGTGCTGATATTATTGGATAATATTGTCATTTTGCCATATGTGCTGATATTATTGGATAATATTGTCACTTTGCCATATGTGCTGATATTATTGGATAATATTTTCACTTTGCCATATGTGCTGATATTATTGGATAATATTTTCACTTTGCCATATGTGCTGATATTGATATTATTGGATAATATTGTCACTTTGCCATATGTGCTGATATTATTGGATAATATTGTCACTTTGCCATATGTGCTGATATTATTGGATAATATTGTCACTTTGCCATATGTGCTGATATTATTGGATAATATTGTCACTTTGCCATATGTGCTGATATTATTGGATAATATTTTCACTTTGCCATATGTGCTGATATTATTGGATAATATTGTCACTTTGCCATATGTGCTGATATTATTGGATAATATTTTCACTTTGCCATATGTGCTGATATCATTGGATAATATTTTCACTTTGTCATATTTGCTGATATTATTGGATAATATTGTCACTTTGCCATATGTGCTGATATTATTGGATAATATTGTCACTTTGCCATATGTGCTGATATTATTGGATAATATTGTCACTTTGCCATATGTGCTGATATTATTGGATAATATTGTCACTTTGCCATATGTGCTGATATTATTGGATAATATTTTCACTTTGCCATATGTGCTGATATTGATATTATTGGATAATATTGTCACTTTGCCATATGTGCTGATATTATTGGATAATATTTTCACTTTGCCATATGTGCTGATATTATTGGATAATATTTTCACTTTGCCATATGTGCTGATATTGATATTATTGGATAATATTGTCACTTTGCCATATGTGCTGATATTATTGGATAATATTTTCACTTTGCCATATGTGCTGATATCATTGGATAATATTTTCACTTTGTCATATTTGCTGATATTATTGGATAATATTGTCACTTTGCCATATGTGCTGATATTATTGGATAATATTTTCACTTTGCCATATGTGCTGATATTATTGGATAATATTGTCACTTTGCCATATGTGCTGATATTATTGGATAATATTTTCACTTTGCCATATGTGCTGATATTATTGGATAATATTGTCACTTTGCCATATGTGCTGATATTATTGGATAATATTTTCACTTTGTCATATGTGCTGATATTGATATTATTGGATAATATTGTCACTTTGCCATATGTGCTGATATTATTGGATAATATTTTCACTTTGTCATATTTGCTGATATTATTGGATAATATTGTCACTTTGCCATATGTGCTGATATTATTGGATAATATGTTCACTTTGCCATATGTGCTGATATTATTGGATAATATTTTCCCTTTGCCATATGTGCTGATATTATTGGATAATATTTTCACTTTGCCATATGTGCTGATATTATTGGATAATATTTTCACTTTGCCATATGTGCTGATATTATTGGATAATATTGTCATTTTTCCATATGTGCTGATATTTTCACTTTTAACCATGTTACATGGAACTTTATATCTCTATTTTGAGTTACTAATTGAAGGAATTGTCAGCAACCTATGTTTTGTTGTTGCTTTTATTACAAAAACGTTTGTGTTGCTAGACAGTATTTTATGCCTGGACAGGTGTAAAGTTGTTTGATTGGTTTCATTCTTCTATGTCCACAGCCCTGTGGTGAGAAAGTTGATCAACAAGATGGATTACCATGCTCTGGATGTTAAGATGGAGAGAAGCAAGGTATACGCAGATGACAGTAATAAAATATTGCAGAGAAGTTATTACCATTGTGACTGTGTCAAGCAGTTCATTCATTCCAGTGGCTGATGGGAGCTTGGGGTGTTGAGAGTGCCATGTTAACTTGCTGGATTCTCAGTTCTGTGTTTCCAGCTTAGAGAACTGCACTGTGGAGGGTTGGGTTAGAATTAATATTAAGCCTGGCCCTACCTTGGTTGCTTATCCAACATAGCTAGTTTTCACAGAGTTTTCCAGTTTCTTTTACCTTAAAGAGCACATGAGAACAGAGTCTTTGCCATTGAGAATACATGATGATATATATTGTGTTACATGCCTAGGCTCTTACAAAAAGTAACAAGAATAAAGTGAAGACAACAAGCTATGCAAAATTTAACAAATAATTTGTTTCTCTAGAATATCAAGTGAAAAGAAAGAAAAAAAGAACTTATGGTTTTATGAAATGAAATCCAAAAGTAATCCAAGAATTAAAAAACAGAAATCCTAGTAAATAAATGAAACTGAGTTCGAATCCCAATGAAATCCAAAATGGAAGGCGATGACATCATTAATAGTCAGCAAAGTGCTGCAGTGTCAACAGTCTCTTGTAGAATCACAGAAAACATTATTCCAATTTTTGAATTCTGTATAAATTTTGATAAATATCCTTGTCTAAAAATTAATTTAGAGCACTACTATTTCCAAGGAAAAGAATAACTTTTCTTCAAAACAATTAGAAGAAAATAAAATAATTAGCCCAAACTGGACACAACATAAAACACCTGGACATCTCAATTATTAAGGCATGAATGACTTTCTTTCTCAATACATCAATAAAAAGTCTAACTAAGTCACAAACGGATTCCTAGGTGGGGGCAGCAGGCCTTCTAGAAATGGAAGTTTATTACATGATAAATATCATATCGTCCAGGTATGACATTGACTTAACATAATTTTTACTCTGAGAAAGAAAAAAAAGTTTGTTTACTAAAACTGCCACTGATTTTTAAACAAGGTCAGGAACTAGGTCAGCATTAGATACAGTGTCTCTATTATTAATTGTTGATGTCAAAAATAAAAACAAATGATCAGAACTGAACTCTATTCTAGATAATATCAAATGCAGTAAACAAAGTTGCATTACAATAGCGTGTAATAGAATAAATTTGTTTAAAAACTAACAAACTAATTAAATTAAATATCAATAACAGTTTTACATTACACCACTTGTAGAAAACAAGGATGTAAAACAGTAATGTCAGAAGATATTTAAAGTAAATATCCTGATCGCATCTGAGAATGAAATAAGGCAATAATGTTGAAGTAAGTGACATTAAACATGCATTTGAGTATCATAAGGGGTGTTAATGGTGCTTTTACTGTCATAAATTGAGTTTTACTGAAACACAGTGACATAGGACAATACATAATTGAAACAGGACAACACATTAGTGAATTTGGCCAGCGTATCAAATACAACACAATGCACACATTGAAACAGGACAGTGCATTATTGAAAAAACAGATCAATGACACTGGACATCATGTCACTGAAAAAGTACAACACCAGTGAAATGGGAAAACATAGTGAAGCATCAAGAAATCAGTGAAACAAGACAACATATCAGTGAAACAGGACATGTCTGTGAAACAAGATGGCTTGTAAATTAAACATGACAATACAGCCGTGAAACATTACAGCACAATTGTGGCACAGGACAACATGTCAATCAAACAGGATAACAAATTAGTGACACTTGTCAACATATTAATGAAACAGGATAACACATTAGTGACACATGATAACATGTCAATGAAACATGATAACACATTAGTGACACAGGTCAACAGATCAGTTAAAAGGACAATGCATCACTGAAAGAAGATATTTGTGACACTAAAAAACATGTAACATCCTAAAATCCTGATATCACTATTTGAACACACTTTAGAAAATGTTATTGAAAAGCCTCCAAAAATTAAACTTTTCACTGCATCACATCCCAGGGGTAGCAATTACATCATAAATTATATTATTGATTTAGTATCTGACACTTGGATTTTACTGCCATATATACTGATATTTACCAGCTAGAAAGTTTTCTATATTCACAGATGTGTAAGAATGAAATATTAAATAAGAATTTAATTTGAATTAATACTTAGCTGTTGGGTGTTTGTCTAAGAATCTAAAAATATACTTGTACGTAGATATAATTATCAACTATGAAACATTATCTCCCTTGCACTGAACACCTAGTGGAATACCTGAGGTAGGGCCGATGGTTAATGCTCACAGGCTGAATTATTTTTGTCCCACTGATTAAAATGGATATTTTTAAAAAAAATTACATCAGCCTGCTTTTGCTGATTTGCACAAGAAATTCTACAAAAGTTGAAACAGTTTTTGAGATAATTTGGGTGAAACTTACAGAATATTTCCTATATTTTAGTCCCAGTTTTGGGAAAATTTCCCACCTGTAACATGATGCAGCCACTCACACTATATTAAAGCTGATAGCACTCCTCCCATTAGCCATAAACAAAAAATTAGATATATAGGTGAAAAGTGTGGTTGATTGACATCTCGGAATGGTATATTTCTAGTCTTGAGAATTCTCAGCACCAGTATATATCCATAAATATGTGATATCATTTTTTCTTTCTTTTATAACATGAATATAATAGTTGTGTATTATAAATTAAGAAACGAGACAATCTCAATCATACCAAATATAAGTTTAATGTGAAAAATGTGCCCAAGCTGGTAAAAAATATATTTTGGGATTCAGAACATAATTAAGCTCTGACAGACTTTGCCTCAAGTGCTTTGTAGTGACTTGCTGTCACATGATCATACATGATCTTCACTTTCTTTGGCAGTTAAGATTTTGAAGTGTATTGATTGGCTGATATTTGATGATCTTTGAATTAGGTATTTAAATTGAAAAATAGCTTGTAATTACTTACAGTTTGAAATATGTGGAGTCCCAGCCTGGTCTTATTTATGCTTTAGTGGCATGTGAATTTTGAATGCCAATGATCAACTTTGTTGAGAAATAGTTGTAATGGGCTGTTGTGTAAATGTATCATTTACAGTCACGTGCAAGCCAAGTCCAACTGCAAACTGCACTGACTGAGATCTGCTGTTTGTTAGGAGTAATAAGTAGAAAAACAATTTAGACCCTGATATTCTGGCACATTATGTGTCAGCAGGTCTGAATCTATGTCTCTTGCAGTTGGTTGGGACTTATCAGCAAGTATATATGGTAGATTATAATGAAATATGAGATATCGGACACTCTTACAATTGGTTGCCTAATATTGCCTTTCCTCATCCTATTATCTGGCATCGGAACAAGAGAAGCCTTATTTCTCAAACTGAAATACAACTGCCAAGATAAATTCTGAAGGGGATCATTTTGAATTAGTGCTAGAATTCCAAAGCCATATGTTAATTTGCAGGAGCACAGAATTTGGGCCTAGTTTTGCTAAGTTTCTCAACATATTTCCTCAGAATGAAATTTGCCTTGTCTTTCTTATGACAATGCTGTAACAGTTTTGAGAATTTGATCATAAATAAATCCTACAGTTAAAATTTGTAAACACTGGAAGCCTTTTATTTGTAAAAAGATAGTTGTGAAAATCCAAAATTGTATTTCTACAAAGATAAAACAATACTTATTTCAGGAAAATGCAGATGATTTATATAAATTATATTTTAATCGTCAGTGCCTGCTTAATGTTCAGTGAGATACACAGAATTCCAAGCATGGAGTAAGAAAGATTGTGAATATTCACCATTTGGATGAAGAGAATCATTTTGAGAGTTGGGTATATGCTACTTTATGCATAAGGACCAAGATGTTCTGAATGAAAGCCAGTATTTGCATTGTCAAAATTTGAGTATGTGCA
This sequence comes from Sinohyriopsis cumingii, assembly GCA_028554795.2. NCBI lineage: Eukaryota > Metazoa > Mollusca > Bivalvia > Unionida > Unionidae > Sinohyriopsis > Sinohyriopsis cumingii. The sequence goes on along the minus strand of CM068837.1, from coordinate 35,608,559 downwards.
ACTTTATGCATAAAGACTAAGATGTTCTGAATGAAAGCCAGTATTTGTATAATGCATTGTTCTGCATCTTGTTTTATCAATGTATGTTACATTTGTTTAAAAAACTTTCAGGAGCTGTTCGGTTTGCTTCAGGAAGGGGACGGTGTACCAGAAGGCAATGCCCATTCTGCTAACCTGGCTGTGGAGCTGACTGCTGGAGGATTGACTCCAGAACACACCAACTATGTAATTAATTAATATTAATTAAAGCTATGTAAATGTAAAAGGAATTTTTTGTTGTTCTATGGCAAAATAAAGAGCATTTTTGGACTGGGAAAGTGATCCTATCTTTTTCACTTGAGGATCATTGTTGATTGGGGAAGGGATCCTATTGTTTTCACAAAAGTATCATTGTGTATTGGGGAAGGTGTCCTATTGTTTTCACAAAAGTATCATTGTGTATTGGGGAAGGTGTCCTATTGTTTTCACAAAAGTATCATTGTGTATTGGGGAAGGTGTCCTATTGTTTTCACTTAAAGACCATTGTGTATTGGGGAAGGTGTCCTATTGTTTTCACTAAAGTATCATTGTGTATTGGGGAAGGTGTCCTATTGTTTTCACTTAAATACCATTGTGTATTGGGGTAGGTTTCCTATTGTTTTGTATCAAGGATTATTTTGTTATGTTTTCTTGGATTGGGGAATGTGTCCTATTGTTTTCTCTTAAATACCATTGTGTATTGGGGAAGGTGTCCTATTGTTTTCACTAAAGTATCATTGTTGATTGGGGATGGTATATTATTGTTTTCATTCAAGGATTATTGTGTATTGGAGAAGGTGTTCTTTTGTTTTCACTTAAGGCTCATTGTTGTGTATTTAAATTTGTGGTTTATAGCAACCAATAAATTGATAAAAATTCTAAATGCTGAATTGGCAGTGTTTACAGTTGACAATATTTGCAGTTGATTCTATCTACAATTAATAGTATTTGCAATTGACATTATTTGCATGTGATGTTGTTTGCAATTGACAGTGTTTGCATTTGACAGTATTTGCAGTTGACTGTGTTTGCAATTAACAGTTGTTGCAATTGACAGTTTCAATTACCTGTGTTTGCAATTGACAGTGTTTGCATCTGTTTGCAATTACCAATGTTTGCAATTGACAGTGTTTTTCATTAACTGTTAGCAATTAATACTGTTTGAAATTGACAATATTTGAAGTTGACAGTGTTTGCAATTAACAGTGTTTGCAAATCTCAGTGTTTGCAATTAATAATGTTTGCTATAGTCGTTGTTTGCATTTGACAGTATTTGCAGTTGAGTGTGTTTGCAATTTACTGTTTTCAATTAACAGTGTTTGCAGTTGACATTATTTGCAGTTGACAGTGTCTGTAATTGGCAGTACTTGAAAAGAAAAATAGAACAGGAAAAAGAAACGAAATGAATAAGTAAATTATTCAATACAGAAATAGAAGCTGGTTTATTATAGCTTTAAAACTGCATGAATGAGTACTATATAAACCTTTAAATCTAATTCACATGCCGCTTATTCACTTTCAGGTATTGCACAAGTTTGATCGAGATGGGAATGGCTACTTCGACTTCCTGGACTTTGTGATGTACATCCCACTATTTATTGAGATTCACCAGCGCATTGTTGAGGACCCTCTCAATCAAAAGCTTGATTTGTGATGATAAATAATGACTGCAAGAGTTTTATGCCAAGTGCTACACAGAATAACTTCACATTTATTTATTTGTCAAATGATACACAAAGTAAATAGCCAATTATCTTATATCAAAATGCTACAGAAAGTAAATACACAATTGAATTTTGTCAAAATGCTACACAAAGTAAATAGAAATTTTTTTTGGGTCAAAATGCTACACAAAGTAAATAGACAGTTGTCTTATGTCAAATTGCTACACCAAGTAAATAACTTTTTATGTCAAAATGCTACAGCAAGTAAATAACAACTGTCTTATGTCAAAATGCTACACCAAGTAAATAAAGAATTGTCTTATGTCAAATTGCTACACCAAGTAAATAGACAGTTGTCTTATGTCAAAATGCTACACCAAGTAAGTAGACAATTGTCTTATGTTAAAATGCTACACCAAGTAAATAGACAATTGTCTTATGTCAAAATGCTACACCAGGTAAATAGTTGCCGTATGTCAGATTACTACACCAAGTAGATAACAACTGTATTATATCAAAATGCTACACCAAGTAAATAGGCAATTGTCTTTTCTCAAATTACTATACCATGTAAAAAGACAATTGTCTGATGTCAGATTGCCACACCAAGTAAACAGACAATTGTCTTTTGTCAAATTACTACACCAAGTAAATAGACAATTGTTTATATGAAATTGCTACACAAAATAAATAAACAATTTTCTTGTATCAAATTGCTACACCAAGTAAATAGACAATTATCTTATAGAATGCAACACCAAGTGATATATGACAGACAAAGGTATAATGTCAAAATGCTTAACATATTTAAGTAAAACAGGTTTCCTTTGTGCTGTAAGGCTTCCTTTGGGATAGCAACACCTTACTCCACGATGTAATGACTTGAACAGTGCATCTGTTTCAAGATGGTGTACCCCTTTCTTTCAGGAATTTTGAAATACTGATAATATGTGGACTGGGAAGGGGAAGGTGTGTGCATTGGTATGTGTGTGTGTGTGTCAGAGAATTGAAATTTATTTTAGTTTAGTCAATTCCATACAACACTGTATCATACCAAGTAAGACCTTACATAAATAATACTGCAGTGTTAAACCATGTGTCACACTCAGTGTCACTCTAAATAAATAATACTGTAGTGTTAATCATTTCATGTATCACACTTGGTATGACTCTACATAAATAATACTGTAGTGTCAAACCATGTGTTACACTCAGTGTCACTCTAAATAAATAATACTGTAGTGTTAATCATTTCATGTATCACACTTGGTATGACTCTACATAAATAATACTGTAGTGTTAATCATTTCATGTATCACACTTGGTATGACTCTACATAAATAATACTGTAGTGTTAAACCATGTGTCACACTCAGTATCACTCTAAATAAATAATACTGTTGTCTTAATCATTTCTTCCCGGCTGTACATTTTCCGAGGTTTCCTAGGAAACCTTGGACAAATGTTCCTAGGAAAAACCTTGGAGTATTGGTTACTGTCCGAGGTAAAAGTCCACTGACAAAAACTTTTTGATACCTGAGGTCCAAGGTTTTTATACTTAGATGTCCGAGCTTGTCCTAGGTATGATTCTACGTAAATAATACTGTATTGTTAAACCATTCACATATCAGAGTAAGATGCACCAACTATCCAGTTCTGAAATAAAATCACCATTACACACCTGATCAGAAATTAGTCACACTTAGTACATTATAAGGGGTTACACTGTTGAATAATCTTTTCTTAAGCTCACCTGTTTCCATTTAATATTCATGTAACAACAATGAATTTACTATGAACTTTTTGTCCTTGATGTGGATTTTCTTATGTTCCATAGCGGGTATATTTTAGGAATTTAATACCACTTGAATATAATTAACCAGCCAAATAAAAAGGCAGGTGTGTCTGATTTTTCTTTCATTGGGTATGTAAGATAATGTTTTATCTTGCCATCAAATTTAAGGTTTCAAGTCCCATGGCTTTACATGTTTTGGAAATCTTCATTATATTCTATTATTTCAAATTTTTTTAAGCTATGACCTGAATCTGTACATAAAACGTAGGACTTGTATCAAGAAATGTGATAAAATCTTTTTTAATTTTTCCTATGTATTATGATTATTTAATATTTTGATGATATTACAAATTTTATGGACTACAATTTTTATGTTACTTTTTTGTATGATTTATGTTAAGTTAAAAAAATTTTTAGGGTAAAATAGTTTGATTGTTTGTTATTACAAAGATAGTCACCCAGGTATACTGATTAATTGGGACCTGCTTAAAAAAGTCATTATAAAGGTAGACATATGTATATCAATTACTCAGAACCTGCTTTAAAATGTCATTTTAAACAGGTGACCTTTATATACAGGTACATATTTATTGATTTATGTATAAATGGGAAGTCATAAATGTGTGTGTTTCTGATGGCTGTATTTATATCATTAAACATAATTATACTGTATATACCATGCCATGTTAACTCTAGCATTCACATTTTTTGGGGTTCAGTAAATGATAAATCTGATGCTAAGTTTAATTTAAGTAGGATCTTGAAACCAATTATTTTATTTCACATTTTAAATTTTTTTTGTCCCAGCAGTGCTCATGATATCCATTCTAATGATATAATGTGAATACTTTAGTACTGACATTTGTCTGATTTCAATGCATTTTGGTTTTAAGCTTGTACTGAACAAGGACTTGAAGTTAATTGATAGGCATGTTATGCCTCTACAGTATAAACCAAATATCCAGATTCATTGGGAATCCAAGATTTTGTCCAGTTTTGGTCACCTGGGTGATAGAATTCGGTCAAAGGTAGAAATGTGACTGGAAGTATATGGATCATTAGGATTTTATATTAATATGTGGGGCCCCGAGTGGCTGAGTGGTCTAAAGCACTCATCATTCCGGATCACTGCCATCTCACCTCTGTCTGTGTGGGTTCGAGTCTCAGGCTTGCCTAACGTGGGTACGTGAGAAAGCCTGCCAGTAGCTTCTTGTGGGTCGGTGGTTCTTCCTTGGGTTTTCCAGGGTTCTTCCTAAACCAATTTTACTGGCTGCCATGTATAGCCTATCTTGTGCTGAGAAATGGCGTTAAACCCTACAACAACAACATATTAATACGTTTTGTATATTTATCAATTGATACATAGATATTACCATTTTGTTGCTATTTTGCACATTGGCAGAAAAAGTAAAAAACAAAAAAACATATTTTTAAGTACTTAAATATATCATACTTGTTGGATATCTGCTCTGTCTATGAATGAATGATAACATGTGTGATGTTTTGTGTGAATTTGTCAACACAAGTGTCAAAGGGTTTGGATCAAGGCAAACTGGAAATGATCCTATTCACACCTGCACTGCTCGGTGATTAACTTGAAGCATGATTTAAGTCACCTCTAATTAATCTTTGACTGACAGTTAATTACATTAACCTTTACTTCAGACTGCCTTTTTGATCAGACTTTTGTATTTAATCACACTTTATTAGCTTCTGCTTGGTATTTTTGTATGACAAAAATTATATTTTGTTTTAGTGGCATTCACTTAGTAACATTCATGTGTAAGAATATACTTTCTCTCTTGTGTCTCACTCTCTCACTATATCTCTCCTAATTACATTTATTTTTACTTTAGAATGACTAATTAGTTATTTTTAATAATATTGCAGTTATAATTCTGTAAAATTCTATTTGATTGTTTGCTTCTGAATTCTGTTACTATGTTCTGTTTTGGTTATTTGAGCAGCAAATTAGTTTCATTTTATAGATACAGGTGCATTGTAATAAATAATATTTTGAAATACATTGTAGAAGTCCATATGAGTAAATAATCTGGATAATTGGTTTTAATATAACCAACAGTTTTTTTTTATTCCTTAGAGTTGTGAGCTTTGATTTATTGATAATATGCAGTACTTTAGGCTTGTCAGTTACTATCAGTTACTAGGAAGTCACTATTTATCATTTGGTACCAATTTATCATTTGGTACCAATTTATCATTTGGTGCCAATTTATCATTTGGTACCAATTTATCATTTGGTGCCAATTTATCATTTGGTGCCAATTTATCATTTGGTACCAATTTATCATTTGGTGCCAGTTTTCATAGATTTTTTATTGTATAGACCCAGTGAACATTGATCCTTTGTGGTAACAGTTTCATCCGTCCCAAGTCAATGAATTAAAGTACTGATGAAACAATTAGATCCCGTCCCAAAATCCATGTGATAAAACAAGTACATCCAATCCCAAATCCATGTGATAAAACAAGTAAATCCCATCCCAAATCCATGTGATATAACAATATTATCCCATCCCAAATCCATGTGATAAAACAAGTACATGTACATCCAATTCCAAATCCATGTGATAAAACAAGTAAATCCCATCCCAAATCCATGTGATATAACAATATTATCCCATCCCAAATCCATGTGATAAAACAAGTACATGTACATCCAATCCCAAATCCATGTGATAAAACAAGTAAATCCCATCCCAAATCCATGTGATATAACAATATTATCCCATCCCAAATCCATGTATTTTTGATGAAACAGTTAGACCCCATTCCAGATCCACAAATTTAAGTATTGATGGAACAATTAAATCCTATCCCAGAGCCATGTATGTAAGTACTGATGGAACAATTAGATCCTGTCCCGGAGCCATGTATGTAAGTACTGATGGAACAATTTGATACTCAAAGATCCATATATGCAAGAACTGATGGAACAATTAGATCCTGTCCCAGAGCCATATATGCAAGTACTGATGGAAAAATTAGATCTTGTCCCAGATGTTTGAATTTAAGTACCAAGGAAACAGATCCCATCCCAAATCCATATGACAAAACCCCCATCCTCAATCCATGAATTTAAGTGCTGATGAAACAGATCTCAAACTAAACAACATGTGATAAAAACCTTATGCTCAATCCATGAATTTAAGTACCAATACAACAGATCCCATCCTAAATCCATGTAATTGCTGTTGTGACAATTAGATCCCATCCCAAATCCATCTGATTAAACCCCCAACCTCAATCCATGAAGTTAAGTACTAATAAAAATGTCATTTAATATATCCCCTTAGTTAACTCAATTTATGCACCTTAATGTCTTTTAAACACTCAGTCATTCATCCTTTTTAATAGCAACAAAATTATAATTAACTTACGTATATCAGAATTTCTGATATCTGTTTTAATACTTATGATGTTATGTCTTGTGATGTGTTCTGTATATGCAGAATTTTCACTTTTAACATTGTTACTGAGGAAAATTTGGGCTATAATCTTGAAGCTTTCTGTGCTACAAATCAAGTCCTGGCCTTGTACTCTCAATACCACCAAATTAGGCACTGTAGTCACAACACCACTAACCAGGTCCTGTACTCTCAACACCACCAAATCAGGCCCTGTACTCACAACACCACCAATCATGTCCAGTACTCACAACACCATCAATCAGGCCCTTTACTTACAACATGACCAAATCAGGCCCTGTATGACATAACAGCACCAATCAGGCCCTGTACTCACAATACCACCAAATAAGACCCTGTACTCTCTGATCCCCAAATTAGGTGCTCTACTCTCTTGATCCCTAAATCTGGCCCTGTACTCTGAACATCCCAAAATCAGGCCATGTACTCTGAGGACCCGTAGATCTGGTTCTGTACTCTTAACAACCCCCAGATCTGATCCAGTACTCTCAACACCACTAGATCAGGTCATGTAATCTCAAGACCCCAAAACCTGGTCCTGTGCTCTCAATATATCCAAAGCTGAGAAATGTTTCCTTGACAAAACTCCTATGCAGAGTTTTATACAAATCATATTTTGTAACATTCACTAGAATAATATTAGAATCATACCATTGGAAATTTCTCAAATTCAAGTTCTCCTAAATTACTTATATAATCCAATTATTCTCTTGACCATTGGCATTTTCAGCATGAGCTCAAAATGCTTCCAGAATCCAGTTGAGCCAGTTTAATGGCATCTTACAAAGGATACATGTCACTAAATGTGTGCATGTATGTGTCTCATTATGTATGTATTGTCTTTTTCAGTAGAGAGTAACTCAGTTAGTTAAGGTGGCACTCTACAGTTTTGTATTTTGCATAGGGTTAGAATTTTAAAGAAGAAGAATTTCCCTGGCTTTCCTCACTGGTTATACTGGCTGTTTAAAAAGACCTTGCATATCTTAGGTATAATTCAAAGAACCTTTAATTCCCTTTATTTTGATGTATGATTGATGGGTGTAATTTGGATTATAGAGTATACAGCTTGACCTTACTCCAGCTGTGCACCTTTCAAAAAAGTGCTAGCTCCACTTGGTCATTTTCACTTCCTGAGCTTCAGAGGTAAATTGTATAAAAAAGAGCCAATAACTTTTTTTACATTTTATATATTTGGTAATTCATTCATTGCACTTTCAGAAGCTGGTATTGTCTAGTCTAGTGTACTTTAGACTAATTCAGGCTGATTTTTTAGCACAAGGGAGCAGTCATTTTAGTTAGCAGTGTACTTAAATCATGTACAGTTTCCAAAAGTACAATATCCAAAGAAATATCATCCACATTACATTAATGTAGCATAGAGGTATGCCAACATCCTCTCCACTGTGCATGTTTTAAATGCAAACTTCACCTTACATACATCACTCTCTCAAAAGTACATAATAACTGGTGAGCACCCCCTAAATAAAACTAATCTCCCTTGAGACTCTCTACAAAAAAGGAAGTTTAGGTATCCCAGAAACACTTATGAGACTAAAATGTAGACATTCAAGGGTAGAATCAGTAAAACACAAGGACAAAAGTTTTTGATGTAAATATTTTGAGATCTTTGGAACTGGAAGATATCATGGGATGCATCACACTTCAAAATGTTCAACTGCATTAGTTGCCTGGTAGAGCATGCAGGAAGAAGGGTGCATCAGGCCCATTCAAAATCCCTGAGCATATGTGTGTGTGTGTGTGTGTGTGTGTGTATGTATATGACAACTTTATGATCTCTATTCACAATTTTGATATGAAATTAACCTTATCAAGAACACATGTCTATGAAGGAAAAAATATCAACATGTACAATGTGCACTGCAATTCCTTAAGTGTCATTTAATGCTGGGTGTCATTGTAGCTTATCTGTGTCTTTTAAATTTCACTAAAAGTCAGAGAAGCTACTGTGGCTCAGTGGTTAACATGCTGAGCCTAAAACAGAAAGGATGTGGGTTTGAACCCTACTTTCAGATCAGCAGAGGTCGACTTGACTCCATTGCCATCATCTGTTGCTGTGCTGTAAGACAACAGAGAAAACCAAACTAAAGTTCAGAGAATCTGAAATCTGTCCAATTTGAACTTGATTAGAACTGTAGCTCATAGTGTTGGTATTGTTGGATATTGTGGACAAGACTGAAGTAAAATTTGGGGCAAACTTGTGAACTCGTGTATTTAGAGTGCAATCAAAATATGCAAATAGAGAAACAATAATTTTACATCATATATCCCATGTTTCATCAACTTCCTTGAAAGTACTGGATTTGACCTTTTTAATTCAAAGCCTTGAAATCAATGAAAATGGACCTTAAAGTCAACATCCTTTAAAATAATTTTTGCTCCCTCATAAATTTTTGGGGGCCATTTTGTTTTGCAATGGCTCCAGGAATATCAGCACAACCTGTTTATCATTGATTTAAGATTATTATAATAAACTTGTTTATTTCTTGTGTATATTGCTTTTATTTTTTTAAGCCATATTTTTTCTACATTTTTGGATCATTTGGTTTGTTAGGTAACTGGATTCAAACTACCTGCTGTGCAATATCCATATTCTGATACTAATAGTCCTGAAAATTAAGATTTTAGGACCTGGCAAGTCCAGGTGTGTGTGGTGTTTGATTTTTAACGTAGCTTTAACAATTTTTCAGCCATATCACTACGATGTCTGCATTGTGACAATTTATAGTGATGTCTAGCACTGGGGCATTATGCACCAGACATGTAGCATGATATCCCACCCAGACACATTATCCTGACACCAGGCTGACCAGTCCTAACAATAACCTCTTACTGCTGAACTCCAAGTGATGTAGCTGCTAGTACTATTTTTATAAATCTTTGGTATGACTCGGTCAGGGTTCAAACCTGCAACCTCCAGCATCCGAGGCAGATGCTTTAACTTCTTAGGCCACTGGAGCAGTAAAAAACCAGGTAAAATCCTTGAAATTTACTGGAGTGGAAATGATCAAACTCTGAATTATGACCATTTATTAAAATTCAATTATATTTCACAAAATTAAAATGAAAATTTATAGGTTGCAAGAGAAGTCTTGTTCTAATTATATAAGGTGACATGATTTTATGAATTATGATAGACTGGCTATGACTTAATATTATATACCAACCATCCTATTGAGAGGGTCCTGTGTCTTCTCAACAGTTTATGAGTGCTCGACAGTGTCATACAAGAGGAAATTGACTGGCTCATCACATGCAGTTCATGTACATGGCAAGTAACATACTAGATATATATCATATGTACCTGGCAAGTCACATACTAGATATATATCATCTGTACATGGCAAGTCACATACTAGATAGATATCATCTGTACATGGCAAGTCACATACTAGATAGATATCATATGCATGTGCTTATCAGTCAAGTCAAGCTGCAAACTGCACATACCCAGATTTGCCATCAAGAAATAGGTGTAATCAGCAGAACAAACAACACAGACCCTCAACAGCCAATGCATTATGCAACAGTAGATCAGGATCCATGTTGTTTGCATGGACTGAACTTACAAGAAAGTACATGTAGCAATAATTAAGAAAATTTATGCAGATTTCATTGCAGCTTTTAGACAGGTGAATCACCCAGTAAAGGCTTATGGTTAAGTTGCAAGGGATTTCATGAGGTTGCAGGTTTTATTGCAGAAATTTAGAATGGTGAATCACCCCAATAAATCTTTATGATCAAGTTACAAAGGAACTTATTTGAATGAAGTATTATGTTTGAAATTTGTTTCAGACTTGGATCTTATGTTTCATGCTAAAAAAGTGTTTCAGAAACATAGAGCATTTATAGTTGAGACAGAAGAGCATTTATAGTTGAGACAGAAAAGCATTCATAGTTGAGACAGAAGTAAACACATCTTTTAATTGCATATATTGGCCAATGCTGAAATCAGTTCCAGGATATTTGTAATTGGCTGAACCTGCTTGAAATAAGATGTATTTATAGGTTACTGCATTCTTATGGGAAAATATGAATGAGTTGTTCGCATGGAAATATTGCATGACCTTGGGAGTGCAGTATATCCATCCGAGAAAGTGTGTTCATATTTTCCCATACAAATGCAGTAAACTTTTCATTATATGCTAATTTTTTTATTATTCTACCTAATGCTTAATTATATTAACAAAATGCACTACAAGAACAAGTGCAGATTCATCATTACACAACAATAACATTATTACTGTGCACATAACTCCGCCCAGATAAATTTGAACTTAGTTGCGTGCTTGATAAAACTTTCAAAAGAAAATGGCGTGTCTTAGTTAAAATTTAAATTTGGAGTCATATTGTGAATGAATGCACATTGTAACAACTTTTCCATTTGATCTGGAATTAATAGATTTTGGTATTTTTTTTGATTCTACGAAATTTTTTGATTATGGACTGGATTTATATGTGACATTTCCTCATGAAATACATTGGATTGAAGAAGCAAGGGAGAAGCGTGTTGACATTTACAAATGTGTTTGTTTCTGTCATTGAATGTTTGAAATCATAATGTGGGGAAAATATGAAGTCTTTCAATTGCAATTATCAATTTAAGATGCTATGGAATTTAATGATTATTTCATTTTGAGGACAGTAAGGAGGATATAATTGCACTTATATTCAAAATTACAGTACAATTTTGAAATGTGTAATCAAGATTGAGAACCTAATACATGGCTCATGTAATTCGGATTTGCAGAACTAAGAAAGTACATTTTTAGGAAATTCAGCATGCAAAACTGTAATTATATTTTGTTGCCATTCTTATCACCAGCTAAAGAAGACAGTAAATGTCTTGTCACTTGTATGATATTTGTAAGGACCAATTCTTGCATCTGTTGTATAGCTAGCCTAAATCCGAAACATTGTATCAGCAAAGTTAACGCGGAATGTACTAAAGCAGTTAATGTGGCAGTCCAGGAAACATCTGCTTTAGTTCATTCAGAAACAAATTTAAACAACCACAATGTAAAGCGCCTACTACACGAGTGTACATGATTAGTTTACAACTCAAAGTGCTGGCATCTGCATCCATTGTCTGTTTACAATAGAAAGTAGCTCCTTTATGCACATGAATGCAATATGTGTATTTGCACGAGAGTTCAGTATCGGGTAATATTGCACAATTCTGACAATGTAAAGTTAATGAAGAAAAAATAAGCATATAATAAAAATGACTACTTGAGTGAAATAAATATTTTCTTTATTGACGAGAAGAAAAAAGTAGATTAGTAAATCAGATAGAGAAGATAAGTACTTTTTTATTTCCCTCTAAAACTGTTTAAGTAAACCAAACAAGTGTGCTGTCTTATAGTGGTTATCACCTTGTACTAGATTATGTTGTGTTGTATTGATGTGCCTTACAGTGAGGGACCAGTGTCATACTGAGGTACAACACAGTGTGGAATGGTTATACCAAGGTACCTTATAGTGAGGGACAATGTTATATTAATATACCTTGCAGTGAGGAAAATGTTATTCTGTGGTGCCTTCCAGTTAGCAACTTTGTTATACCAAGGTACCACACAGTAAGTTAGTATGTCATTCCAATGTGTTTTGTAGTGCAGGATCAATGTAACTAATACCTCACAGTTAGCAACTTTGTTTTATGAAGGCACTGCACATATAGCATGGTACACCAGTGTACCTTCCAGTGTGGAACCAATGCTATACTGAGGTTCTTTTTAATGTGGGACCAGTGTACATTAAAAATCACAAGTAAATTCTCAGTAAAAATACCTCATACTATTCATGTTCACCTTCAAATTCTGTACAAGATTGTTTATGACATGAGCCACCAGCCATCATTTAATTTCTTGATTTCCTTTTGACCTAGGATATTTTCTTCTCTTTTACTTTAAGATACCACTTTTTCATTTTCTACATATAAGAACAGAAACATCTTCTAAAAGCAATTTAGGGGACAGAATTTTTTTTGAAAAATCCCAGGCCTCCCACCCAGTTAATTAAATAGTTTTTCGTAAATGACAATTTTCAAATCATGGTTTTTTTCCTTGTAAGAAATGTTTAAGCATAACTGTGATATTAAGTATCATGTATCTATATTTTTGTGTTGACCTTTTCTTTGAGAACAAGTTCATTTCATTATTAAACTGTAATACATATACTTATCTTTACTTGCCACCATATAGCTACTATTGTGCTGAGGTGTCATAAAATGCTATAACATGTATACATATTTTTACTTGCCACCATATAGCTATGTTGCTGAGGTGTCATAAAATGTTATAACATGTATACATATTTTTACTAGCCACCATATAGGTATGGTGCCGAGGTGTCATAAAATGCCATAACATGTATACCTATTTTTACTTGCCACCATATAGCTATGTTGCTGAGGTGTCATAAAATGTTATAACATGTATATATATTTTTACTAGCCACCATATAGCTATGTTGCTGAGGTGTCATAAAATGTTATGACATGTATACCTATTTTTACTAGCCACCATATAGCTATGTTGCTGAGATGTCATAAAATGTTATAACATGTATACATATTCTTACTTGCCACCACATAACTATTGTGCTGAGGTCATAAAATGCTGTAACATGTTTACCTATTTTTACTTGCCACCATATAGCCATTATAGTGCTGATGTGTCATAAAATGCTTACAAAATTATACCCAATTTTTAAAAGTTACATTTCATCTTTATACACCAATCATAAATTACATACCATATGCACTTGTTTGCAAGTTGAGTTAGCGGCAAATAACATCTTGATATGTGATCATATAATGCACTGGCAGATCAGGGTCTTTGCTATTTGTTCTCCTGATTAATTCTAACCAACTGCATATACCAAGATTTGCCAGTGCATTGTGCCATGGCAGATCTGGGTCTATGAAGTTTGCAGTTGATCCTGCCTTATAAGTGAGTATAGATGGTATTTGTGTATTTCTGATGTTATGTGGACATGTTGCACAACAGTGACAGATAAGTATCCATATTTAAGTAAGTTGCAATTAGACATCTCTGCAGGAAAGCCTATCTAGCAATATTTAAAAATTTGATATTTTTTCTTCTTCTGTCTACATTGTTATTTATTTATTGGAAATAAAGCATGAGAGTGTCAGTTTTTGTTTTATATTTATACATTTAAATATTTTATGTAACCTATTTGTATTTACCATAATTTTTACGGTAGCTTTCTATTGATGGTATTTATAGCATGCTTGTAAACGTCATGACCTACATGTAGCTTTTCCAAAAGGCTTTGTTGATGTTTGATCAATACTTAGCTTTTCCATTTAGCTGAATTTTCTCAGACAATTTTTCATATACAGTCATAAAACTTTATGGATGTATTCATTATTGAGGATAGTGTTTATCAGGTCACAGTGACCTACTTTTCATGATCCAATGAGTATGTTGGGTATTTTAATTATGCCTTGGCAGAGCAAGCAAAACTTTGCTCTGTGCAGAATTCTAATGTATTTACCTCTTCTTTAAAACAAGTTAGTACAAGAAAACATGTTCAAATTCCAACAGTTGTATAAAGACTTGTTTGTATGTGCACTTTTCTCTCTTAAGAAAGGCATTTTAAAAAACAAAATGAGATTTTACGATTGGGGACAAATTCTCAGCAGTTTTTTATGTATACCACAATTATGGACAATTATGGAAAACACAGCTTAACACGTCAGTTCATGTCAGTTTTTAGTAACTGTGATGGGGCAGCCATGTTTTTTTAAATATATTTCTCATATGCATTAGCATGTCTCTATTCAGATTTCTTGAATGAGACAATGATCTTGGTTGGACCTTTCCCATTCCTAGATAAGGTACATTATTCCATGTCAGGCAACTATTGGTTAAATATCATATACATTATTCATTATAATGACTTCATTATCACAATTACTGTTATTGGGCAAGAATGATCATGGATCCAATTTTATTAAGCAGTCATATAATTATATGTATTATGTACTTCAGTATAAGGCACTCTTACTATAGAGCAGTATACCGTATGTCTTTCATGGACAGTTATAATGAAGGAGTACTGTACATGTATTATGTACTTCAATATAAGGCAGTCTTACTATAGAGCAGTATACCGTATGGCTTTCATGGACAGTTATAATGAAGGAGTACTGTGCATGTATTATGTAATTAGTGTAAGGCAGTCTTAATATAGAGCAGTATACCATATGTCTTTCATGGACAGTTGTACTGAATGAGTACTGTACATGTATTATGTACTTCAGTGTAAGGCAGTCTTAATATAGAGCAGTATACCATATGGCTTTCATGGACAGTTATAATGAAGGAGTACTGTACATGTATTATGTAGATCAGTTTATGTCTGTCTCAGTTTTAGGTGGTGTTCTCTAAGGCTTCTATAGACAATGCTTTAATACGAGGGAGTGCTGTATTTACAATATGGTATTAATAATTTTATGACACTAATATTGAATGTTAATTGTTTTCTGTTGTTGTTCATTGACCAAATTCTTAAACATTCACATCTTTGTATAGATTCTTACTCATTCACGACTTCATCCAAATCATTACTTTTTAACACTTCTGTATAGAGTCTTACACATTCACAACTCTGTCTAGATAATTCTTACTTATTCAGAACTCATTCTCAACTTTGTCTTAGAGTCTTACACATTAAAACTTTGTCTAGAGTTTGACACATTTACAACTTTGTCTAGAGTCTTACACATTTACAACTTTGTCTAGAGTTTTACACATTTACAACTTTGTCTAGATTCTTACACATTTACAACTTTGTCTTACACATTTAAAACTTTGTCTAGAGTCTTGCATATTCACAACTTTGTCTAGTCTTACACATTCACAACTTTGTCTAGTATCTTACACATTTACAACTTTGTATAGAGTCTTACACATTTACAGCTTGGTCTAGAGTCTTACATATTCACAACTTTGTCTAGAGTCTTACACATTCAGAACTTTGTCTCAAGTCTTACACAGTCACAACTTTGTCTAGAGTCTTACATATTCACAATTTTGTCTAGAGTCTTACATATTCACAACTTTGTCTAGAGTCTTACGTATTCACAACTTTGTCTAGAGACTTACATATTCACAACTTTGTCTAGAGGCTTACATATTCACAGCTATGTCTAGAGTCTTACACATTCACAATTTTGACTAAAGTCTAACATATTCACAACTTTGTCTAGAGTCTTACACATTCACAACTTTGTCTTACACATTTAAAACTTTGTCTAGAGTCTTGCATATTCACAACTTTGTCTAGTCTTACACATTCACAACTTAGTCTAGTGTCTTACATATTCACAGCTATATCTAGAGCCTTACATATTCACAGCTATATCTAGAGCCTTACATATTCACAACTTTGTCTAGAGTCTTGCATATTCACAACTTTGTCTAGAGTCTTACATATTCACAATTTTGTCTTGAGCCTTACACATTCACTGCTTTATCTAGAGCCTTACATATTCACAACTTTGTCTAGAGTCTTACATATTCACAGCTATATCTAGAATCTTACATATTTACAACCTTGTCTTACACATTTAAAACTTTGTCTAGAGTCTTGCATATTCACAACTTTGTCTAGAGTCTTACATATTCACAATTTTGTCTTGAGTCTTACACATTCACTGCTTTATCTAGAGCCTCACACATTTACAACTTTGTCTAGTCTTACACATCCACACATTTGTCCAGATTCTTATGTTCATAACATTAACAAACGGAATTCATACCATTACATTTCTCAGAGAATTTATACTGCTCAAAAGAAGTTAAGGCCAAGGTGACTGTTCTCTACTGAAAACTTCAATATCAAAATACGTTCACTCACTTTAACACCTTTAATTTATACACAGTTCCTGCTTTAAAGAGAGTATAGTCATGGATCCCAATTTATGAAGTGGTTGTAAAATTATATGTATCGTGCACTTCATTATAAGGCAGTCTCACTAAGAGGTGGATAATATATGGCTCCAGCTGACAGCATTATAATAGGGGCATATTTGACATGTATAATATACTTGATTACTTGATAAGGCATTCTTACTATGAGGTAGTATTCTCAATGGCTTAGATCAAGAGTTATAATGAGGGAGTACTGTATAATGAACTTCATTATAAGGCCATCACACTATAGGGCAGTATACTCAATGGCTTGGATGGATAATAATAATAATAATAATAATGATAATAGTAATAATAATAATGCTTTATTTATAGAGGGTGACTCATTAGTCAAGGACTATTCTCCCTCGAGGCACTCTTACAGTGGACAGTGTTATTATGCAGGAACACTTAGGCTATTATATACATCATTAAGGCAGTCTTACTGTGATGTGTACAATCTATAGTTCCCACTGACAGCCTTTTAATGGGGATGTACTGGACATGTATATAGCCCTTGATGAATTATTACATCTGCATGATTGTGCATACATGTTTAAGAAGATCAGAAACATCCTTGGGTTGTGAGTAGAAAACTTAAGGGTAAATGTTTAAGAAAGCATATTTATGCTGATGAAATAAAAATATGACATTAAATTTAAACTAAAAGTCAATACATTTTTCGCTTTATGATGTTTTAATATTTAGAGATTGACCAGTTGACCTTTAAGCTAAGTACACTTATGAAAGAAGTTGCCATATCCTAAAGAAATGGGATGTGTTTAATAATAATAATAATAATAATAAGTAAGACAATATTCTCTGATAAGACATATGCAAGTTATAACTTGTTTCCAGATATGTTGGATACCCCACCCCATTGCAAAACATGAGTTAAGCTTTCTGAATTACTGTCTATAGCATGATGAACACAGAGTGTCTCTTGTTTTCCAGTTTTATGTTTGTTAAATCCCTAGATGTTAACAAAGTCTGTAGAGATGTTGAATACAATGCATATACAAATTACTACCAATTATGCATAATTTGTTTTCTCATTTAGCTATATCTCCCTTCCAATTGCTTTATTTCTGAAGGCTGACTTATACATGAGTTTATCAGACTCTATCACTGTGTTTTGAGGTCCTCGTTGCCTGTAAACATTTTTACTCATGAATCTTCCTTTCATAAAGTTTATAAAAATGCCAGTCTTTGTTCCATTCTGTTTCATGCTAATTTGTTTGAGGTGCCCAATTTTTCCAGCTCCACATATTGCACATAAGGGCTACATGTAAGCCACCCATTCTCTCTCTCTCTCCTCCCCACCCCTCCCCAAAGCCCCTGATGGCTGAGTGGTCTTAATGCTTGTCTTTCGTGATCACTGCCATCTCATCTTTTTCAGCTTGGGTTTGAGTCTTGGGCTCAGGAAATGTGGGTATGTGAAAAAGCTTGTCAGTAGCTTCCTAATGGTTGGTGGTTGTTACCAAAGTTTCATGAGTTCTTCATCCAGAGTTATACTGTCCACTATGTACAGCCCACTGTGTGCTGAAATATGGCATTTTCAAACCCACAACAGCAACTCTCTCTCTACGTGTATATTTCTGTTAGTTAATGCATGTTTTTATGTCTTTGTTATCGGGCACTTTATCAATGACTGGGTAGTCAGCTCGGAATCGTGTGTACAACAAGGGCATGTAGCCAAAAACTTTCTCAAAGTTGTTAATGCATTGATGACGTTCTTCCATGTGGGTTGCATTTTTGGACATCCCTCGAGGACAGTCTGGACATCGGAACTGCAGCCTGGAAGTCACCTGTACATAGAGGAGATATGATATCATTATCTATCTATCTATCTATCTATCTGTCTCTGTCTGTCTGTCTCTATCTATCTACCTATCTATCTATTTATATATCTATATATCTACATATCTACCTACCACCTGTCTGTCTGTCTGTCTCTGTCTGTCTGTCTATCTCTTTATCTATCTATTTATCTATCTATATATCTATCTATCTATCTATCTAATGTGTAATATTTATAAAAAATTATTGCCAACAAATTAGTATAAATTTCTTCAATTATCAAATGGTATAGCAGAAGTGGCTGATGCATCACACATGCATATTGTTTCTTTGTTATCTCTAACAACTTCCCTTTTCTTCTGTATTTGTTTTAAAATTCCCATATGCAGTGGTCATCAGATGGGGGGGGGGCAGGCGAGATGGAGCTGTTGTGCATACCCAATTCCCTCTTCTGACCCCCTAATGAGCCTTAAACAGCTGGAACATTCCCAAGTGTAAGTTTTTAATTTTTTTATATATAAATTTAGATGGTTTAATTTATGCTTTGGAGAGACTTAAAATTCAGGAACTTCATGTGTGGTGGGGTTTTATTAACCTCTAGATCTCCACTCTATTGCTGGATCAGTCCAATATGTAGCTACTATATTGATTTCCAAAACAGTGAAAATATCTATCTCAAGCATGCAGATAGCATATATCACACAACATTCTGGAGTAGCATGCTGTTTACTTCCATCTACACAATAATAAGCATGCTATTCAACTCTGTTGAAATAAAAATAAGCATGCTGCTCACACCCATACACCAACACCCATATACACAATATTAAGCATTCTACTCACCCATATACACCATATTAAGCATTCTACTCACCCTATATAGACAATATTAAGCATGCTGCTCACCCCCATCTAGAGAATGTTGCCATGCACTCACCCCATATAGAGAATATTAACATTAAGCATACTGCTCACCCCATCTCGACAATATTAAGCATGGTGCTCACCCCATCTAGACAATATTAAGCATCCTGCTTGCCCCATCTAGACAACATTAAGCATACTGCCCACCCCATCTTGACAATATTAAGCATACTGCTCAACCCATCTAGACAATATTAAGCATCCTGCTTGCCCCATATAGACAATATTAAGCATGCTGCTCACCCCATCTAGACAATATTAAGCATCCTGCTTGCCCCATATAGACAATATTAAGCATGCTATTCACCCCCATCTAGAGAATGTTGCCATGCTGCTCACATCCATCTAGACAATATATGGCATGTTGCTCACTCCATATAGGCATTATTAATTATGCTGCTCACCCCATATAGACAATATTAAGCATGCTATTCACCTCCATCTAGACAATATTAAGCATGCTGCTCACTCCATATTGACATTATTAAACATGCTGCTTACCCCATATAGAGAATATTAAGCATGCTGCAAACCCAATCTAAACACAAATAAGCATGCTGCTCACACCCATACATCCACACCCATAAAGACAATATTAAGCATGCTCACCCTTATCTAGAGAATATTACCATACACCCACACCCATATAGACAATATTAAGCATACTGCTTACCCCATATAGACAGCATTAAGCATGCTGCTCACCCCATATAGACAATATTAAACATGCTGCTCACCCCATGTAGACAATAGTAAGCTTGCTGTTCACCCCATACAGACAATATTAAGCATGCTGCTTACCCCCATCTAGAGAATGTTGCAATGCACTCACCCAATATAGAGAATATTAAGCTTGCTGCTCACCCCGTATAGGCAATATTAAGCATGCTGCTCACCCTGTATAGACAACATTAAGCATTCTGCTTACCCCATATAGACAATATTAAGCATGCTGCTCACACCCATACACCCACACCCATAAAGACCATATTACGCATGCTCACCCTCATCTAGAGAATATTGCCATACACCCACACCCATATAGACAATATTAAGCATGTTGCTTACCCCATATAGACAATATTAAGTATTCTGCTTGCCCCATATAGACAATATTAAGCATGCTGTTCACCCCATATAGACAATATAAAGCATGCTGCTCACCCCATATAGACAATATTAAGCATGTTGCTCACCCCCATCAAGAGAATATTGCCATGCCCTCACCCCATCTAGACGATATTAAGCATGCTGCTCACCCCATCTAGACAATATTAAGCATACTGCTTACCCCATACAGAATGCATTAAGCATGCTGCTCACCCCATATAGACAATATTGAGCATACTGCTCACCCCATATAGACAATATTAAGCATGCTGCTCACCCCATATAGACAATATTGAGCATACTGCTCACCCCATATAGACAATATTAAGCATGCTGCACTCACCCCATCTAGACAATATTAAGCATGCTGCTCACCCCATCTAGACAGTATTAAGAATGCTGCTTGCCCCATATAGACAATACTAAGCATACTGCTCACCCCCATCTAGAGAATGTTGCAATGCACTCACCCCATATAGAGAATATTAAGAATACTGCTCACCCCATCTTGATAATATTAATCATGCTGCTCACCCCATCTAGACAGTATTAAGAATGCTGCTTGCCCCATATACACAATATTAAGCATCCTGTTTGCCCCATATAGACAATATTAAGCATTCTGCTTGCCCCATATAGACAATATTAAGCATTCTGCTCACCCAATCTAGACAATATTAAGCATGCTGCTCACCTCCATATAGACAATATAAAGCATGCTGCTCACCCCCATTTAGACAATGTAAAGCATGCTGCTCACCCCATCTAGAGAATGTTGCCATGTTGCTCACCTCCATCTAGACAATATTAGGCATGCTGCTCACCCCATATATGGACAATATTAAGCATGCTCCACACCCCATAAAGAAAATATTAAGCATGCTGCTCACCCCATCTAAAGAATGTTGCCATGCTGCCCACCTCCATATAGAGAATATTAAACATGGTGCTTACTGTCGTACAGAGAATATTAAGCATGCTGCTCACCCCATGTAGACAATATTATGCATGATGTTCACCTCCATATAGACAATATAAAGCATGCTGCTCACCCCATCATGAGAATGTTGCTATGCTGCTCACCTCCATCTAGACAATATTAACCATGTAGCTCACCCCAAAGAGACAATATTAAGCATGTTGCTCACCTCCATCTATACAATATTAAGCATGCTACTCACCCCACATATAAAGAATATTAAGCATGATGCACACCCCATACAGACAATATTAAGCATGCTGCACTCACCCCATACAGACAATATTAAGCATGCTGTACACCCTCATTTAGATAATATTAATCATGCTGCTGACCTCCATCCAGACAATATTAAGTATGCTGCTCACCCCTATTTAGACAATAGTAGGTATGCTATTCATGATCATATAGACATAAAGCATGCTGATGGACCATTCATTTCACTTTTGCTATTTTATTAGAAGAAACAAATTCTGGCCCCCAAATAGATTGGAAAAATAATTTTGCTCAATTTGTAGATAAAGAAATTTATTATTTCCGTACCATCAATTGACAAAATTAGAGGAAAGAAATTCGGCTTGCAAAAGCCACTCCACCACCAACACTGAAATGTATAAATTACTCATATGCTTGAATAATTTCAAATTAGAATTGTGAATCATTCACTTGATTTAGAAGTAGATATGGAGTAATGTCATACCTTAATTGGAGGTTTTCGTGTGTAGTTAGAGACAAGGAAGTTTATGGCAATGTCCTCGCAGTTTATTTTTTTGTCCACCTCCTTTCTTATAACATCAGGCATTACATAACTGTAGAGGTAGGCATAGTACTGAAATAAATATTGGTAAAACACATTAGTTACTTGCAAAATTATATGCAGTCCATTTCACTTAGACAATACTCCAACTTAACACACACACCCTCCCCATCTGTAGCCAGGATCTCACAACATAAATGTGCTTCTGTGGTATTGTTCAGTTTTCTCTAGCAATTCGTATTAAGCCAATTAAATCAATGTGAATGGCCTAATTGTAATTGTTGTTGGTTCTACTCTTGAGTTTTACGTCTTTGTATATGGTTAGCATTTTTAAATAAATGTATCCTTCTGATTTTCTTCGCTTTCTATCCTTGTTATAGAAGATGATGCATATATTATAGGTAATGTTAATAAAAATCAGTCTGCAATTTTCATTATTTTGATATCTGAATGATGGGGTTGATTTGGATTTCAATGTACGCTGCTAGGTCTTACTTCTGATGCTCACCTCATAGAAGATTGATAGCTATACATGGCTATTTTCACTTCCAGATCTTCCTATGCAAATGATCAAATAAGAGCTGATAGCTTTTTTGGGTATTATTTAAACTTTCCATAAGTGCACTCTCAGAAAATTGTAATTGCTCAACTGTGAAAATGTATGTATATATTTCAACGACATATAACTTCAGTGTACTTTGTGGTATATCGAGTGCATTTTCCTACCAAACAATTTGGTGTACTTTGTGCTATATCAAGCCCATTTTTCTACAATACTGAAGCAGTCATTTTCATCAGCTGTCTACTTGAAATGGGGTAGTAATAACAAGTAATTCAATATAAGTAGATGTAAGTGTATATTAAATTTCTATTCATTATGAGAATTGTACAGGAAATGACGTTACCCTTTGAATTTACCACTTTCAGCAGTTCTCAAAAACGCTTGAGTGGAACCTATTTCTTGATACTTGTCATGCATAAAGTATCTTTATTGAACATTTTTATCATAAAGTCTAAATATATAGGAATTAGATTCCAGGCACGAGTTTTAATAAATCCTTAAAAGTAAGTCACACAAACCTAATTTTGTGTCTGACGATTGAGCATCAAAAGATTCACACACATTACAAGTTTGATGGAAATAATGAGTTTGAATGTGGTCAAGGAGGGCAAATGATGCAGGAAAGAATGAGCTGACAGGGGATGGATGGACAATGTGACGCTTTACTGGAACACCTTAACCTCCTAACAGTACCAAGGCATTCATGTTGTTGTGTTGTTGTTGTTGTTGTGGGGTTTAACGCCATTTTTCAGCACGATAGGCTATACATGGCGGCCAGTATTAATAGTGGAGGAAGAACCCGGAAAACCCCGGAAAGAACCACCGACCCACGAGAAGCTACTGGCAAACTTTCTCACATGCCCACATTGGCTGAATCTTAGACTCGAACCACCGCAGACAGAGGTGAGATGGCAGTGATCCGTAACGAAGAGAGCTTTAGACCACTCGGCCACTCGGGGCCCCCAAGGCATTCATATTCAAATCTTTAAATGAATACGAATTAATAAAAATCCATGTGGAGTGGATCAATACTTGTATAAATATATGAGTACTGTTTCTTTCTACACTGATTTCAAATCACTGAATTTATTTGATTATCTATCTAAGTATTTATCTATCTAAGTATTTATCTATCCATCTATCTATCTATCTATCTATCTATCTATCTATCTATCTATCTATCTATCTATCTATATTGTCTTAAGGAAATCGCTTTACATTGTTTTTTTTTAAACATATAATAAGGAATTTTATTATTTTCCTTTACCTTAAAATCACATGATGTTTATCAAAAATGATTAATGTAAATGTACAGGTGGATAAACAAAACTATGTGTAGAGAGATGTAAATAGTACATGCCATTAAATGTAAATGTTATATAGATATATAAATGGGACAAAAAAGATGAATGTAAATAGTACATGTAGATAAATGTGAATAGTTCTTGTATATAAATGTAAATGTACATGCCATTAGATGTAAATATTGAATAGATACGTAAATGGGACAGAAAGGAAGTGTTATAATGCATGTGTAAGTTTTAGAAAAGCAAGGACAGACATGTACATGTATACAGGTAGACAAATAAACTGAAAGATAAGGATAAGAGAGAGAGAGAGAGAGAGAGAGAGAGAGAGAGAGAATGTTAGCTTTTGTAAAAGATCTTGAGCAGAAGAGTTAAACAACAGTTTTTCTTTGAAACAGGTTTATTGAAATGTTATGGAAACTTCGCTAATTTCGATTTCCTTTTCTATATTCATTACCAGACTCTTCAAGCACATTAATATAAATGAAACCTAGACTGTGTAATGATTTATTTATACTAATAACTGTAATGACTGTAATGATTTATTTATACTAATAACTGTAATGACTGTAATGATTTATTTATACTAATAACTGTAATGACTGTAATGACTTATTTATACTAATAACTAATGACTGTAATGATTTATTTATACTAATAACTGTAATGACTGTAATGATTTATTTATACTAATAACTGTAATGACTGTAATGACTTATTTATACTAATAACTGTAATGACTGTAATGACTTATTTATACTAATAACTGTAATGACTGTAATTACTTATTTATACTAATAACTGAATAATTTACTGAAGGCTTAATTTGTCCAGTTACCTAATAGTTGTTACCTGGTCACATTGAAATTGGCGATACTCATCAGCACAATTTTTGACAAGCATGCATCAAAACAATATTTGGGAAGGACTTGATGACACTTATTTATATCCATTTAGATATTTGCGACGTTTGCACGTATTGGGGTGGGGTTCTTCCAATATAATTTAATTAAATTATGATGAAAGTTCCACCCTGGCTCGTGAGGTTAGAAAGTTAAATTAGTGACGAGGTAGTTTTACAGCTCTGAGCCCCCAGTCAGCAATGCCGACGGTTAAATTATAGAGAACACTAAGATGAAATTCAATCAATAACAATTTAATAAATGTGATAATTTAAAACGATAACTTCCAATCACTCGTCTTTCCCTCGACCAAGTGACAGCCCTAATTCATCCCGTGATTTACAGTGTGAGTTCGATTTTCCCCCTGTCCTTGCATCTACTCATCTGTTTCTTTCCCGCTGATTCCTTCCTTCTTTCCGTTCCTGTAACTCCTTCTTTGTCTCCGTTTCTCTCTCTACTATCTCCTCCTACAATTTCGCTCCCAGACTTCAACTTCTCCTGACTTCTCTCCTTTCTTCCGTCTCTACTATTTTTTTTTTTTTTTGGTGGGGGGCACCAGACAGATGCCCCCCTATCCTAATTAATTAAATTTTATGTATCTTTGTATACCCCCTGATTTGTTGTATTGTGTTATTTCATCCTCTTTTCAAAAGTGAATTAGGAGTTCGGGTATTTTTCCATTCCTAGTGTATCTATAGGGGTGTATCTCCGAGAGTGATTTTGATTATCCTCTCGGGTCACTTCCCCTAAATTTGCGTTTTCTGTGACCTTGCTAGGGTCTCCTACATCCCGTGTTTGTTATGTGTTTGTGCTATTTGTTATGTATGCTATATTGTTTTATTGTTGGGATAGCTTTTAAGTCAAATTCTTGTAGTGTATCAGTTTTCTTATTATATTCCGTGTTTCCAATACATCGGAAGGTTGTCCATATTTTTGAATTTTGTAGATCGGTGATTTCCCCTTAATTTTTGAATCTTATTGATTCTTATGAGTCTATTTGATTCACCTTTCTTTCTTAGATGAGACTGAGCTCCAGGAGAGATCCACATTTTTTTATTTTGTATGTTTTTCTCTCATGGAGCAGGTCTATCTTTAACTTATAAATGCTCTAAAAGTTCGTCGCAAATGCGTAAAAAAAAAAAAAAAAAAAAAAATTTAAAGTTTAAAATTTATTTGATTTGAGTTGCAATCGGAAAATTTCAATTTTACTTTTTAAAATATTTTGTAAGTTGGAGACAAAGGGATAACTCTCCGGTTTAAATTATTTTCAAGAGGGTTTCTTTCGAGACTCTTCCATGGGTCTGTTCACTTCGCGTGGCGCCATGTGACTTAGCCCCATGGCATCATTATCTGTACTTTCCCTCTTGAAATTTTCCTATGTTAAAATTTAATTGGCCCACACTTTTTTATACTACTTACAATATAACTTGAGATTTTGTATAAGATTTGTTTATTAAAATCACCATCAAGGTATAGTAGACATTGTGGTTTAAAATAACTATTTTTATTGATTTCATTTATAATCATTTCCCTATCGTTCTGTGTTTCCCTACAATATAAGATTACATGTTTTTTACTAAAAGTTCCTATTTTACACAACGGACATTTTGGCGGTGCTCTGACCATATGCCGTCTCGCTGCAACCTCACCTGTCAACCACGCATCGTGGATGTATTTGAAGGCGAGGCTTTGTATTTTTACAGATCCTAATTGTGTCCAGTGCCCCCACGCCTTTTTCCAGTTCACATATAAATTCTCTTTTTCGACTTTACATAGTATATTTTTGGTTATGTCATTTCTAATCCATTTATAAGAGAGTTTTTCGTCCATGTCCCAAAATTCTTTCTTATCTCTGTATTTCATCAATAAATCCTTTATACTTTTAAATTTCCTAGGTGTCTCCAATAGTTTCATTACTTTATTATTTTTATATATCCCCTCCCTGTTCCGTAAAACGAAACCAAACCAATATATATAGATCCCCTCCCATGGTAATTTAGGTTCGTCATTCAGTCTTTTAAATCTGTTTAAAATATTTGTAGTTTTTAAAATTATGGGACTTGGTAACCCTATCCCCCCCCCAAATTCCCTAGCTTT
Source organism: Sinohyriopsis cumingii (assembly GCA_028554795.2). Lineage (NCBI taxonomy): Eukaryota > Metazoa > Mollusca > Bivalvia > Unionida > Unionidae > Sinohyriopsis > Sinohyriopsis cumingii. The sequence goes on along the minus strand of CM068837.1, from coordinate 35,581,236 downwards.
GTATAAAGTTTCTTTTATTACATAATGTAATTTAAAATCCCATATATAATTAATTATATTTTTATCTATGTTATTCAATATTACGTTACTTATGTTGGTTGACTTCATTATATAATTAAGGTTAACATACATATACGTTTTGGCCACTTGGGCTCGTTCCATTAAACATAACGACGTAAGTGCCCAGATATCGATATTCCGTGCTACCTCCCTTTCCATTCTTTTTACAGTTATCTTTCTCTTCGTTTTTGCCAAAGCACACCCCGAGTGCTTTAACCGTATCTTTGAATACATGGGCTGGTATGCTTGAATGCCTACCTCGCCAGTTACCTATCTCTAGTATTTCCGTTTTTTCCTGATTTATTTTAGATCCAGACGCTTGTCCAAATTTCTCATATTCCTTTATTAGTTGTTCAAAGGATTTTGGATCATCTAAAAAGTTGGTGCAATCATCTGCATGTTGTAGCATTTCCACTTCATCTGTAATATTTGGAACCTTTATACCCTTAATTTCTTTGTTACGTTTTATGCTAATGCTCAGCATTTCGATTGATATTACGTTTAATAGCATGGATAATGGGCACCCTTGCCGCACTGATCTTTTTATGTCAAATTGTTCTGTCATTGCTCCATTATTTTGTACTCTAGATGTTATGTTATTATACAGTATTTTAGTCCATTTTCGGAAAGGTTCTCCGAATCCAAATTTTTTCAAGACTTTTTGTATATAATTGTGCTCAATTCTATCAAAGGCTTTTTCCTGGTCAAAAAGTACCATAGCAGCTTTTTGTCCCTTAATTTGTAGATAATCAGCTATTGAGGTTATGTTTAAAATATTATGTTGTATATCCCTATTTTTTGGCCCACAAGTTTGATTAACATTTATTATATCCCCTATCCCCTTTTTAAGTCTATTACTTAAGATCCTACTCAGGATCTTGTAGTCTGTGTTAAGGAGGGAGATGGGCCTCCAGTTTTTCAAATCTTCCCTATCCCCCTTCCCTTTGTATATTAAAATTATTATCCCCTCCTTCATTGTTTCTGCCATTTTCTTATTTTTTAAAAATATGTTATTATATAACCATTCGAGAATGGGCAACAACTCTCCGCAAAATGTCATGTAGAATTCTGCAGAGAGTCCATCTCCTCCTGGCGATTTTCCCTTATTCATTAATTTTATGCTTTCTAAAATTTCCTCTTGTGTGATAAAATCATCACAGAGTTGTTTAAAATCCTGGGTAATTTTTTCACATGCTATATTTTCTAAATATTTATCAATTACATTCTCTGTTATATTATTTGATTCGTAGAGTGTAGCGTAATAGTCTTTTATATGTTTCATGATTTCATCTTTTTCCGTTATTGTTGTTATTGTTGTTGTTGTTGTGTTGATTTTGATTTTATCTATAGTTTTGTCTCCCTAATCTTTTTTCCTCCCTTTTATACAATCCCTCTGCTTTTTTGTCTATCCCTGTATATTTCCCTGCCCTGATTTCTCTACCCCTACTTTCTATTTTATTTATTTCTTCCAATCTGTTTTTTAAAAGGGTCTCCTTATCATTAGTGTTTACTTTTTGTATTTGGTATCTAATCGCTTCTTTTTCCATTCTTAGTTTCTTACTTTTTAAATTACAGTGTTCTATCGCTACTTTTTTAAATTTTATTTTTAATTTTTCCCATTCTAAAATTATGTCTACATTTTCCCTACTTTTAAGTTTCTCTATTTCCTCTTTAATTCTTTGTATAAACTCTGTATCTATTAGAATCGAATTATTTATCATCCATCTTCCTTTCCCCCATTTAATTCTCGTCTTTATTGCTACGGTCATATTTATAAGTTTATGGTCAGATATTTTAAAATCAGTTATATTACTTTCCTTGTATACATTTACATCATAATTATTACAGTAAAATTTGTCTAATCGGCTTCCTTTATTAATTTTATATTCATAGGTATACTCTTTCCTTAGTAAATTTTGTATTCTATATACATCTATTAATTTATATTTTTTTTATAAAATATTCCATTTCTGGTTTAATCCTTATGTCGGTAGTGAAGGGGGGCACTTTACCGTCAATGGGAATTAGCATTAAAAACACCCCTGGGCAAGATTACCGTCAAGGGAAATTTAACATGGAGAAAAATCGTGGGTCAGATTACCGTCAAGGGAAATTAACATGGAGAAAAAAAAATCGTGGGGCAGTTTCGCGTCAAAGGAAATTAAACAGGGTGGGCCTTTATAGCGTCAAGGGCCTTCACTAAAGTGGGCCTTTATAGCGTCAAGGGGAATTGAACATGGAATTTTAAAAAAAAAAAAAAAATAAAATAAAATAAAATAAAATAAAATAAAAAAGGGGTAGGCAATGGAAAGGCTATCTCTTTTCGAGAAATATGGCTGGCCCTGAAAAGGGCCTTTGGGTTTATGTTAATGTATTCATTAACATAAAGGGCACCGTATTGGTCTTCTTCTTGTCCTTAGGCTGCGTCTCACTGTTGGTCCGTAAACCAGCACTCTTTTCAGGCATCCTTGTCTTTCAACGTAGATCCTACGTATCCACAGGCTGGTGTTTGTCCTGTGGACAACGGTCCACTTGGATCGGACATACATGAGCAAGTCTGTCCGAAACATCATGGAAGACACAAGGGTGGATGACTCAACTGTGGTCCACATCTTGAAGCGACGAGAACAGGTGAATCAATGCAGTGAACTGCGCTTATTTATAGGCAGAGGTAGGATTGAAACGGATTGAGTTCATTCACCAATCCGAACACGCGTTACAAAATTCAGTCAGCCCGCATCCAATCCGAAGAGAGCAGTCTGTGACGTCTGTTGGTCTATATAGATTCGCTAGCGCTTGTGTGCAGTCAATCTATGCGACAGTGATTCAACATGACGGAAACTCAGAAAACGATCCATTGGGCTGCACCAACAGGGGAGACTGCCCAAGGGAACCCGGACTTACTTTCAGAAGAGGTGAATTGGGATTTTGTGGATTTTCTCTCCTCGCAAGAATTTGTTCCGGAACCTGCGTTACCTTCTTCATTACCGCAAGTGGAGAATTTTAGACAGAGACAGAAAGAAGAATTGGAGAAATTTATACAACGACAAAAGGAAGCGGAACAAGCTTTTCTCCTACAGCAACAGCAAGAAGAAGAGGTAAGAAAAAAACAACAGCAGCAACAGCAAGAAGAAGTAGCAGCAAAGAAACAAGAGGGTGAAAATCAAACGGTCACGGTACTGTTGGACATTTTAGCGGAGTTAAGAAGTCTGAAACAAATGTATCAGACTTCTTTATTACGACCGAAGAGAATACGACCTTCCCGAGCTAAACACGTCAACCCTGTGACTAAGCCTACCGTACCACCCTTAGTGATTTCAACCCAATCATTACCATCATCATCAACATTACGCAGTCCAGAAGTAGGCCTTGGCCGTGGCAAAGGCTTAAGGCAGTTAAAGTTGATTGCTTAAACTCACCCTTTCACCATGAAGAAAAAAGGCCCTTTTCAGGGCCACCCACATTTCTCGAAAAGAAATACAATTTCAATTTGCCAATAACTCAAAAAAAACCCCACCCATTTTACCCTTATAGCACATGTCTGTGTATGAGTGCGTGAGTGTACGTTCTTATTTTAAAATCAAAACTCAAAGACACTTACCTTATATCATTAATTTATTCTTTTATCCATTTTTTTACAATCCAATTCACAATTCACAACACAACACTTTAATAAAAAGTTCATTGACTTCTTCTTTCTCCTTGTTTAGTCTCTCTGTTTTTTAAATTTCTTCACTGTCTTTTCCTCATTATCTTCCCTTCTTCTTTTCTTCTTCTCCTGTTTCTTTGCCTCTTGTAAATAGAATTGTCTTCTTTCTTCCTCTTCTTCCTCTGAAGAATCCCTCTCTTCTTCCGAAGAATCCCTCTCTTCTTCTGAAGAATCCCTCTTTTCTTCTGACTCCTCTTGTTTCTTTTTTGGGCAATCTGGAGACCAATGTCCTTTTTCTTTACAATAATAACAGGTATCTTGACTTTTGTCTTTTTTAGTCCCTGTTTTTGTTCTTTTTTGACGGTCTGGACATTCTGAAGACCAATGCCCTTTCTTCTGACAGATATAGCAAGTATCTTGACTTTTATCTCGAAAGGAAGGAGAGTAGTCCGTAGGCTGGTCTGAAGAGAATTTTCTAATGACCCCTCGCAAAGCTCTGACGAAACGTTCCATCTGGTTAGTCTCTTCCATCGTTGTGCTCGGCTTGAGACTGAAATGAATAGTGAAAGGACAAGACACACACCCTTTTATATACGCTGGTCTGCCATGACTATAAATTAGTCTATGGTGTTTAAACTTGAGTCATTTGACGTTTTTCACTCAAGATGAAACGATCCCATTCATTCGAGAAGAAAGAAGAAGAAAGTAAGAGGCAGAAACGTGATCTATCGCCTCGTACCAGAGCTGAAATCTTGGCACAAATTCATGCCAGTGATTTTGAAGAGGACATGAGTGAACCAGAATCCGAACCCTCTAAACCAAGTTCATCACCCTTAGTTAACCCTGAAAAGTACTATTCCATTCGAGAGACGGAAAAGCGCTCCTCTAGAAAATTTAGAACCACGGCTTACAAATACACGGTGAAGTTTAAAGATTTCAAGGCTGAAGTGCCGTTAGAGAAAGCAGAAGTGTTCATCACTGGGGTGTGGGATTCTTTGCCCACTGCACTCAAGCGACAATGTCAACCCAAAGAAGACGATCGCTTGAGACTTTCCATACAACACGACGGTTTGAAATCCCCTGTTTGGATCGAGTTTAGCACCCCTGCAGAATTGACTACTTCCAAAGTCATGGAGAAGATTCAACACGTGCAACAATCTAATGACCAGTTTGACATCACCGATGGTAAAGCCACACTGGACATGACCCACGTCTCTCCTCCTCAAGGGACTGGACGCAAAAAGATGTTATTGGTGGACGACCTTCGCAACACCAAAAAGAGTCTCGTCCGAATTCGCAACCCTCATGACCAGATGTGTTTAGCCCGTGCCATCGTGGTGGGACGAACCTATGCCAACAAGAACGACACGGCAGAATGGAAAAGAACCTGGAACACTATTCAACAATCGGACCGAGCCAAACAACGAAACGAAGCAGAACTCCTGTTGCAACAAGCTGGCCTGTCCAAAGACACACCCTGTGGCATTCCTGAGATGCAAAAATTGCAAGATGTCCTAGCTCCACGATACACCTTGAAAGTGCACCCTGAAGAAGTGCGCGGACCTCTATTGTTTCGAGGGCAAGACTTTAAGGACGGAAAATACATTCATGTCTATTATCACGATGACCATTTCGATACGATTACCACTATCACTGGATTCCTGGGATACAGTTATTACTGTGAGAAATGTGACCATGGTTATAACAATCGAGAGCAACACAAGCATTGTGGATCGAAATGCACAGGATGTTTGGCCTCTTCACCCTGTCTGAGCGAAGAACCAGTGCCTTGTTCAACTTGTTTGCGCACGTTTGTCAGCCCTACCTGTTACCAACAACATTTGAAGACGCAAGGTTCACAGAAGAAATGCGCTTGTCAACTGCTGAGATTGTGCTCTACGTGTGAACAAGTCATACGTACCAATAATACCAAGGCACACGTATGTTCAGGAAAGAAAAAATGTCACATTTGTCACCACATCGTGGACTTGGAACACCAATGTTACGTGCAAAAATACCAACCCCCACCAGAGAAAGAGGACGGTCACAAGAAGAAAGGCAATTTCATCTTTTTCGATTTCGAATGCATGCAAGAGACTGGCATTCACATTCCTAATTTCTGCGTGGCTCATCGAGCGTGCGAGAAGTGCATTCAAGAACCTATCTTCAGTCATTGCCCTCACTGCAGCAAGATTCCCGGAGGGCGTGAAAAAATCTTTCGGGGGCCGAACACGTTAGCCGATTTTGCCCAATGGGTCTTAGACCCCGTCGACAAGACGTGGAGCCAAGAGGACATCGAACGTTACGGAGATTGTCATCGTCATGCCACGGTGATGGCTCACAATTTCTCCGGATACGATGGACAGTTTCTTTTGAGGTACTATACGGAACAAGGTACCGAGCGTCCTAAAGTGACTTTGAATGGAGCCAAAATCATTTTCATGCAAGTGGGACAAGTACAGTTTAAAGATTCGATGAGCTATTTGGCCATGCCTTTGAGTCGAATGCCTAAAACGTTTGGAATGACAGAAATGGCTAAAGGGTACTTTCCACACTTTTTTAATACGGAAGCCAATCAACACGCCGTTCTACCCCATTTACCTGAGGCTCACTATTACGACCCCGACAACATGCGTACCGAACAACGAGAAGCTTTCTACGCTTGGTACCAGGCTCACGCCTCGGACCCTTTCGACTTTCAGGAAGAAATGCTAAAGTATTGTCGTTCCGACGTGGACATTTTACGGCGTTGCTGTGGAAAATTTCGAGAACTGTTCATGGAACACGGAGGGGTCGATCCTTTGAAAGAAGCTTGCACCATTGCCAAAGCGTGTTCCTTAGTGTATCGACAACGATTCATGCCTGAAAACACCGTGGCTGTCATCAGTCCTCAACGACCCACTATGTCAAACGTCAATACTCGGTCAAAGCCCTACGTTGGTTACATTGCTTGTGCGACAAGGAAGACAAATGGATTCAGCATGCCCGCAACGGAGGAGGAGAAAAGACCATCGGAACGTATTCGGTCGATGGCTGGGACCTAGAAAACCCCAAGATCGTGTACGAGTTTAACGGTTGCTTATTTCACGGATGTCCCGTCTGTTACCCTGACCGTGGCACCAAAAATCAGTTTTTGCAACGAACTATGGAAGACTTGTACCAGGACACTTGTCAGCGGCGCCTAAAGTTAGAACAGCAAGGATACCAAGTGGTGGAAATGTGGGAACACGAGTACGATCACCGTATGAAAACCGATCCCGAGCTTAAACGCAATTGCTGACGGAACACATCGACCTGGTCAACATTCGACAATACGGAGGCTTGATCAAGTGCAAAGTTTTGCCTCCCACGAACCTATACCATCCCGTCTTACCTCACCATTGTCAAGGCAAACTGATGTTTCCCTTGTGCCGTACTTGTGCCGAAACGTGCAACCAAGACTAACCTTGTCAGCACAGCCAGGAAGAACGGGCCTTGACGGGAACCTGGGTCAGCGTAGAATTGTTCAAAGCTCTGGACATGGGATACCAACTGTTAGAAGTGTGCGAAATTTGCCACTTTCCCAAGACACAACAATACCGCAAGGGTGACCCTACTCAGAAAGGCTTTTTCGCAGACTACGTGGATGCCTTTTTGAAACTGAAGCAAGAAGCCAGCGGCTGTCCTTCCTGGTGTCACACTCCCGAAGACCAAATACAATTCAAAGAGAAATACTACGAACAAGAAGGCATCACTTTAGACCACATCGAGAAAAACGAAGGCAGGCGATCGTTTGCCAAAGTGATGTTAAATTGCTTGTGGGGTAAAATGGCACAACGACCGTGTTTACCCAAGACGGAATATTTGACAGAACCTTCCCGCTACTTCCAGATGATTCACGACAAAACCAAATACATGAAACACGTGGACGTCGTTCGAGAGAATTTGATCTTGGTCAATTACGAAGAAGATCTGGACTTTGTACAAGACGACCCTTTTGGAAATGTCATCATTGCGGCTTACGTGACAGCCCATGCTCGCTTAAAATTGTACGAAGCTTTAGAACTGTTAGGGGAACGCGTCCTGTACTTTGACACGGACAGTTGCATTTACATCCATCACCCGATTCAACATCACCCTAACATCGAAGGAGACCGTTTAGGAGAATGGACAGACGAGCATCCCGACGACAAGATTCTAAGTTTCGTCAGTGGTGGTCCCAAAAATTACGGCTACGAATACCGGGACAAACAAGGAGAAGTGCACACGACGTGGAAAGTGAAAGGACTGACTCTGAATTATCGTACCAGTCGAGTGGTCAATTTTGGGGTATTGAAAGAAGCCTTGCAATCGGGAGAGGATGGAAACTTTAAAGTGACCACCTATCAACCGAACAAGATTGTACGTTTACCCACTCACCACATCGTCAGTCGACCCTTGGTAAAAGTCTATCAAATTGTATACCAGAAGCGAGTGCGACTTCCCAATCACTTTACGTTGCCGTACGGTCACGTCGGTATTGGTCTGTATATAAAAAGGAACCCTAGGCAAGATCGATAGTTCATTGGGACTACCAAGACCGAGCGAACAAGATGAATACTTTGAAAGAGACATCGTTCCAGTTTGGGGATTGTAAAAAAGTTGTATCTTCCTCTAGTGTGACTAATACTGGATGGATAAGACCCAGGCATTGCGACGGAAAATGTCCGGAAGGAAACTGCGATTGTCCATGTGGTTACCATTGTAATTGCGTAACGGAGTTTGCAGACGAGTGCGATTGTGAGCCTTGCGATGTGTACGATGCTGTACGTTGTGACCTGAGCGATGCCGTAAAGCATCATGGGAACTTTAGTGTCCCTACCCCTATCATGGAAAGTGATGCTGTGCGTGTCAAACCTGTGGGATGCGAAAGTGATGCCGCTCGTCCTCTTGGACATTTTACTGGGTTTCGTTTTAAAGGGGAATGTTCACCTTCACGTCTACCCCCCTACGGATGTCATCCAGCCCTGAGCAAACTCCTACCCATGTCACTCAATCCTCATCGAAACGAACCTGTGAAAGACGAATATTCGTTTCCTGTGCGTTTGTCGGAATACTGCGACTTTGAAAATCGTCTTCAATCGTTCAAAGGAAAATGGCCTAAGTATCTGGGAGGACCGACCCCCGAAGAATTAGCCAGAGCCGGATTTTTCTACTTGGGCGAAGGAGATAAAGTCAAGTGCTTCAGTTGCGGTGTGTCACTTCATCACTGGGAACCACAAGATTCGGCCTACGTTGAACATACCCGATGGTCACCGAATTGTCATTACTTACCTTTAGTGGGACCGAGACATTGAAGTAACTTCTTACCATCATCTGTTCATGGATACTTTACAAGAGAACATTCGTGCTTTGCCTGTGGAGTTGAGAGAACGCATTTACCGAGAACTAGTTAAAATGCAAGTGAAACGTAAAGAACAATTGCATCCGTTACGTCACTGGTGTTTGAATCACTGGTACCTGAAGGCTATACAAGGACTGATTCAATTGAAAGTGTTCCATCGGACGGACATTGATGAACGATCCTCTAGTTTTAGAAAGGATTGGTTTGGTATGGATGATTCTACCTACATCATTGTAAACGTACTGCATCGAATTCCAGAGGAAGAGTTAACGAATTACCAACATCTTGAACACAATGTCAACTTGGTGAAAGAGGAAACTTCTGAACGAATTGTAATGTGCAAATTAGTGACTGAACGATTTAAATTCGACACTGAAGTAAAACCATGTTTGTGCAAACTGTACATTTCTTGTGTCAGACCAAAGAGGATTTAGTATGACCTATTCATGGATACTTTGCTAGAGAACATTCGTGCTTTGCCTGTGGAGTCGAGAGAACGCATTTACCGAGAACTGATCAAAATACAAGTGAAACGCAAACTCAAAGTGATTCGTCCGTTTTTAAATTATGCTATGTTCCAAAGTACAAGAAGACTGATTATGAGTGGATATTACATTAGGCACAAAGTTAAACGAGGCTATTGGTCACCACCCAACGATTCCAAAAACAGTGTATATACTTATGGATACTTTACAAGAGAACATTTTGGGCTTGCCTGAGGAGTTGAGAGAAAGGATTTACCGAGAGCTGGTGAAAATACAAGTGAAACGTAAAGAACAATTGCATCCGTTACGTCACCAGATCTTTAACCACTGGTACCTGAATGGTATAAGAGAACTGATTCGTCAGAAATTCTTTCACTGGTCAGACATTGTTCAAAACTTTGAGGTTGCTAATGATCGACATGTTCATGATTATGGTTACTTCGACATTCACCTGGTGCAACGCATTGAGGAAGACGAGGTAAAGGATTACCAACATTTGTTACGTGGAATCTACTTAGCGGAAGAGGAAACTTGTAAACGAACTCTGACGTTTCGGTTACAGTATGCAAGATTTAGATTCCCTACTGGAGAACGAAGATCTCTGGCTAGAAAGTACGTGTATTGCATCCGAAAAAAAGAGAATATAAAAACAGGCTGCCATGCCACGGTTTATGTCACATGTCATCCAACAGATTCCGTGGAAGGTACTCAATGACCATATTCAAACCGTGGATCATTACCATCGATTATTACAAGAACTGTATCCATTCAATTTGGGACGACAAGTGGTGTGTGTCTTAGTGACTTGTTTTCTGGGATTTCGTTTACCAGCCGATTCTTTGTGGACTCTTTACGATCAGTACTTACCACCTCAATGGTCTTAAATGGTCACGAAAAACTCCTTTTGCTCAAAGCATTGAGTTTTCATCTGGATACTTCTTGACCTCAACAGGAAAAAAAGATTCGTCAACTTTTAGCTACCCAAGACTTGTATGACGATGTGTGTGTAGCTTGTGACTTACATCCCCATTGGACAGATGTCCGTGCCTGGAAAGAATGGGGTTTTGAGGCTTGGACCCAAGAAGTGGCCCAGTATGCACGAGAGTTGTTCAAGGAAAAAAGTTACTTTTCAACCCGTGTTAGTGACGGTGCCAGAAGAACCCGTCACCCAGGACAGGACTGTCGTGGACAGGCCTGAAAGACCCTTTCGGGAGGACACTTGTGTGACCTTACCCCCTACTATAGAACTGGTTAGAACATTACCCAAAACATGTGATTGTTGTACAGACACTTGTGTTTATTCCACGTTCATAGTTATCATGTGCCTTTTATTGTTGTACTTAAGCCTTTGGCTTTTATGTATTTTTGTCTTTCGTATTCATGTTTGAAAAAAAACATTCAATAAACGTGTTCTGAAAAAGTATATAAACTCTTGTCTTGTTTGTTTTAGTGTCACAAGTGACATTTCTCACACCATGACTACCTCTGCTGTCTCTACTCCCTCTTCCTCTACTGTCAAAGTCATCGACGAACACTTAGATCGTGCCAGTTGGGAGGCTTTGTATCTTCGCCATCCCTTTAACATGCTCATTGCTGGACCTAGCGGTTCAGGCAAAACCGAATTCGTCAAACGTTTGATCGAACATAAACATCATTTGATCGATCGGCCACCTCAACGGATCGTGTGGTGTTACAAAGAGTGGCAATCGGCGTACAGCCTCTTGCGAGAAAGTCAAGGCGATTCCATCGTGTTTGTGGAAGGCATTCCTAAAGAAGACGACGGCATCGTCTCTGACTCCCGTCAAACCCATTTGGTCATTTTCGACGACATGTTAGGAGAAGACGAAGAAGAAATTAAACTGTGGTTCACGCGCAAAGGGCATGACCGTAATGCCAGTGTCGTTTACATCACCCAAAATTTGTTTCAACAAAGTAAAGCCCATCGCACCATCAGTCTCAATGCGCATTACGTGGTCTTGTTTAAAAGCCCTCGAGATAAATCGCAAGTGCAAGTCTTAGCCAAACAGTTAGGAACGCCTTGGCTGACTCAGGCGTACGACGATGCCACTCAAACGCCACACGCTTATTTACTCGTCGATTTGAAACCTACGACTCCCGATGATTTGCGATTTCGTACCCACTTGTTTCACCACTGGTGCCAAGACGGAGGGCCTGTCCTGTACACGTCTCCGTCCTCGACTTCATTTCACTCCCCATGAAAAAATCTATAAAAACCTCAGACCCTTTTTCGTCTGTCTCACACAGTGTGAACATGTCGTCCCTTCAGTCGCATCTTCCCGTCAAATTGATTCGTGCCTTGTATGGCATCAGTCGAGAAAAAAATCCACAAACACGAGCTCGTGTCTTAGAAGCTAGTCTCAAAGAAGTCTTACGATGGTTCACGGTGACGGCACGTCAATTACTCCAAGGAATCATTCAGATTCCTCATCAAACCAAACGCTTTTTCGATCGAAACAAAGTCGCTTTGGTCCAACTGGCCGATCCCCGCATCGACACTCAAACCAAAAAACAAATCATTTTGAAACCTGGAGGGAGCGGTACTCTAGGAGGGGTCATCATTCGCTCACTCTTAAGATGGGATCCTAATGCCCCCAAAGTTATCCCCAAGACAAAAGTCCAACGAAGCCCCAAGAAGAAAAAGAAAAAGACCAGGTCCCCAAGAAGAATAACTTCTCCAGTGGCAGGACCCTCCTCTTACCAGACACCACCACCCCGGAAAAAGAAAAGAAGCCCCCAGAAAAAGAAACAGAGAAAAAGTCCCCAGAAAAAGAAAAGTCCACAGAAGAAAACTAGTCGCAAGAGAGGCACTTCGGCCAGGACGCAACCTTACACTCGCAAACCACGACCTGCCACGGCAGTGACTGCGTCTCCGGCATCCTCACGTTTGTCCACTTCTCCGTTGATGACACCAGGAACTGAAGAGTACTTGGAGCCGTTGATCACACCAAGAACTTCTCCGTTGATGACCCCCAAAAGAACTACCCCAGTAGCAGGACCCTCCAATTTAGCGGCAGTAGCTGCTGCTCACAAAGTACCTTCTCCCAAAATCAAAGTCCATGAAAGATCGGGCATGTTACAAAGTTTACTGGATTTGTCCAAGCAAGAACTGGCTCGATTTAGTCCGTTGCGTACCCCTGCACGAAGTGTCATGCCTGTCCTCAAACTGATACGACGTAAAGACAATCAGTGGCGACGCGTTCCAGTATAAAAAGACCTGTGACCAAGTCGGGGTATCAGTGAACTTGTAAAAGATGTCACCTCCAAGAAGCCACAAAAGAAAGAGACAAAGGCAGACGCGTCATCCGACAAAGCGCTTAGCCAAGCATCGACATTACCCTAAGAAAAGACACAGTCGTTCCAAGAAAAAGAGGCGTCAACAAAGGGGAGGATTCCTTGGCGATTTTGGGAAAAACATTGTCACCTTTTGACAAAGCGATAGTCCCCAAAAAAAGATAAAAGGGTGTGCGTTAAGTCATCGACGTTAGTGTCTGTTCGGTGAATGTCCCGGAACCCACAAGCAAAAATGTCACCCTCCAGAAAACCCCAAGGAAAGAAAAGGAAAGGACTGCCACCACGTTTAGCCAAACATGGGGACATGTTATCTGTCCTGTCCAAAGCTTCTCCACCCCTACGAAAAAAACTCATTCAAACGGCCTCCAAAGAGGTCATCGATACCGTGTGCGAATGTTGTTTGAACGTTTTGAAAGGCACGATCCCTTTGTCCAAACACCAGAAACAATGCTTAGGCAAACATCGTCACGTTGTTCGGAAAATGGTTCAAAAGAAAATTCCCATTCGTCAAAAAAAGAAGATGTTGGTCCAACGTGGAGGCATTTTACCTCTCTTGTTAGGCCCCATACTGAAAGGAGTCTTGGGAACCATGTTGGGAGGACTGGTGGGAGCAAGATAAAAAGGCCCTCGGAAGTCCCAAGATCTCAGAATCCACCCCTGACAACCCCATGGAAGGACGAAAACTAGCTTTAGTGCCTTACAAACGATGGATGGAATACCATCGGTGGCAAGAACAACGCACCCCGCATTTACCTCCCAATCCCAATTTGAGCGAGATGTCCCAGTTACAACACGAATTGCAATCCTTGATGGATCGCCAAGATTTGTCCGAAACAGAAAAATCGCAAAAGTACGGTCAACTCTTGCAACGACTGCAACTCTTTCACCAGAAAGCTTTAGACGAAACAGCTCTAACCACTCTGAAAGATTTTAAGACCTTGATGAAAAGTCCAGCACCATCATCATCATCATTACCACCACCACCACTACCATCCCCAACGGTCACCAGAGATGCTACCCCACAAGGACCTGAGGAAGAAGAGATGCGAGAAGTGTTTCAAACACCGTCAGCAGCTCCCATTTCGAGTAAGATTGCAGCATCCTTGTTGACCCCGTCCCCACACCCCAACAAGAAGAAATGAAAGCTTGGGTTAAAAAGATGATGTCCACTCCTCCTTCGACAGAAATGAAAAAGAAAGAAAGGAAACCAGAAGTGAAAAAAGAAAAGAAAACCAAAGCAATTCCATTGCCACCTCCACCTCCACCACTACCTTCGACTTCTACTCCCGTAGCCCATCGGACACGTAAATCCGTTTCCAAACCACCCTTTCGACCCACCCAAAGTAGCATCACCGAAGAGTGGGTGACTTATTAACACACAAAAAAAATGGAAAAAGTCTTAGCCAGCATTTACTACGATCCCTCCCATCCTGCAGGTTACGCAGGAGTTCAAAAATTGTATCGTGCTGCCAAAACGCGACTAAAAAGTCTCCGTTTACCTCAAGTGCAACGATGGTTACAAGAACAAGCTACCTACACTTTACACAAACCCATTCGACGCAAGTTTGCCAGAAGTCGCACCCGAGTGGAAGGCATCGATCATCAATGGCAAGCCGATTTAGCCGATGTCTCTCATTTGGCCAGCTACAATCGTGGCTACAAATATTTGTTTTGTGTCATCGACGTCTTTTCCAAATTTGCCTGGGTCGTGCCCTTGACTTCCAAATCGAGCAGCGAGTTAGTGCGAGCCCTGCAACGGGTGTTGAAACAAAGCGGTCGTCACCCTCTTCGATGGCAAACGGACAAAGGCACCGAATTTCTGAACCAAGCTTTCCAAAAAGAATTAAAGAAACGTGACATTCATTTTTTTACCACCGAGAATCCCGAAACCAAAGCCAGCATCGTGGAACGTTTTCAACGCACTTTGAAAGAACGCATGTGGAAATATTTTACGCATCACCACACTCTGAAGTACATCGACATCTTACCGCACCTGGTGCAAGCGTACAACCAATCTTACCATCGAAGCATCGGACGTGCCCCGCAAGACGTGACTCCCGACAACGAAGTGTTGGTGTTTGAGCGCCTGTTTGGTACGTCCCCGACGAGGGCTGTCCCCAAGAAAAGTGGAGAGTTGGTCGTAGGAGATTGGGTGCGCATTGGCAAAACCAAACGCACTTTCGACAAAGGTTACTTACCTAACTGGACGACCGAATTGTTTCGCGTCACTGGACGAGTGCATGGCCGTCATCCTGCCGTCTATAAATTGGAAGACATGAACGGAGAAGTGCTCAAAGGAACGTTTTATTTGCCCGAGTTACAACGTGTCACCAAAAAAGAAGACGACGTGTACGACATCGAAAGCATTCTCGAACGCAGAACCCGTAAAGTGGGCAAACGACGTGTCAAAGAAGTCAAAGTACGTTGGAAAGGATATCCACCCAGTTTTGATTCTTGGATCGACGCTTCGCAAGTCATCGACTATAAAAAGAAGTGACCATCATGCCCTTGCACACAGCAGACGCAGCTACGTCGACCACTCCTTCTTCTTCACCCAGTTCTTCTGTGCAAGATTTACAAAAACAACCCTTGTGGGTGTGGTGTGGAGAACGTGTGCCTAAAACGCAAATCGTCTTTTTCGGCCAAATCTTCGTGGTATATTGTGTCATCGGGGCAGCCATCGCCAATATGAGTTTGCAACAAGGAGACAAACAATTGTGGACCATTTTATTGAGCAGTTGCATCGGTTACCTGCTTCCCAATCCCTCCCTGAAATTCTCCTCGAACGGGAACCACGGGAACCTTGTGTCCAGTGCCAGTGCCAGTCACCACTCCAACCACAGCCAGAACCCCATTTTGGGCGGAGACACGCCTCTGACGTCCAGTAACCCCTCGGACAGCCACAGAACTCTGGAATTATGACTCACCAAAACCAATTTTACTTAACCTTACCCAGTGACAGCTCCATGGAGTTGTTTCCCAAGAACACGTTGTGCTGTTACACGGCTAAATTACCTCAAGCCATCCCCTTAGATCACGAAGCCCATTGGGAAGTGGCTTTAGTAGAAATGATTCACCCGACCCAAGTCCTCAATGTCCTTTCCAATCAAAATAAATTTGATGTGGAAGTTTATGACGAGCAAGTGCAACAGTGGACGAATACCCATAGCAAATATGAGCATAAAATCCCTCCCACAAAAACTCTAAAGTGGACCACCTATCAGTTGTTCATTCCCCCAGGTTATTATTTTAGTGGTCAACATTTGGTCAACACCATAGCCACCAGGTTTAATGGTGTGTTTGGGGAAGCTTTTAAGAATGTCAAGAACAAAAGTGTCACCCTGGAATACCACAAAACAGCTCGTCGCTTCCTGATGAAATTTCCTGAGGGGGGTAAAATCATGGGTTTCTATTTTTATGATGAATTGTTTGACATGTTGGGCGGTGACATGAAGATGAGGAAGAAAGTAGAACAAGAAAAAGGCGAATTATCAGTCATTTACGACAACGAGTCTTTTGGCCAGTATTTTCGTACCCCGGTAGAACTGAATCAAGGACTGAATTTGATGTTCGTGTATTCCGATGTGGTGGAGTACAACGTGGTGGGACACACCTCCGTGCCGTTACTGCGTGTCATTCCTTTCAAAGTGGATTCTGCCACGAACGCTGACGAGGAAGGTGGAAACACTTATCACGTCCACCGCGAATTTGTCCATCCTCACTATTTGCCGGTCAGCAAGTCGTATTTGGACACGGTCAACATTACTATAAAAGGAGATTTGGGACAAAATATTCCATTCACCAAAGGAAAAGTCACGGTGAAACTCCATTTTCGAAAACGGTTCTCTCACGACTCGTAAGTAAGTCATGTATCCAGTGTACAGAGGGGTGGGTCGACAGCGAGGACACGGTTTAGGAGATATGTTAAAATCGGCCTTTCGTTCGGTGGCCCCGGTGTTGAAACCGATGGTGACACGCGGATTGCATGCCTTGAAAGATGCGGCACTGACGCAAGGCAAAGAATTTCTCCAAAATGTCATCATCGACAAACAAAACCCTAAAGAAGCCTTCATGAGGGCAGGCAAAAATGTCTTGCTACAAACAGGCAAAGACATTTTAGGCCGACGAGACACACCTATAAATGCCCTGCACGCTACCGAGTCAGGCATTCAGCAAGGACAAGGCAGAAAGAGACGACGAAGAAAACACCCTTTCACCAGACTTCAAGCGAGAAAGACCAAGAAAAGAAGAACCGTTCGAGACTTAGATGTTTTCGATTATTGAGAAAGAGAAAAAATGATGCACCGAGAGTCTTGCGCTTGTTCCAAGACGGAACTGGATCTGTTTGCCATGCCCCCCACCATGATGACGATGCAAGAATCTCAGTGGGTGGAATTTCACCCCGTCTCCTCATTGGCCGAATCCGCTCCCATCGAGTTTGAAATCAAAGGACAGTCCGAAGATTACATCGATCTGAATAGCAGTTACTTGTACCTGAAAGTCAAAGTTCTAGATAAGACTGGAGGTGAAATAGACGGTACGTAGCTCCCGTCAACAATTTCATGCATTCCTTGTTCAGTGGAGTGGACTTGTACTTGAATAACAAACTGGTCAGTAGCAGTATGGATACTTACCCTTATCGAGCGTACCTGGAAAATCTCTTGACGTACGGAATAGACGCAAAGAACACTCATCTCAATGCCTGCGTGCTATGGGAACCTAACGAAGCGGGCGAATTTAATGAAAAAGAGCTTGAAGCTGACCCCAAATCAAAAACAACCACCAATGAGGGATTTGTAGAACGAAGAAACAGAATCAAAGGAGTCAACAAAAGTTTAGAACTAATGGATCGTTTACATCTGGACATGTGGTTGCAAGAAAAGTATTTGCTGAACGGGGTCAATGTTCGCCTGAGACTGAATCGTAGCAGTGCCGCTTTCCATTTGTTGGCTGATAGTGATGCTACTACTGGTGGCAATCCCAAAACCAAAATCGAGGAGGCCAAACTCTACGTACGCCGTGTGGAAGTGTTACCTAAAGTGGGAAACGACATCAGTCAAACGTTGAGCAGAACGACCGCCAAGTATCCCATACGACGCGTGGAAGTGAAAACGTTCACCATTCCCGTTGGACATCATTCCATGATCGAAGATCATCTGTTTCAAGGACAGTTACCCAAACGTTTAATCCTTGGTATGGTCGAGAATTCAGCCTTCAATGGAGCCTTCCCTGAAAATCCTTTCAACTTTCAACACTTCAACGTGAAGAAAATCGAAGTCAGTCGTGATGGCAAGACCTTGTGTACCCGACCTTTCGAACCTGACTTTGCCAACAAAAATTACTTGAGATCGTACTTGTCCCTGTGCGAAGCCACCGGTCAGTTAGGAACCAACACCAGTCACGGCATTGAGTACGAGGATTACGCAGGAGGCTATGCTTTGTGGGCTTTCGATTTCACTCCAGACCAAGGCAGCGACGAGGGACATTTCCACCCTATAAAATCCGGCCAGATTCGTGTGGAACTTCAGTTTGCAAATCCTCTGCCAGAGACAGTGAACGTCATCCTGTATGCAGAATTCGATAATACGATAGAAATCAACAGTTTGAGAGAAGTCATCCTAGATTACTAGAAACCATGGAAGACTGTTATCCCTCTTTACCTAGTGGAGAAACTTTGGACATGGAATGTAAGGAGACTGCAGAAAAAGAAGAAGAAGTGATCATGATGAAGTCGAGATGGCCAGAACAAGAAGCCCATTTAGTCTCCTGTTTTGCCAAACACTTGGTCGACAAAATAACAGAATTGATCAAGAAAAATTGCTATGGATGTCAAAACGATCATCCCAGTCAAATTCAACACGATAAATGCCTGATGTTGAGTCAAGAAGAAAAATTGGACGAGTATCTGGACGAAGCTTGGAGTCTCATCTCGGACAAAGACGTGTTGCACCAGTGGTATAAAGACTTGCGTGAACATTCTTGTCCACCATTAACCACACAAGAGATCCATCGTATCGAAGCTCTCCTGAATCAGAGCGAGGAAACAGAACGAATAACCGTTTATTCGTCAGACATTTTCAAGCAAAAAGTCAGGATCGAATTGACGACTTATTATTACCTGTGAAGAAGAAAAAAACCACACAAATGGATACCTGGGAACTTTATTACCTTTTGAACCACAGTTCGTATACGGCTTCTTGGAATCCTGTCGTCTGTGCTAAAGATGAACTCCCTCATCGCAAACCTAAAGACCATCAAGCTTACGTGATCAACACGGACGACAGTCATCTCCCAGGAACCCACTGGGTAGCCGTCTACTTTCCTCAAGAAGGATGTGTGGAATATTTCGATTCGTACGGATGCCCCCTTTGGAAGACGATATCATTGACTTTATGAGAAGAAATGCTCAGACCACCCAATTCAATAATGTGAAATTACAAGGCACAGATTCCTTGGTGTGTGGACAGTACTGTGTGTATTTTCTGCATCATCGCAGCCTGGGCTATTCCTTAGAACATTTAGTGACTCATTTTGATCCTCGTTCTTCTTCTAGAAACGATGTGAAAGTAGATCGATGGTTTTGTGACCATTATGCTTATCTTTTGTCTCAAGCTAGGAAACGTAGTGTCCATCAATGGCCTAATGATTTCCAACAGTGGAAATCACAATTTCATTCACAACGTTGTCAGCCCTGTTTAAAGTAGATGGTCAATTGAGAAAAAAATGTTAGCCATTAGATAAAATTGTTTGATGTTATAGTGTTGGATTATTGTTAAAAATGTTAGAGTTGTTGTTTAGTGTTAAGTGATTTTTGAATAAAAAATGTTGTGTTTTGAAAAAAAATGCCTTTGTCTTTTGTTTAGCTATAAGAATGTTGGATTGATGCTCTTTGATTTCTTACTATCCCTCTCATGACACTCACTGAACGTTGCAACTCGAAAACCGTGTGGGGGATGTTTTCCTTCACGTCCGCGCTTTGACTTTAAGAACCGGGTTGTTTCCAGTCTAACCATCCATTGTCGACTCATCCTCCTACGAAGATGTGCTCCAAACTAGCTAAACTCAACGAAGCCTACGTGAATTTGCATAGGGTCAGACACAGTCTGATACCGAAGCCAGAAGAAATAGAGAATGTGAGAATGTTAAAAATCACTGAAGACCTGATAGAAGAGCTCTTCAGAGAAGAAATGAACAGAGAAAAAGAAGAATGGACAGAGAAGCACAGACTTCAGAGACATCAGCAACAGCAGCAACAACAGCAACAACAACAACAACAGCAGCAGCAACCTGAAGCTGACAGAGGCTTTGTCGATTGTCGTATAGACACCAAAGAGTTCTTCTTCTCTTTCCGAAGAAGCAGACCTATCGCCAGAAAGTCTATCCTCAGAGGACATCGCATTCTTAGAAACTAAAAAAGAATGCCATAGCAAACAAAAAAAACAGCCCTTTTCAGGGCTACCCAATACTCTAGAAAAGAAATAACGATCGATTTGCCAATGTGTGTAGGTAGAGTAGTGTGAAAATAAACACTAACTCTTATTTAAAAAATGTGAGGGTATGTGTTTATGTTAGTAAGTGCTTAAGTAAGTTGGTATGGATAGTAGATTAAAATGATGTCTTTTTTTTTTTGGTGTTTGAGGTGTATATTTGGAGTTAGATTGGATTGCTTTGCGTATGTGGATAGTCTATTGAAGTGATTTATAAAAAATTTTAAAATAATGATGGGTAGCATAAAAAGTGAGTGAGTGTTTCTTTTAGGTCCGCGCGTTGTTGTTTTTTTGGTCATGATCTAAGTAAGATCAATTTTATGCTTTTAGGGGATGTTTTCCATCACGTCCACGCTTTCTGTATAAATTGAAACTCGCTCGGCAGTCTAGCTACCCTTGTTGATTGATCAACACAAGAATGAATAGCAGAATTGTGAAACTGTTAGAACTCCAGATGCACCTGGAATAGGCCAGGCGCATAGTAAATGAACTATTAGCGGAGGCTATCGTAGAAGAAACAAGAATAAAGAAGGAAGAGGAGGAGAGAAGAGAGAGGGAAGAAGAGGAAAAGAAAATAGAAGAGAGGATGTCTTACAATATTCCCGAAACAGAGGATTGGGGTGCTGAAGCGAATCATCCCGCCTCTGCACTCTCAAGACAAAAAGTAAAAAGAGACTGGAGTCAAAGATGCGTGTGTGGCGCCAGGCCAGGAAGGTGCAACCATTAGATAGGTGCATCTGGAGTTCAAAAAACAGCCCTTTTGAGGGCTACCCAATACTCTAGAAAAGAA
This sequence comes from Sinohyriopsis cumingii, assembly GCA_028554795.2. Taxonomy (NCBI): domain Eukaryota; kingdom Metazoa; phylum Mollusca; class Bivalvia; order Unionida; family Unionidae; genus Sinohyriopsis; species Sinohyriopsis cumingii. The sequence goes on along the minus strand of CM068837.1, from coordinate 35,560,091 downwards.
ATAACTATTAATTTGCCAATGTGTGTAGGTAGAGTAGTGTGAATATAAACACTAACTCTTTTTTCATTGTGTGAGGGTATGTGTTGGTGTGTTAGTGTTTATAAGAGCTCAGGTATGTTTGTGTGAATAGTAGATTATGGGTTTATTTATTGTTTCTTAGCGTATGTGAAGAGTATAGTTAGGGTTTTATTATATGAAATGAGAAAGTAGGGGATGTTTTCCTTCACGTCTGCGCGTTGTTGGGTCATGATCTAGGTAAGATCAATTTTATGTTTTAGGGGGATGTTTTCCTTCACGTACGCGCTTTCAGTATAAAACTAACAGTGTTGGCCATTGGAGCCCATTCTACGGAATAAGTAAACAAGAAGATGCCAGCAGCTTCAGCTTTATACAACGATCTTATGGGAAGTTGGGTATTGGATGGTGGATGGATTGAGTGTAGTAGAAAGGGTTGAACAGGAATGGAGGTATGCAGTGAAAAAAGACTTCGTCTCAAGACAAGTAACCAGCCTCCACTTATCCGTAAATATTGTAAAAGAAATGATAGAGGATGAGGAGAAGAGAATCAGAGGTTTAATTAACCCACCGTATGTCAAAGTGGGTAAGTTAAAAGAAGCGATAGATCATGTGACGAGTGCAAGGTGCTTTCTAGAAGACATTGTAGAATGGACAGATTGGTGTTTCGCGAAGTGGGGGTTAGAAAAACTTAAGAAAGCTGAAGAACTAATGAGGAATGTGCTGACCGAAGAGGTCAAGAAGATCAAAGAAAAGTGGTCAAAGGAAAGAAAAGAAGAAGAAAATAGAAAAAAAAAGGATGAATTCGAAAAACTGAACACAAACTGGATGAAAATCCAAGAGAAGTTCCGGGCCATGGGCCACCCGGACTGGCTGCCGGAAACAGAAAAGAAAAAGAAGAAAGGAATGATGGACAAAATAAGAGGATGGTGGAAGAAGTTAAGAAGTTAAAAGAAGAAGAAGAAAAACCCAAAGGCCCTTTTCAGGGCCAGCCATATTTCTCGAAAAGAGATAGCCTTTCCATTGCCTACCCCTTTTTTATTTTATTTTATTTTATTTTATTTTTTTTTTAAAAAAAAATCCCATGTTCAATTCCCCTTGACGCTATAAAGGTCCACTTTAGTGAAGGCCCTTGACGCTATAAAGGCCCACCCTGTTTAATTTCCTTTGACGCTAAACTGCCCCACGATTTTTTTTTCTCCATGTTAATTTCCCTTGACGGTAATCTGACCCACGATTTTTCTCCATGTTAAATTTCCCTTGACGGTAATCTTGCCCAGGGGTGTTTTTAATGCTAATTCCCATTGACGGTAAAGTGCCCCCCTTCACTACTTATGTCATTCGGAGCCAGGTTTCCCTCCCTATCTACATTGTCTCCCACCCAATTAAAATCACCCCCTATTATAATATTCCCTATAGCATATTTTTCTATATATTTATTTAGATGTTCTAAATATTCTTTCTTCTGTTCCCTGTTAGCAGGCATATATATATTAATTATGTTTATTTCTTCCACTATGATATGCATCATTCTACCTTTAAAAACCCCTCCTACTTCTATTCTATCCCATGATAATCCCTTTTTATTTTTAATTAACATTGCCACCCCCCCTTTAATGTCTGTATTAATATAATCACTAGTTATTAAAATCCCGTCTAAATGACTTTCAATTGCTACTTTTATATTGTCTTTAAATCCATTGTGCGTTTCGTGTATCATCAATATGTCATAGTTTAAGTCTTTTGGGAATTTGTATACCTTTTATCTATTAATACCGTTTACATTAACTGACAGGAGTTGCAAGTTTGTTCCTTCCATTCCTGCCTCTTACCAGGGTGTTGTTTTTGTTTACATTAATTACCTGTTTAAATTTGATTTTATATTAAATATTATTATGTGTTTAGTTGTGAATCTTCTGGAGGGGCACTGGTTTCTCTACCCCCCACTGATGAAAGTGTATTACTTTGGGTTTCTAAGGTGCTTGTAACTGTCGATTGAATTGTGCTTTCCGTTTCTGTCTAACTCGTTTGTCTAGATTCTATTGTTGTTCCGGTTTCATCCTCAAGTTCTGCGTCGTTTTCTGTGTCCGGTTCTGACTCCGTTTACCCCTCACTCCCGTCTTCCTGTTCTTTTCCTTGTAATTGTTGTGTTTCTGTTTCTGCTGTTTTCCTTCCCTGTTTATTCTTTTTCCGTCTTGACAGTGGTTTCTCCTGGGGTGATATAACATCTGCACTCCTTTTTTCTCTCCTCCTCCTGGGCATCGGTGTCGATGTCAATGGGGTCTCTATCTGCGAGTTTTCTCCTGATTGTTGGTTTTCTTCTTCTAGTACGTCAAATCTGTTTTTTGTCGTTATCTCCTCTTCGTTCTGCACGATGGATCTTGCAGTTTTATTGGGACTCAGATACCCTTCCCACTCTAGGGTATTGTGCCCTTCTATCTTAGTTACATCCAGGTCAGGTAAGGTTTGTATCCTTTCTTCTCTTTCCTTTTCCTCCCTGACTTGTTTTATCAGGGTTAGGACCTCTGCCTGTTGCTGCTGTAATTTTTGTTGTTGTTGTTGTTGTTGCTGTTGCCTCTGCTGGGATGTAGGTCTCTCTGCCGCTTTGCTGGCATAGGTTTGTTCTTGTGGGCTTGCTCCTATTCCGTTACAGTCTCTGGGGCCATGCCCTTTTTGGTGGCACAGGGGGTAAACTCTATCCTGCTCGCTCCCCCTGTACCATGTTTTCAGACGAAATCCCAACACGTAAAAGAAAATTGGGATTTTCTTCGCCTCCTCCCTGCTAACGTATAACAGTCTGTTCCCATACTTTATGGGGGCGAATCCCCAGACTGTTGCCATCTTGTGGGTCACTACTGTCACCCCTGTCTTTTTCTTTAGCTTTTCCACAAGCTCCCGGCTATCCACTTCCATGGGGAGCCCCATCACGTGTACTTCCGTCAGTCTCTGCTCTATGGTTCTTATGAAGGGTTCCGTTTTATAGACTCTTGCTGTTATCCCTTTTATGCTTAGGTCTTCTTCTTTTAGCAGCGACACCCCCCCCCTTAGGGTAAATCACATACTTATTAAGGCCTCCATTCTGCAGTGCTTCAATTTTGCCTATATCCACTCCACAGGTGTGCAGTCCCATCAGGACTTCACTTTGCCGTGGTGGGTTGGTGGCAAATTCAAAATCAATTGTCTGACACCCAGCCAGGTGATTGACAATCATCCTATTTTCCTCGTATACTGTGTGAAAGTACTGTCGGATTTTGGATCTGCCTGGGCCGGTTTGTTCCTCATCTTGATCCATTTTTTCTCTTCTTTGACTCAAATTGTTATGTGTGGAAAGCACAATTCTCTTACTGTGAGATAACTCTCTATTAGTTTTATTGCAATTCAAGCCGGTCAACCCCCTCTACTTTTAGCTAACTCTTATAGTGTTACTACAAATACAATGATCTATGAGTACATGAAGTGCAAACAAAATGCTGTTTGCCACAGAGAATTGTGAAATCAGCTCACTCTGTCGCACAACTCCCAGCCGGGATAATATATATGCAACAGGACGGAATGGTTGAGAATGTTATGATTATACAAATAAATCTTAAATATGTATTAGTACAACTGACTAATTAACCCTTTCTACCTCTCCTTATCGTTCAATCTATGGTAATTCCTTGCTTTGTACGCGCCGATAAACCAACAGACTGTACTTCTCAAGAAGGAGTATAAGAATCTAAGATTTTCACGCCAATAACGAATGGCTATTCGGAGTTACGCTAACCTCCACTCTGGGTAATTTCTCTCAGCGAACTAACTCTTGCCGGAAGACGCGGGGATATCATTCTACCCAAATCAAGGTCTCTCCCCTATCTCGATTCTGATTGGGTGGCGCTGTGCCCCTGTCCAATCGTCTTAGCGGCCAGTTCAACCTGTCTGTCTGTTTGCAAAGGTGATAATTGGCTATCGGGCGGCCTCGCAACTCCTATGTCCGGCTCTTCAATTCTAGCCACAACAATTTTATGTAACGGATTAGTGCTAGCCTTCGGCAATGTTTGACATCAAACAATGGCCTGTCAGAATTACTTTGATTATACATGTTTCAACTGGGCTATTCTGGGTTGGGGTAAACATGACAATATTTTAGATACTATCGGCTTCCTGTATTATCATATTAACAACAGCCGATAAACACCGGTTCATCACGCAAAAGATTGATCACATTTTTTAAAGAAATCCACGTGGCTTATCATTATCAGCAAGTTCATTTTTTCCAAACTCACCTGTTAAAGAAATCTCAGTGACAATACTATTAACAATAATCTTCTAGCCACCTTAAAAATTGGCGACATGCACATAAACTATGTTTGACAACCAACTTTGTTTCCTCAAAAGAATTTGAATAAACTTACTTGATCCAATAATCTGCAAAACCAGTAAGTATTCCATCGTCTCTTGTAATTATCTCACAAATAATCACAAACACCGCTTGTGTGTGTGTAAATGTTCTGTTGTTTGATCAGGTTTTTGTTGTTGTTTTTGTTGTTTGTTTTTTGTTTATTTAAATATGACAATCCATGATGAGCCCTTCTTTTTGGTGGCCGGCTAGTCATTAAGGACAAATGCACACAAAACACACCTGTCAAAATATCTCACGAATTATATTATTAAAGGTTATTACTTAATAAAACAATAACCTTGAAAACCGTGAAATGCGTCTAAACAATCTCTGATAAGCCAATTTGTAAAAGTCTGCATGTTTGGCACTCTATAAAGAGTTATGTAATTGGATAATAGGGTACCTAAAAGTTCCAACTAAAGGTGTTTATATATTTACTGTGGTGAGATTAAAAATCGCAAAACATAGAGCATCACCCTCCCTCCCCTTTCTCTTCACCTAGTTTTTACCTCACCCGTGAAAAATCACCTTACAAAACGAAGCTTGCCCTAAATGAATTTCAACTTGCCAAGGGACGTCGGGCAAGTGGATTTGTGAAGCTATTTTTTATGAGTTCCTTTATTACAACATACCACATAAATTAAGTAGTTAGATATTGACGGTCTTAAATCTCTTGACTTTGAAAATAATTTTTAAAAAAAATCTTGTATATATAAATGTGTACATTTCTGGAAAACTTGTATTTTTCTTAACAGCAAACTACACACCAGATCCCTCCACAAAATTAGTATCCCAGGGCTGTGTAACATTGTTCAAACGAAAATTTAACATCTCATATCTCCACTCATTTTGTCCTATAAAACCCTCTCAGATCTTTAGATCATAGTTTTATCTAAGTATTGGACCTTAAAAAAAGAATGTAATAACAATAATTACACCCAGATTCCAATATACCACATTGTAATTTATTCATCGTGCATAGAAAAATATATAGACAAACTGGCAACAACAGAAATAATAGCACAAAGCTTTAGTCACGAATCTGCGGTATTAAAACTATGTAACAGAAATGAAGCGAAAGCAACAATTTAAATAAAATTCAAACAAATGGATTTTTTATTTCGCTAAAATATAAATAGAAATTTCAAAAGACACTTGCACTATTGTGAATTAAATAAATCCCAAAATAACCCTAAATCTCATATCAGAAGTCCAAAATTATTGAATGTTCCGAATGCATCGAAACATTTTCAGTGTCTTGATGTATAACAATATAATCCATGATGTCTTTTAGCTACTTCTCAATAATCCCAAAAGTAGTGTTTTATAAAAAAAAGGCAATGAGCACATTGTAATTCCAATTCTCTTGGCATCCGTCCGTCTGCGGGAGACGATGGCGTAGCTCAAAAGTAAGCTTTTGTTTATCCTTCTTTCTAGCTCTCTTTTCAGCTTGTTTTATTTTTCTCTCTTCCTCTGCGTTTTGAACTCCCTGCCTGACAGCTAGACGCCAGCTGGAACGGTTGTTTGTACAGCTCTCCAAGTCGTTGACATTGATGTTTGCCGTCTTCATATCCTTCTTGCAGACATCTTTGTAGCGCAGATGTGGTCGTCCAGTTGGTCGTGCACCTTCTGCTAACTCCCCATATAACACGTCCTTGGGAATGCAGCCTGGGTCCATTCTCTTGACATGGCCAAGCCAGCGAAGGCGCCTCTCGCTGAGAATGGAGAACATGCTGTTCATGTTGGCGCGTTCTAGAACATCTGTGTTGGGTACTTTGTCCTGCCATGGATGTGCAGAATGCGCCGCAGACATCTCAGGTGGAAGCTGTTGAGTTTCCTCTCGTGTCTTGCATAGGTGGTCCATGTTTCGTTGCTGTAGAGAAGTGAACTGAGCACGCAGGCTTGGTAGACACGCAGTTTGGTCTTTTCTGTGAGGTTGGGGTTGTTCCAAACCCTCTGATTAAGTCTGGTCATCACTGCTGCTGCCTTGGCAATCCTGTCATTAACCTCAGAATCAATGGAGAGTGAGCTGGAGATGTTAGACCCGAGGTATGTGAAGTTCTCGACAACTTCCAAGTTGTACCCATCGATGGTGACAGAGGGAGGGGAGTCTGCGTCCTGCGCCATGACGTTTGTTTTCTTCAAACTGATGGTCAGTCCAAATTCCTTACAAGCATGGGAGAGGCGGCATACCAGCTGCTGTATTCCATCTTCCGTGTGTGATGTCAAGGCTGCATCGTCGGCGAAGAGCAATTCGCGGATGAGTACCTCTGTGACTTTATTCTTAGCACGGAGACGGGCGATGTTGAACAGCTTGCCGTCAGCCCTGGTATGGATGTACACTCCCTCGCTGCATTCCTTGAATGCGTACTGGAGAAGCATGGAGAAGAAGATGGCAAAGAGCGTCGGCGCAAGGACACAGCCTTGTTTGACTCCGCTGACGTCTGGGAATGCTTCAGATGTTGCGCCATTGAAGCACACTGTGCTGTTCATGTTCTCGTGGAACGACATGATGACAGCAAGCAGACGTGGAGGGCAGCCGATCTTCTGCAGGAGTCTGAAGAGTCCACTCCGACTAACCAGGTCAAACGCCTTCGTCAGGTCTATGAAGGCAATGTAGAGGGGCATCTGCTGCTCGCGACACTTCTCCTGCAGCTGACGTAGTGAGAAGATCATGTCTTCAGTTGACCTGCCGGCTCGAAATCCACACTGTGACTCTAGGTAGACGCGAGAGGCTAGGATCTGCAAGCGCGCCGAGGCAACACGGGCGAAAGCCTTTCCGACGATGCTGAGGAGGGAGATGCCCTGATAGTTGTTGCAGTCGCTACGGTCTCCTTTGTTTTTGTACAAAGTGACGATGTTGGCGTCACACATGTCCTGTGGGATGTATCCCTGTTCCCAGCAAAGGCAGAGGAGTATGTGTAGGGGCTGGAGCAGTGCGGGTTTCCGCTCTTGAGGACTTCAGGCGGAATGCCATCGCTTCCAGAAGCCTTCCCACAGGCAAGGCAATCGATGGCTTTTCCAAGCTTTTCCAGGGTGGGCTGTGTGTCTAGCTCCTCCATGACAGGCAGGTCTGGAATGGCGTCCAGGGCAGTTCCAGTGACATTGTTTTGGGTTTACTATAGCTCGAGATAGAGCTCAACCCATCGCTGCAGTTGTTTCCCCTGGTCTCTGATGACTTCACCCGTCTTGGACTTGAGGGGGGGGCGGTCTTGTAGCTGGGGGGGGGGCCTGTCGCCTTTTTGATACCCTCATACATTCCTCTTGTATCCCCGGTGTCGGCAACTGTCTGCATACTGTTGCAAAGGTTCAGCCAGTAGGTGTTGGCACATCGGCGGGCGGTCATCTGGGCGTTGTTCCTTGCAATCCTGAGGGCTTGTAGTGTTCTGGGGCTAGGTGCAGCCTTGTATGCCAGGAGTGCTTTCATCTTTGCCTCAGTCACGGGCTTCATCACCTCCCAGTTTGCCTCATACCAGTCGACATTCTTTCGCTCTATCTTCCCGTAAGCTGTGATGGCTGAATTGTAGACAGAGTCACGGATATGGGACCAATTGGAGTCAATGGTGTCATCACGTGTCACTTTGGTGAGGGCTTCATTCAGTTTGCTGATGAACTGCTGTGTTTTCTCTGTGTTGCTTGCACAGCAGGTGTTGATGCGTGGGTGACCCTTCTTCTTGGCGTGGTGCAGCTTCTTGGGTAATATTCGCACCTTGCTGGCCAAGAAAGAATGGTCCGTGTCGCAATCGGCACTGTGGTAGCTGCGGGTGAGGAGAACACTGGCCAGTTCTGCACGCCTGGTGATGACGAGGTCTAGCTGGTGCCAGTGGCGTGAACATGGGTGTCTCCACGACACCTGGTGGATCTCCTTGCATTTGAAGAAAGTGTTGGTCACACATAGGCTGTGGGAGCAGCACATCTCCAGCAGTCCAGTAATTCCAATTAATAATTTGAATAAATAATTGCTCTCAAACTTTATCAGAATATCTGCAAACTCTGATCATATATTCACATAAAGACCGATATGAAACAAGAATGAATAATTGTTTACCAAATTCCCGTTTATATCCAGATTGTCACGTGACCTACTAGGGCACATACTCTTTTGAAAACCAATCATTTGGAATGGAAAATTTTGCTAACTCGTAAACAGGGTCAGGTTTAGAACCTAAGTTTAAGTAAACATCTTATTACTTCTTATAAGTGTGAAAAATCAAGGTAGGCATTACATATTTTTTTTTAGGTACAGAATATAAATTAAATATCTATTAAACCTCCCCTCAGAAGGACGACTGGTTTATAAAATAATGCTTTCGTTTACATATTAGCCAAATATACACGTGATATTATAATAATTAAAATTACATAGGACGTTGTCTTATGAATGACACAAAATATACATAAAGCATTATAGTACTTCTATACACACGAGAAGGCATCTGAAATTACATTACATATTCCACTTATTTGTCTAATGTCAATGTTGCATTCCTGTTGCATGAGACTTTGTCTAAGCAAGTTTTGATTTTAGTTTTTCATCTTGTTAATGAAAGTAAGGTGGTTGTGATCACTAAATACAATAATCGGAGAAGGAGTTGAACCAATAAACACTTCAAACTGCCACTAAGCCGATATTAAAAGCCAAACATATCTTCCCAAATGTGAAATAACTTCTCTGGTGCTTGTTTCATTGTTTTAGAAGAAGAAAAAAAAACACTGGATTATCCACACCATTTTTATTCTGACCAATACTCGACCAACCCCGTCATCATATGCATCAACAGACATTTTAAATAATTGACTAACATTTGGAGCCGAAAGAACTGGTGCACCTTTATGCGTGGCCTTTAATTTGTCAAAAATTATATGACATTTGTGAGACTAATGAAACTTGGATTTCTTATTCAATAAATTTGTCAGAGGCTCGGCAATACTGAAGAAAGTTAAGCAAAACGTCCGATAATATCCAGACATAACCAAACATAGTATCAGTTACTTTTTACTGATAGGCGCAGGGAATTCAGAAATAGCCTTTACCTTAACTTCCACCTGTTTAACTTGTCCTTATCTGACAATATATTCTAAAAATCCGACACATGCACGGCAAAACTCAATTAACAGTCAGATTTGCATGACGGAGTCAATCAACGAATTTCCGAAAGGCTTCCAAGTGATATTTTTGTGTATCGTTGTAAATGATGACAGCATTGATGGATGCGTCACAATTATCTGGACCAGATGTTATGATGTTCATCAAGTGCTGAATGTTGAATGTCCATCCATCTCGAGTTAGTAATACTGAAATTTCCTTTTCTCTTTCTTTGAGTGAAATTGCTAGAATCCTTTTATTAGGACAAACTTCGAGATATAGTTTGCATTTTCAATTTGTCAATGCATTCATCTCTTCCTAGCTATGTTAATGAATCTGTTTTATTGACACTGTTGACTATAATCAGTGCATATACGGAATATATTTTTTGGTTTAGACACAAGAATACATTGTCAATTCTATTTACTTCTATTTGGCCCTGTCAAATCATTCTTCAGTAAAAACTGAATTTCCTTTTTCAAACATTCCTACTAGAGGGAATCCATCATGTAGTGATGCTGCTTCACCAGTGTAGAATTTACAACTTCAGCGTCATGATAGATTACATTTGTTTGTGCAGAAACAAAAAGAAACACGTGCTCATATTCACTTAATAGCTGTCTTAGTTCATTTCTTTCCTGTTATTGTAGATGTGAAAAGTCCTGGTCCAGATTATTTTTTATTTCTGAATTCAGAAGGTTAGTTAAACCAGAGTTACTAAGTCAGATTGCATTCTACATCCTCACTACGTAGGACAGGTACATCTAAATTGATTGAATAATTAGTCGGGCTAGCCCTTTCTAAATACTTCTTTAACATATTTCTATGACAAAGTTGTTTCTGTTTCTGCCTTCCAGGAATGTTGGAGATATAATTTAAGTCAGTTATTTTCGTTTCATTGTGTAAGTACCATACAGTTTAGCCCAAAGAGGATTTTGATGTATGGGCAAGAAAGCCAGAACTCTTTCACCTGGCTGAAAACTCCTTTCCTGTGATACATTATTTCATTTGTGTCTTTGTAGAGTAATGATTAGTTCATGCAATTTCACAAGCAATTGACTGCTTTTATTTGAAATCAGAGACATAGTCAAGAAGACCAATATTGAAATCTTCATTTGAAAAAAGTTTTTGTTTTAATAAACTCGATGCTCCATGAGCACTTTGTCCAAAAGCCAATTCGAAAGGCCTAAACCCTAATGCCTCTAGAACTGTTTCCCTAAAAGAAAAACACCAGCAAATGAATGCCGGCATCCTAATCAGTTACTGTATCAAAATAATATGACCGAATCATGTTCCTCAAAATCTGATGAAATCGTTTCAAATCTCTTTGACTTTCAAGGTAATAGCCAGAAGATTTGTGCTGCTGGATGCCTAATTCATATATAACTTGCTTGAAAACTCTTCAAGATACATTCCTTAACCATGTCAAAATCAACACTGTTTTGTACCTACAGTGAAGTGTAGACTTCATACGCTTTGCCAATAATTTATATTTTGTGATAATTAAGTACAAATTTTCTCTTGCCATTTTAAGTTTTCAGCAATTTTTCAAAGTGTAGAAAGCATTTATATACCACATTGTCGGCCAATTATGTGCGTCGGTTAATTCTGCGCAACGGTACATCATTTCTGTAAACATCGGATCCCGTGTTATTTTGTGTTAAAAATCCATTTCGTATCCATAAAGAACAGTCGTACTTTAATTAAGAAACGTGATATTCATAAACTGAACAAAAATATCCCATATTTCGACTCGAAATGTATATGAAAATGTGATTTCTAAATGTCAACATGAAGACCCACTACATGACCTTCTTGAAGCTGTAACCCAGAAAATCCTATTTACTATGTATCTTTTAGAATCATACAAATAAATACATTATTTGAAATATGGAAATGTATACCTTAAAATAATTCTGCATTTTAATCCAAGTTTCCAATTTTGCAGGAAGTTGTCCCACACGTACAAAATCGTCTGCTACCCAAAGTGTCAACTTGCCGCTAGAACGGGATTCTCAAGAATTCCTTGGCTTATAGTCTGTTTCTAAATTCTTGAATAATTTTTCATAATAAAAAGACGTTGTAAACACATTTAACCCTATTCATTGTTGTTCCTCTTTAACATAATAGCTTATTTTTTTTGTATTATAAAATGTTGAACTTTACTAATTATTTTACAAGATCGGTTGAATTGGCTTAATATCGCTTGCCATTTATTGCATTGTTACGTTGAATTTTGTAAAACCAGCTGTAAACCTGACCTAATTACTGGACTGAACTGCTGACAGAACAGTCCAAAATAATGTATTTCATTTATATAGCCCAATGGATAAATTTTACATCTTTTCAAAGCTGTGCGCAGATTTAGCCAACATATCGCGAGTCACGAAAACACGGGGTTGGTATCCCGTGTGTTCAAAATTAATATTATTTTGAACAGAATATTCTGGTGGCAATTGCCTCTTTTCAAATGGTAAGCATTGCAGTAATTTATTTTCGTCAATCGGTCGTATTCGGTATGCTTTTTGTTTTAGTATTGGTGACGGAAACCTTAGGTGCGCAGAAATGCCACAACATCATTGTATTTCTGTTACTAACCAAACATCTTTAATGTAACATTAAAACCGGAACTTGTATGCAAAGAGCAGAAAGCGTTCTGCTTGCCAGTTTTAGTTCTCTTAATCTATGTTGCATTTCTCTTTCTTCTCTCTTGATTTGCAGTTGTATTTTCCTCTTTTTGTTCTTTCTTTGCATTTGTTTCTCTTTCTCTCTGTATCTGCAATTGCTTTATCTCTCTATGTATTTGCGTTTTATTTTTCTCTCTGCATTTCCATCATTTCTTTCTGAAGCTGAAGCGTTCTTAATTCCAATTTAATTTTAACATTAATTCCTTTTAAAGTCCTATCAAGTCAGAGAAACATGTATTAATCATACCTGATAAATCTCTAGACTCCATTAAAAATAAACTTCAAACTGACCTCAACAATATATCAGTTTGGTGTCATCAAAAGATAATGCATATTAACAGCTCTAAAACGAAATGTATGACAATTGGAACAAGGCAGCGTCTATCCACTAACATGGATTTACTTCTAACTCAAAATGGCTTAGATGTATCTATTGTCAAAAATCAAAAACTTCTTGGTATCTACATTGATCAACACCTCAGCTGGAATGCGCATATCGATCACTTATGTGCAATGGTAGTCAAAAGAATAACTCTATTAAAATTGCTTTCAAAATTTCTACCTCCACAATCACTTAAAATTTATTTTTCGGGTTATATACTACCACTGATAGATTACGGCTGTACCATATGGGGAAACACATCAAATTATAATCTGTCCAAAATTGATAGACTCCAGAAAAGGGCAGCCCGAATAATACTGAAACTTCCTGTTATGACTCCCTCAAATGTTTTGTTTTCACGTCTGAAATGGCTACCTATACAAAAACGTATTCTTTATTTTAAAGGAATCATGACATACAAGTCTTTAAACGGTCTTTCTCCAGATTATATCTCTGACATAATTGAACTAAGATCATCAAATACTGAGCGTAATCTCCAATCGACGATAAACAACGATCTCCAGATTCCTTGGTCGAAAACCAATCATTACAAAAGCTCATTTTCTGTATCAGCACCTACTGTATGGAATTCCTTACCAATGAAGATACGTAATTCAACATCCCTTGCTTCTTTTAAATTATCATTAAAGAAATTCTTTCTAGACCAGCTGGAATGATATATTAAAAGCTCTGAATAGCAAACTTTAAAATCATATCCATAATTGATATATATTTGTATGTTTCCCAGTATAGTCACACATAGTCAAATGAGTGTGCGACGATATATGGTTATGTGCATGAACTTCTATTGTTATTATTTTATTACACAAACTGAGGACAACATGGCAGATGGGTCAGTCATGACCAAATGTGTTATCCTCGTTAAAGATAGTTTATTATTATTATTATTATTATACCCAATCCACTATCATCCAACAATTTCCTTCCTCAACAAATACTGAACCAAACTATTCTTTATTTCTTGATTGTTAAAGATGATTTTACTTCTAAACTAATATGCTATTGGAATGCGTACGTTATTCAGAGACTCTGACACTTTCTGGGTAGGATTTGGAAAAAATTCACAACATTAGATTAAGGTATGAATGTTAAAGATATTCTAAAAAATGTATACAATTAAATGTTTACCAGTGACAATGAAAATTCCAATAAAATGTCAATTTACATTATAAAGACAATATTCTCTACAAACAATTGTTTTTATCAGTGTGCTGTAATTGGTAGAAAAGATCTAAAACATCACCATGGTTAAGGTCAGGGACCTAGGTTTATATATATATATATATATATATATATATATATATATATATATATATATATATAAACCTAGGTCCATGAGCTTATATATATATATATTAGTGTTCTAAAATTGTTATTGTACAGGGATAAGAAATGTGGAGAAAAAAAATATTTAAAACGGTCAATACCCAACTAGTTGCACATACCATGTGACTTTAATATTTATGTTTTTTTTTTGTTTCTTAAAAGGTCTGCATGATCGAATTTCCACGAATGATATACATCATTATTATACTTTCTCCTGTATCATTCACATAGAAAACTACCGCCACCGTTCATCGTTACTTTGTGCTGAAATTGTACATGACCGTTTTGCTCTGATACATGAACTCGTGTGTGGAATACTCTGCAGAAAACCAATGTTTTATCAACCTTCTCTTAGCTTTCTTTGCATCATGCGTTTGTGTTTGTTATTCAATCCAAATGTGCTTTTATTGTCAGTTCCCATGGATCAAATATATACATTCTCCACAGTATATGGGAAGTCTTCAGGAATGTGTAGGGTCCACAGATCAAATATGATAACATTTTTACATCACTGTTCCAGATAACATTGTCAGTCTGCAGGAATGTGGTTGGATGAAATATCATCATATTGGTACATCGATCGACCAAAATCACAGAAATTCTTCAGGAATATGTAGGGTCACCAGATGAAATTGCTTCACAACTGTGAAGGCTCAACAGCTGAACAGACTGAAAATTTGTGGAAGGTCAACAAATGTAACCTGGAACAGGCTTCAGAAATGTAGACGGTAAATAGATGCAGTACGGGACGGCCTTCACAAATGTGGATAGCCTATATATGCAATGTGGGACCGATTTCAGAAATGCGGAGGGTCGACGGATGCAGTATGAGACAGTCTTTAGAAATGTGGAGGAACAACAGATGAAAATTAATCTGTATCATATGTTTGTTACATCAGTTTACCGCAGAACCTGTAAAGTCTTCGGGTATGTGTGTGTGTGTGTGTGTGGGGGGGGGGGGTCAAAGGATAAATGTTATTTTAAATAAATGTTGCATTAGACGTTACTTGTCCAAATTAACTTGTAAAATCTGGCGATCGAAAGAAGCAGTGACCTGAATGATGCAGGTTTGAATCCTACCCAGACAAAGCCGTGGTGTGTAAATGAATTAAAATACTTGACTTCAATGATCTTGAAATGATATACCTTTTCATTTGTTAAAAACTTAGTAATGAGTCAGTCTTACCAATCAGTTTGATAATGTAAGATATAAAACCCTAAATAAACACAGAGTTAATCATAGATAGATAGATAGATAGATAGATAGATAGATAGATGGATGGATGGATGGATGGACGGACGGACGGACGGATAGATAGATAGATAGATAGATAGATAGATATGTAAGCATTACCTTGTGGAAGAAAGCGGCTGACGTGAGGACAATGGAAGTCTTACAAGAATGAAACATGTTGTACTGCCATCTCTGACGTTTGGAGTCCCATGAATGAAATCTACCCGGATATCCCACGATCCTATCTCTCTCCTCTTGCCAAACTCTGGTACAATAGTAATGAGATATGAGATGTAAGCAACTCATCGCTACGAAATAAATATTTGCATGTCATGTCAATATCTATCTGTCTCTTTGTCTGTATTGTTGCCTATCTGCGTGTGTATGTTATAGTTGTCTTATTCATAATTCTAGTCATGAATTTTCTATTCTCATTGATGCAAGCTGTAAATGGCTGCTTGCAAGTGCTTAGATCTACTTTCCTTCTGCGTCACTGCATCTTGCAATTTGCTAACTACTGAATTGATTCTTTAGTTTGTCGTAGGGCAAATGCTATGTCAGTTATTACAAGTTGTAATATTCTATTAATAAACATGCTATATCGTAAGTTACACAGACTGCATATTCTAAACTCATGATTATAATGTAGCATCAATCACGCTGCAAGTTAGCATCACGGAAGTTAGCATCAAATAATGCCTCATTATGACAACGAATGGCGCCGTGACACGTCAGTTTATTGCAATACGACTACTTCCCTGATCCTAGTAGCAAGAGGTTATACCACATTACGGCATGTTTGTGCGTCTTCTTAAAAATATCATTCAAATAATATTACCGGATTACAGTCAGCATGAAATGTATACACTGGATGCAATTAAATGTATATTATATTATAGTATATTCCCGCTGACCCTTCCCACCCCATTTTTATTTGGATATTTTGTGGGTGTCATTTACCGTTACCGCACGGTGGCAGAACAGGGTAGCCGATTACAAGCAAGGTTTACGGTTCCAATTTGTTAATATATTCTCATTCACAATGTTATCAAGTGAGAGCGTTTATTATTTTAGAATGCAGTGCAAATTCTGCATTTTGTATCAGTAAAGACATAGTATGGTTTGAGCAAATTGCAGAAAACTGCACATCAAGGCTGTACTTTCTCTTTCTTGTTTATTCACGAGAGAGAGAGAGAGAGAGAGAGAGTAGATTATTGAGATGAAGATTCTGTTTATTCTCTCATCCGTATGAAATGAATATTTACTGTTAACCTGCAGTTTATATATATATATATATATATATATATATATATATATATATATATATATATATATATATATATATATATATATATAAAACGTTGTTACCGCTACCAGTAACCAGCTCATTTTGTTTGTATTATTACTGCTACAATACCGGACCAAACTTGCTTGATACATTTGGAATTAAATTAATGTAGCAGTTAAAAAGATTAATACAAATGTTTACATGTATGTTCATCAGATGTGATAGTTTTCTGTTAGAAGAGTAAGAACCCCCACCACATAATGTTTTAAAAACTTTTAAAGTTTTTAAGGCTACACATATATCTTGTCACACGTCAAATGGTAGGAAATCCCGATTAGAAGGATCTAAGGCACATCTGCAACCGGTTCGTACATTTGTCCATTTGACAAGCCATTTAGCAGAAAAATGGTATATTGTCGGTTCCTTACCTAATACCATGTTAAGCAGCCAGTATGTGTTGACCATTATGTGTGCATCCTTAAGATTTATATAGGCTATTCCTTTGAAGGATATTAAAGCAACAACTGTTCTAAAAATTTAGGCAATGTTTTTTAACACTTGTTTACCAACCCAAATCTGTCCAGCAATTTTATGTTTGATTATTTCCTACAACTTACACTTGAATTAAACAGTTTAAATTTGTCTACCTATCACCCTGAAAGCCATGGAGCTAGCACAAGATTGTCCGAAACATTCTCACCTACCCAGGATATATCTAGGCAATTAAATAAAATCAAACCAAATAAAAAGACAGTGATCAGTAAAATTTTACCTGTCATAATTTTCCAGTAAGATTAGTAGTTTTTTTTTTTATTCTCTTGTTGATTCTTGCTGAAGGAAAGTCCTTATGACTGTCCCAAAAACACGCACATAGACCCAGGATACATTTATACAATTACAATAAGTTAATGAAATATGCCGTTTTGTGTTCTCTCTCTCTCTCTCTCTGATCAAAAATAATTCACCAAAATAATTTTATTCTGCAAGAAGTACAGTTAATAAGATGAAATCATGCGTCACTACATTCATATTAAAAAAATTATTTTAAAGTTTTTTTTGTTTAATCTTTAATGTGACAAAGAGCAGCTGAATAATTATAACCTAAGGTGCTATTTTTGTACTTTTAAATTTCTTCGAGCAATTTTTTTATTAATTGGTTTGATAATGGTAAGAAATAAAATATATAAAAGTAAAATCACCTGCAACATTATGTGTTTTGTCTTTGATTTTGTCTACTTTTAGAGATAAAAGTGTTAAGATGCCAATATTTTTAAAGCTGTTTGTTTGTTTTGTATTTTTTAAAAAAAATCATCTAACGGTTGGGGTTCTGTACATTAACAATGCAAATTAAGTATCGGAAAACAAGCATACACTAAATCTAATTCTTCTAACCGCAATTAAACACTTTTATGATGATACCGAACATGATTTTCCACAGTTTGATTATTTCGGTTTTTGCGGCAAAATATGTTTCAAAGTGAATATTGTGATAAGAATAAGAAAACCTTTAGGAATGCTTAAATTTTTAATGTCGTTTTAACCTATAAACTTTATTTAAGAGTGCTATTGATGTTGTTCTGAAATATATTTTCGCCCTGGCATATGTACTATAGTATCACAGAAAAAGACGTCTGTGAAGTGCGTCAAAATGGGTGACGTACAATACGATCTTACAACTAGGGGTCGTCTGATGAAAGCTTTGAAAGAAGAGTACGATATTTATCGTTGTCATTTCTGATCCTTACTTTGTTAAAATAACTAATGTTTCCAAAGCAATGAGAGATCACTAAGAAGCAGATTGCTTAAACGATGAAAGTAAATACTTAAGTGCATCAAAACTTGGGTTGAAGAAGATGGATCACCATGTTGCAGTGTATATTTTTCTGTTTTCGAAAGAAGCTATAAATAACTTAGATCTTCGAGAAAGCAAATGGTTTTAGAGTCGATTAAAACTTCATTGCTTACACCTTAAAAAAAGGGACTGAAAGAGTTACAATATTTATCGACACAAAATAAATGCCGTAAAGCTAAGTGGGGAGCATTAATTATTTCTGGTAAAGTAAAAACTTGAGAAATTAAGAGCGCAGTCGGTTGGCATAATGCCATGCTAATCTCTAATATGCCATTATGACGACAGATGGCGACACGAGTTGGACAACAAAGACGATGCTGGTAAAACTTAGTATTGACATTTTTGCAAGGACAAATCTGTATGAAAACAGGAGTTGGAATGATGTAATTGTAATATGGCAAGTTTATAAATATAATATGTAAAACTTATATTAACTGACATAGCGTTTGCCAAACGACAAAATACAGAATCAGTTCAGTAGTTAGCAAACTGCAAGATACAATGACGCAGAAGCAAAGTAGATCTAAGCACTTACAAACAGCCATTTACGGCTTGCACTACTGAAGAATAGACAAGTCTTGACTAGAATTATGAATGTAGTACTTGCAATCAGCTATTAACAGTTGTGCAGAGGAAGTAGCACTCGTAAACTGCCACGTACAATTTGCATCAATGAAGAATACAAAAGACATGGATAGAATTATGAAAGTAGCACTTGCAAGCAGCTATTTACAATAATGCATCAATGAAGATTAAAAAATACACGCATATAATTATGGTGGTAATCTCCCTCCGTAGGATTGATAGATAGTGGACATTTCCCTATCCATGCAGAATTCATGTCTCATATGAGCTTAATAGATACAGCAGGACATGAGTATCTCAACGAGTTCACGTAAAGATTAAATATAATTCATCTTTTAAAATTCCATGGTTTCTTTGTTCAATTTATCTGTCAATATTTAACATAAAACAGTAGTTGTGGATATTCGTTTCGTGCGTGCGTGTCTTCGTTTTGCTATGTATTTGGATTTTGAGGGGGGGGGGGAGATAACCTGAATCCAAGGAGAATATCATCGTGTTGGACTCTGCTGTCATCGTCCAGGTGAAGGATGGCATCTGTTTCTATGGCATCAAAGGGAAGGAAGCGAGCATTTAGACTATTATCGGTTTTGATGACCTAAATGTAAAAGCCAAAGTCATGGTTTGCAATCTGTTCAATGAGACTAAAATCGCAAACAAAACATGGCTAATTTTTAAATATCGAGATCATCAACATGGCTACTTCTTACAGAAATAAATTTTGATTTTATCCAGATTTCATGTTTTTTTCTCTAACTTTGCGGTGCCCATAGTCTTAAGAAAGAAGGTCACTCGAATAACTGAGCTTTGGGCTTATCGAATACCATTCAGTGGGCTTATCGAATGCCATTCAGAATTATCTTTTGTAACTATCTATTTAGAGAAATGGTAAAATAGATAGATAGATAGATAGATAGATAGATAGATAGATAGATAGATAGAGCTGATGAAGGAAGTCTTGTCATTAAGAAAGACGATAAATTTCCATGAAACTCTTAAAGGTTGATAAGGTTATATGTATAAGAACTTTAGGTCACAAACGGAGATATCACCCTTACGACCAGGGCGGTATCAGGCTCGATTTTAAAATTGACGGCAGACTTTGTTTCTTAAAAATTCTTTTTATTTTGTGACTTCATTTGAAACACGTCTAAAAATTAAATTCATTTTTTTATGTAAACTTATTCAAGTTACATAATCTTGCAAGCATGGGATACCAAACAACCAACAATATTTCCAAATCAGAACTATGCAATATTAAGCAATGCAAGTAAATCTAGATGCAGGTTAGAATCTTTTCTTTGTAAACAAGAGGTAGAAAAATCCATTAAAATGTGAAAGATAATACTATTTATGTTGGCTTTACTGGCTAAATGTCTTGGTTTGGCAAATCCTTTGGGATGTGGTTGAAATATTCTGCAGCCGAGAATGTGTACACGATAAGGCTTAGAAAAGAAAGTAAAACAATAACCCCCACCCTCTAATAAAACAGGGAGGAAGTTGCAAACAACTTACAAGAAAGGCATGTCCTATTGGACATACATTCCTTCTGAACTTATATAAGGTCGAGAAAAAAACATTATACTGAACCTACGGTTATTGGTACACCGATTTGTGGCCACTTGATGTCATGAGAAATTGGTTGCCTAGGGTTGCTCCACACTAGGACCACTTTATGGAGCAAGGGTAGTTCCCGTAACCACTCGATGGCTTGCAGCACCATTGGCAGTTTATTGTAATGTAGTAAAACGACTGAAATTGTACAGAAAATATATGAAATTGGCTGACTTTGTGGACTTCTCAGAAGCTCTAAGAAAATGGATGTGTGGATTTACGTGAATAATATCTCAGTCCAGCATGGTAACTTAGCACACAATCAATGCATATCATTAAGGTGATTTAGCTCCGAATTTCTGACCTTTCTCTATCACTCAAAGCTTTATTTATGGACCAAATGATGAAACTCGCCCTGTAGGTTCACTTGTAAATCTAAGGACCAAAAAGCATGATCCCATATCAAGAATGTATTTATTCGGATATTAAAGTCTAATCAATCGGAACAGCTCATGGCTGTTCTACATAAATGTAACTCGGAATCGCTTAAGTGGATTGATACAGCTTGTAAAGGTGTAAATGCCCAGAAATGGAGAACTGTCAAACCCATCACTATGCTTGTTTAAGTAGAACGATGTCAAAAGCACTATGATAACTTGATGTCAAAAGTACCATGATAACTCGATGTCAAAACCGCCATGATAACTTGATGTAAAAAACACTATGATAACATAATGTCAAAATCACTATTTTAACTTGATATTAAAAGCACTATGATAACTGACTGGCTGCAGAAGTTCCAAGGGGTTCTTTCTGATAACACAGGAAAGAAGTGTATTGATTTGACATGTGCAGAAAGGTATATAGTCCATATAATGTATAACTCATATAATTGACTGTTGCATAAATAAAAGAATAAATGAATGAATAATGGCGATAAAATCCCGTGTGCACGTGAACAATAGGTGTGATTCGATCGTAACTCGACTGAAGTACACCAGGTTTTCATTCTGTATACAAGACCACACACACACACACACACACACACACACACAAAAACATTTCCGGGCTTACCAGTGAACATTTCCTTATTCAGATCCACATCTGAAATAAAAGAACCGTATATCAGATAAATGGAAACAATTGCTCTTAAATAATATGCTGTGAAGATTTCAAAAATAATATTGTATTTAAACTGTGATATACGTACTAGATTTCGTTTACACGATAGGATATATTATAAAGTTACGACCAATCATATTCAAGTATTAACAACCATACTAGAAAGGAATGCTTACTATGTGACCCGATCCGGTAGCGTAGAAGGCCGTTGCTGAAATCAAATGGGCAAGCCATAATTATTTTCCGTTTATAGTCGTGCTCAACTATAGATATGTTGTCAGATGTCATGCTAATGTCCGCAAGAGAAATGTTTGCATAAGCCACACTTTCCTTGGATAATTCAACTGAC
Organism: Sinohyriopsis cumingii; assembly: GCA_028554795.2. Lineage (NCBI taxonomy): Eukaryota > Metazoa > Mollusca > Bivalvia > Unionida > Unionidae > Sinohyriopsis > Sinohyriopsis cumingii. The sequence continues at coordinate 35,538,212 of CM068837.1, read as the reverse complement.
AATTCGTCCTTCCTTCTCAATTTCGTCCTTCCTTCTTCGTCGTTCTTAACTAGATTTCCTCTTACCTGTTTTAAGGTCACTCTCGATGCAATTAAGATAAAACAAACAACAAAAACACAAAGTAAGTACAAAATAAACTTCAACCTAGCGCGTCTTAGCATGTCTCATGTAAATGTGTCGACCGGCCTTACAAATTTGACTTGAATGTAATTAACACACTTGACAAAGGTTTACCCGATAACCAAATATAGTTACAAAACACACAGGTATGGCTGAATGAGACAATCGACCGGTCGAGATGCCTGATGCCTGCCAAAAACATAAACAAGATATAAGTATGTATGTAAAATTCAGTTGGTTGCCAGAGATGGAGTTTAGGGGTGTCAGCGATAACTGTTCGAATTATACTTTGAATAGATAGTGCGATGTGGATAATGAAATCTGTCGTCATGGAAACTGTGGTCAAGTAAAGAACTTTTTGTAGCTGGGGACTGTAAAAGTGGGCATCTGCAGATAGGGTAATGGATATATCGGCGTGAGAAGTGCAGGTAATTGTGGCGGGGCAGTTGATATTGCTGATGACGATGGAAACATTGATAAATTTAGATGCGGAAGTTTCTTCAAGTGAAATAAAAGATGGAATCACATCACTACTGCAAGTAGGAAAGTTGTAAGCATACCCATTGTTGTTCAATCGAGGAAACTGCATGGATACCGTGTTGTTGAAAGTGACTGTATAAGAAATATTATTTCAATCAATATCGTATTTAAACTGGCAAGTTGCTAGAATTATTTCTAACTAGTAACTATACTGCGTGAAATGTTTAGTTCGACTATATTAGAAACAAATTAATAAAGCTAATTAGTAGGAATTTAACTTGGGTATGCATCCCGTGGCCTACTGGTTAGAGCGTCCGCCTCGGATCCGGGAAGTCGTTGGTTCGATCCTTGGCCGAGTCATACCAAGGACTTTGAAAAATGATAGCAGTGTTAGGACTGATCGGCCTGATGTCAAGATAATGTGACTGAGTGGGACGTCATGCTACATGTCTGCGGGATGATGTCCCAGTGCTATAAATCACCATAAACTGCCACATTGCGGGCATCGTAGCAATACGACTGAAAAATGTCTGTTAAAGCTACGTTAAAAATCCAAATCACACACACGCACGCACACACACACACACCGTTAGGTATGCACACTTCATCCATCGATACCATCATACACTCTGATCACAAAAATGTTTTTCCCGTACATCTTTCCAAGGGGTGAACATAGTGTATTTGAACTCTATTTGGGACCAATTCACGAACGAGTACATCCGACACATTCAGTTCATGTTTATATTTGTCTCGCAACAGCGATCACCAATGCTAAAAGTATTGCTTAAAACTAACGATTATTAACATATTCCAGTTACGTGTGAATTAACTTTCTGTTATTACTGGTGACATTTGATCCTTTATAAGACGATAAAAAAATGTCTTGATTAATTCGTTTCTGGAAAGATGTCCACCCAAACCAGTCGTAACGATGATGACAAGAGGAAAAGTTAGGCAAATGGAAATTAAGGCAGATTATGCCCTAAGGCATATTATTTTCTAATGCATATTATCCCCTATCCATGAATTTCTCTTCACATGAAGATAAGTCTTAAACTAAAATGAAATGTACATGGAGGAATGCAGCAGCTCGACGACCTGTATATTATGTGTTGCCACAACTCATAATGTGTGCTCGTAAGCATGGCAATATACGTGTAATGCGATTGAATGGCAATGTTAGCTTGAAAATTGAAAGTTTTTTTTATATGCATTATCGCTTATAAATTTGACTACATGTTATGAGTAAAATTATATTTACATTATCTGTAATTGTAAACATGGGTAATAGTGATCAAAAAATAAATAGAGAATTGAATTTCTATGTCTAGTTGTTTTATGAAGAGAATAGAACAGGAATACACCTTTATTGATTTATATCATGCAGTAAGGGAAAATAAATCTGTGATATAAAACCGTCTACAATACAACACGTCTCCCAAAGTTTATTTACCTTTCAAAACGACTTCTGCAAAACAGGTTGTTAACTAGATTAATACAAAATATAACATACATTTTAAAATACTTGATTTACAGTAGCGATCTTTTAAATGTATCATTTACGTAAAGTACCATATGTCGAACGAAACCAGCTAATAAACAAATGAAATTAATCTACAAGACAAAATACACCATTAACAACCGCAGTCTTCTAAACACCCCCCCCCCCATATAAAAAGTTTGAGAAAAGGTTATTAAGTCGCAGCTTGTATCTCATCTGAAGTTAAATAGTCTTTTTAGCAAATCTGCAGTCCGCATATCGCCCTCACGAGAGTATTGAAACTGCACTTGTGAAAGGAAAGGAATGACTTCTCTCTGCTTTGGATAGTGCACAGATTACACTCCGCACCTGTGACTTGTCTGCGGTATTTAATATTTGATACAGTATACCATGCTATATTATTTCACTGTCTCCAGCATGTATTTGGCATTCAAGATACAGTCTTACTATGGCTCAAGTCCTATTTAGTTTACAGTACGCAAATTATGCCCTTAAAAGGAAAACATTCCAGTCCATGTGATCTGTTTTTCGATGTTCCATAGTGTTCTATTGTCGGACCCTTTGTCGCCATTCTATACATTTGTCTGAAGTGTCATATATCGTCACTCGGTGTCTCGCCAAATTGTACGCTGATGATACACAAACATGCAAATCCAGGCACCCAGCGAAAGTTGATACTATCATGTATGGCGTAGAGAGGTGTGTTTTCGATGTGCAGTCATGGATGGCACGCAACAAGATGCATGAATCATAAAACGGAAGCCCTTCTGAGCATCTAGGTAAAGAACAAGAATGAAAAAGTGTTTTTATGGCGCTCAGAAAGACTTCACATCGAAAATGCACTTCTCTACACCTTAAATGATTGTATAAACTTTCGCTGGGTGGCTAGATTTGTATTGAGATAAATAAATATCAGCAAATACAAAATTAAATTAATACAATCAGTATGAAATCGAAGTGTCACCATCGACTGCTCTCTTTCGTTACATCAATATGTCATGAACATATGCAAGGCTGCATATCTGGGATTGAGACGCATCAGCTTCGTTCGCAATGCTTAGTGTTGATGCCACCAAAATGTTTGTCTATTCCTTAGTTCTTTCTAAACTGGACTATTGTAATTCACCTTAATCTGGTTCGTTTCAGAATATATTACTTATCTTGAAAAAGTCAATAACACATCTGCTCGGATCATCCTCAGAGTACCAGGAACCGAGTCCCACCATCCATGCTCTGTACGCTACACTGGCTACCCATTTGCTCCAGAATCAAACACAAAATCTGTTATATATGCTACATTTCCTTGACTGCATCGAGTCTAAAATACCTACCTAACGGCAACAAGTTGTACAGACCATTCTGGATGCTTTCAAACCTCTTCCGCCACTACGGACAATGTTCTTTTGCGTGTCATGGCGAAGAAATCTGGCATAAATTGCCTGTTGAATTTAGACACAAGTACATTCAAGAGTGATCTTAAAACTTACCTTTTTCTACCGCAATAACAGATTTAAGACTACACAATGTTTCCTCACCTTCATTATTTGAGCATGTTTGTGTTTATAATTTCACGGTGTTTGTTTTCATAATCTTGTATCAATAGATGTTATTTATGTGTTAAAAAATATTAATAATCCCGTAGAGTTTCAAATATTTAGCGCTTTACTATGTCCTCATTTTGATTATTATTATTATTATTATTATTATTATCAAAAAATTATTATTGTTGGCATAACATTCATACTATCTAGATCTGTTGAGCTGCCAATACACCTTCCAGTTTTATGCGGAACTGATGAAATACCTTCCAGTTTCAATGCGTAACTAATGACGTACCTTACACTTTCTATACATACCTGTCAAGATATCTTCCAGATTTTATATATAACTGTCAGTATTCCTTATAGTTTCTATATATAACTGTCAGCATTCTTTACAGTTTCTATATATACCTGTCAGCATACCTTACAGTTTGTATATATACCAGTGAGCATACCTAATAGTTTATATATATATATATATATATATATATATATATATATATATATATATATATATATATATATGACAGCATACCTTAGTTTTTAAAAAATATAACTCGCAATACCTTCCAGTTTAGTTTATAAACAAACCTATCAGCATACGTTCCAGTTCTATATATACCTGTCAGCACACTTTACAGTCTCTATATATACCTGTCAGCATACCTTACAGTTTCTATACATACCTGTCAGCACACTTTACAGTCTCTATATATACCTGTCAGCATACCTTCCAGTTTCTATACATACCTGTCAGCATACCTTCCAGTTTCTATCAGTAACCATCAACATTCTTTCCAGTTTCTATACGTAACTGTCATCATACCTTCCAGTTTCTATCCATACCTTCAGTACTTTCTCTAGGGACTAATTATTATAACAAGTATAAAATACAATATTTATCTAAGTAGCTGTCTCTAAATCAGGATTCTGGGATTTGGCTCCGACTTGGTGATTCGTCACACCGTATTTTATTCAGTTTATACTGAATAAAACTGTTACCGATACATTGCAGAGGAACACATTTGTGCTCATTACAAGAAGCTATACAATCCCGGTTTCAAACTTATAATGATTGTATGTGCATTTGTTTCATACACCACTCCATTTGTAAGTAAAAGTGACTGGTTTAAGAGAAGTTTCGACCATGAAAAACATTTTTCTTTTGCACCCCCCCCTTTATAACCTGTCACAACAATGAGGACTTTGTATAGCGCCTAATCTTTAGAAGCTCTAAGCGCCTTACGACATTAGACAATACGTATAAGATAACAAAAAATATAATGATATGATTCCAAAAACAAACACCATGAAATTAGAAAACATTAAAAACACAAGCGGAGAATATTTAAGGTAGGAACCATTATTAGGTCTTTAAGTTTGTTCTTGCAGTCGAAATAAGTGAGATTTGAGATTCTTCTTGAACGTGATCACTGTGTCTTTGTGTCTAAGTTCAGTGGGCAATTCATTCCACGTTGCTGGCCCCTGGTATGCAAAGGAACGCTGTCCATATGATGTTGTTTTCATACTTGGAATAATGAGTATTCGATTGTCAGAAGAGGAGCGAAAGTATCTTGCTGGTGTGTACACATGGGTGAGGTCGGAGAGGTATGTTGGACTTGAGTCCGACATTGAAACGTAGCACAGAGAACACATTTTGTGTTTGATTCTGGATCGAATGGATAGCCAGTGTAGGGTACAGAGCAGCGGGGAGGTGTGCTCTGATCGTGGTACTCTAAGTATGATCCGAGCAGCTGTGTTTTGAACTTTTTGAAGTTTCTGGAGCAGATATTGAGATGAACCAGACATAATTGAGTTACAATTGTCCAGTCTTGAAGGTACTAATGAACACACAATTGTTTGAGTGGCATCAGATCAGCTGAAAGATATTTGCGAACAGAGCTGATGCGTCTCAGCTCAAGATATGCAGCCTTGCATATGTTTATGACATGTTGGTGCAATGTGAGAGTACTGTCCAGAGTAACACCTAGGTTTCGTACTGATTGTGTGAATTTAATGTTGGTGTTGCTGATATTTATTATTTGAGGTAAAATATGTTAATGAGAAAGTCTTTGTGTTGTGATCAGAATGGCCTCAGTTTTATCATCATTCATCTACAGCTTGTTACATGTCATCCATGATTTCACATCAGAAATGCACCTCTCTACACCTTGAATGGTAGCATCAACTTCAGTTGTTTGGCTAGATTTGTATATTTGGGTGTCATCAACGTACAATTGGTGAGACACTGGATGATGATATACGACACTTGAGAGCGCCTGAGTGTACAGAATGAAGAGAACAGGTCCAAGAACAGACCCCTGTGGAACACCACAACATAGATCAACTGGGTTGGAGTGTATTCCATTTGCAGATACAATTTGTGTCCTGTTGACCAAGTAGGACTTGAACCACAGTAAGGCTGTATCATGAATGTCAAATACATGCTGGAGACGGTGAAGTAACATATCATGGTCTATTGTGTCAAATGCTGCTGACAAATCAAGGAGGCTGAGGACTGTAATCTTTCCGCTATCCAGTGCAGAGAAAATGTTATTAACTACTTTTAGAAGAGTAGATTCAGTACAGTGGCAAGGGCGATATGCAGATTGTACATTGCTAAAAAGACTGTTTGAATTTAGATGCGATACAAGGTGGGATAGAACAACCTTTTCTAAAAAAAAATTATGAATGGGAGATTAGAAACTGGGCGATAGTTCTTTAAATCATTATGGTCTAGTGTTGGTTTCTTCAGCAGAGACTTTACAATGGCAGTTTTGAAAAATGATGGGAATTCTCCGGATGTGAGAGAGTCATTAATAACATCAGTTAGTGAAGGCAATACTGGATCTAAGCACTCAAGCAGCAATGATGTTAGAATTTGATCAAATTCCCATGACTTTGGTGCACTCTTCACCAGGGTTGTACGTACGAAATCCATAGAGACAGGTTCAAATGCTGCTAATGGTTGCCACTCAAATTCTGTATCCCAATTGTATGGTGACGACGACATTAGCTTGTTAGCAATCTCGAAGAGCTCTTTGCAGCTGAAACTTTCCATGATCTTAGTAGTATAGTGGGCTGATTTCGCTGCATGGAATATATTTGTGACATTCTTCTTAGCGGCTTCATAGATTTGCTTATGAATAGTGATTTTGGTGGAATGACAAAAACCTCTCAGCTTTACGGCGGTCTCTTTTAGCAGTACGAAGCTGGTCCCTAACGCTGCTATACCATGGAGAACACTTTTGAATTGATACTCTGCACTTGGTAGCTGGGGCATGTTTGTCAAGCAATGAACGCAGGCAGTTATCTATCAAGTTGTTCTGCGGTAGAAAGTAAGCAAGTTGTTGGGTTAACTTGGATGTCGTGCATTAGTTTGGTTATTTTTATCATACGGATATTTCTCTTAGTAGCAGACAAAGGTGAAGGGTTAGGGACTGATACGTCAAGATGGCATTTAATGCAGGGGTGATCTGATGCAAGGTCATGGGATACCAGGGAGGACCGTAGAATGTTATCATCAGGTCTATGAAGAATCCAGTCTAAAATGTGACCATGTTTATGGGTGGGTTGGTGAACTGATTGTTTGAGGTTGAAAACATTAATATAATCTATGAGTTTTTATGTATTTCGAAAGTTGAAATCTCCAAGAATAATGAGGTTGTCACCTATCGAATTTCCATAGTCCAGGAGATTCGGAAACTGCTCCAAAAAGAGAGCGTCAGCCAGCTTGTTTTTTTCTACTAGGAGGAGGGCGGTATAGGCAGAAAAATTTGACTGACCTTTGATCCAGTATGAGTGTGGTTTGAACTAGTTCAAACGATGTGTGGTCGAAATTAAATGTGGTGTGGTTAATACGTTTTATCATGGAGTTCTTTTTGATGACAGCAATTCCACCTCCGCGAGAATTACGGGGAACGACTTGATAGAGTAACCAGTGGGTGTTAGATCCACAAACTTGGGCTCATCGCCTGATGTTTTTAGCCATGTTTATGTCAGGAAAAAGATGTCAATATTCTGGTCGTTGATACAATTAACTATTTCTGTGCGCTTTTTCGGTGGTCCTACTGAATGGGCATTGAATAGTGCAATACGCAGAGGTATCTCTTGGATAGTTGACACAGACGTTGACGAACTCATTGGGATTTGAATTAGGTTATCTAAATTAACGGTCGAACATGTTTTGTTTTAAATTGTTGAGGCGAAATAAGGGAGATAACTGGAATTCTTCTTCCTGTTCTACGCCTGCCAGCTTTGAAACAACGTTTATTTTTCCGCTTCTGTTTACATTTCGGTAATGATGAATGTAGTCCTAGTTCGTTTAGTCTAGAGCACAATGTAGTGTGGAGTGCCAACGAGTGATCATTTAAAGCAATTAATGTAGGTCCATCGTAGCATAAACGGGTTGACTGGCGAGTATCACGTGATGGCGGTTTGTTCAAAAACAGTGGAGAAAGACAGCTGAGAAAAAGTCTAATTGTTCTCATTTCCAAAACAAGGAGATGAAGAAACACATACGAATTTAACAGACAATACATAATGGTTCGTCTCAAAAACTTCTTGCAGTATTTAAATATGAAACTTTACATTTGAATGTTCATGTTGATCATCCTTTTCAATAATTTACACTAAACATTGTCTAAGAAAACATTTTTCCTCATACATTCCAGCTGATAATTAAATAATTCTATAAAGGCTAAATTCACCATCTTATTGAATACGGGAACATCATTTGAGGTGAAGCATTCAAATGTGACAGTTATCGAATACGAAAGAAGAAAAAAAACACAACCGAGCAGCCAGGTCTATACTAATTCCATCAGGCCTTTCAAGTGCAGAATGAAGAGACCAGGTCCAAGAACAGACCCCTGTGGAACACCGCAACATAGATCAACTGGGTTAATGTTAATAGCTCTATGTTGGTGATGGTATCAAGCATACCATTTTTATGTGACATTAAACAGTAAATAATTTGAAACCGATGTAAATATCTAACCACGATCCATTTTAAAACATTTATGAACGCTCTTCACTCTAGACCTTCTCTCAGCACCCAATTTTCATACGGCATTAGATAATGATTATTTTCTTATTCAGGGTCCACTCTGTGGAATATAATTCATTTCTCTGTAAGATATTTTAGTTGTCTTATCTTTCATGTAAACATTCAGTTAGATTGTTAGTGACGGATGGTACTTTTTGTTGTAATCTACAACTTCAAAGATCCTATATGTTATGTTTGTGTTAGATTTTCCGTTATTATTTCTTCATTTGTATTGATTTTATAGGTATTTTGTTTATAATATTTATGATCACGTTTTGTGTCTTATGCTTTTGCACTGCGTGCCTGGCTATGTGCTTTTGCTTTATTTTTGTCAGTATAGTAGAGTTTGATAGTTTTTTTTTATAGTTTCATGACCACTGGAATGACGTTTGTGAACGCTCGGAGTATGGGAGACGTTGTTAATGTAAAAAAGCTAGGGTATGTGTTAAATCTATTTACGTTTCAGTTCATAGCTTTGTTAGGATTTGGTGTTCATTTGTTGATTATGGTGAGTTGGTGATGGGAAGTTATTTCTCAGCCCGAGTAAAAAGCCAATGTCCAGGATCAGACGTCACAATGTACACGATACTTTATGACATTGTTATAATAAAGCAAAACATAAGAATATAATTCACATGACCTGAAAAATCAATGGAAATTCGTAGTGTAAACAAGTTGATCCCCCCATTTATACATGCATTTTTATGTATGTATGCCATTTTTGAGAGCACATGTTGCTCACTGCAAACACGAGCCCTCTACCATGGGTGATAATTTTGAAAAAAAACATCGTTTTCTTAATAGCTTGATGCATTCAAAGTAGTTGTCATCTATGCATTTTTGAGATATTCTAGTTGCTTTAAACAGGATGTCTATTGCTATAAGTGGCTAGCTCTGCTTCCTAGCCGCCTATTGGTATTTCGTTGGCCACATAGTGTGTATTGACTACACGAGGTGTAAATGCCTCACATCAATTTCAAGAACAACATAAGCTGGAATGACAAAATTCGCAAATATATCCATTTCTTTATTAAATAATAATAGCTCAGAAAGTCCTTAATTTCCAGGGAACAACTTACGAAACTGTCCCCTGCCATCTTATGCTGACTTGGAATCCACTAAACTTTCGCTGCGAAGCTCTGGCTCAAACTACAAGAACCTACCAAATACAACATTACTTGTGCAATACAAATGCAATACAAGTCGCTGAACATGTCCCAAGCGGATTTTGTTACACTACTGTTATATGTGATGGGCAAACAGAGCCGCTAATACTGTGTCGTGGTAAAGATTTAACTGATATGTTTCTTAAATCGCTTGAAGTTATCGCAAATTAATCAGCCAACGGCTCTAATCACGTGAAAAAGATTTTTTTTGATTCATGAACAATTACTTATTTGGCTCAGCAATGGAAAATTTGCGTTCGGTTCTTATAACGATCAGTGTTGCATCAAGCACACGCAAGGGCTAATTTGAAAACTGAGATAATCCAAAAGAATATCCACTATTTAGTAACGCAAATAAAACGATTGAGGGCAAACAAAAGGACGAGTACTTGCGTAAACCAATCGAAGAATATGTATAATTTCGACTTAAAATATACTCGATCAAGTTGGGAAAACAAACGTTAAAAGGGCCAAAGGTGTTCATCGGGTTAGTGAACAAAAAGAAACACGTATGTCATACCCAGCATCAAGAGGTATAAAAGGTGCTTCACCATTCTTTGTTTGATTATTATTAGATTCAAGTCGTACATCAAGGTATGTTCCAGGCACGCAAACATTTTATCAAGATGTATGTTTTTCACCCAGTTATTTACTCAGTGTTGATCCCGTTTATTTTTAATAATGTAGCAGCGAATTCACCACTGACGATTGTTTTTTATATCCGGAATTTTCAATTTCTCCGATAGACCTGGTAAATAGACGGCATTGCCGTCCGCTCATAGATGTGAACTTCTTTGCTCCACTTCAAACGCAAATTCAAGTGATCACATTTCGACCATTATGTATTTGAACTCTAGTTAGATTTCAAGTTTGAGGTTTCATCCAACATCGAACAGAATATAAAGACATGATTATATTTCATACAACAAATATGCAAGAATTATTCAACTTCATCATAGAAAAAGGAAATTCAGCGTGATTTATTTGTATGCACAAGCAATGCCTAAAACCACGGAAACATAGTTCCGACTGAATCATTTCCGTGTTCCCAATCTTTGATTGGCAAAGTCGAGATGCCATTGATAATTGGGGTGCAACTGAAAATGGTCTTGTCATATACAACGATGTAATATCTGAAAACTAAACCAGTCACGCAAGAATACTTCATGAGGTCGACTTAAAACACCAACTGATCTCAACGATATGTACACGTGCCTAAAGTAATTCGTGACAATTGTAACAAGTTTATGACATTTCGTGGCGGACTTGGTGGGATGAAGTTCGTATTATGCTTGGAGAGGTCAGTAAGGACCCATATAGGTTTCTCATTATAGACTCGACAGGTTGACTAAAACAAAAGTATTGTACGGGTTTGGATAAACCAGTTAAATAACAATATCTATATTTCGTTCGATATTTGACCAGCTTTTAATATTTGCATTGTTCTGTTTGTAAATGTTCACCGGGAACCCAAATAAGAAATTTTGCTTAGCTTCAAAGACAATAAAGTCTCACGTGTATATGACAAGCTAATGTCATTCATGACTTTCCTTAAATGTTTGACACAGGCTTGCAGATTTCCCAGCCTGAATTTCGTACCTTGTATCAGATTTATTATTGGTATGGAATTATCCCAAAGTTGTTACCTCAAGCGCAAATTAATCAGCAGAATGCAGCCAAACTAAGGAACACGTCGGTGACATTGAAGATATGCAAGTCTGAGGTGGCATTAATGCATAAGATCGTTGCAGTATTCCAGTCCCTGCAGGCATTTCAGCGTTGTTAGATGTTGCAGTTCCTGAGGTTGCTTAGGGTCCGTTGGAGCTGCCTCCTGTATAGCTCTGAAAAAGGCGGATGGAAAGGGAAAATGTCTTTGACTATCCAGGCATAGAAACTAGAGACTCAAGAGCGGAAGTGGTCTCGCCGTTGACCTAATCTGAATTACTCGTTATGACAAAGTCAAACATTTCCAAGGTGTGTTTCTGCGGGATCAATTCCAAGGGAAACTGACATTTTCAACCAGTATTTGACAACATGACCTAAAACTCATTCGGTAGCATACTCTGTAACGTAACTCTGCAATCGTTTATTTTGCTTCCACCTCCATATTGTGACAGCACTGCTTGCATTTAACGCATTCAAAACACAGCAAAGACTTATTCATTTTACCTTGTCACTTGGAAAGTGCGCTTAATAGTATACGAAATGCTTTTTGGCATTTACAGACACTCAACCACTCAAGGACGCGCCAACGTGGATCTGATCAGGTTTTTCATCAAAACAAATTTGAATGAGTTTCTCTGCCGGGTTGTTGTTGACTTTTACCCGGGCGAGCTTGCAAGTTTCCAAGGTCAAACTGGAAAACTTAAAACCATTAAAGTTGACATTGAAGATGTTGTGTGATTGTGCGAGGCGCCGTCGCAAATAACCTGACGTTAAACACTGAAATGGGGGAATCAGATACTCTGGCTTGTTGGTTGCGAGTATCAAAGACTACGTCGACACTAATACAGTTAGTAGGTCTGGCTATGAAACTAATGGAAACCGTATTATGAACGACAATTTAATTCAGCAGATTCAAGAATTCATCGACGATGATGATGCTGCAACAAAATAAAATGCGTTGCCATAAGGATTTCAGATTTACCCTCACTACCATATGCAATACTTTCATTGGGCCAAAATAAAGGAATATTAACAAAAGAAGATTGGGAAACCACTTACTTATTAACCATAGCACAATGGTCCATTTGTTTTCCATTCTATTGAAGGTGCTTTTGATAAACCTAATAGTCGCATCATAAAGGTTTAACTTATTCGGAATCAGAGGGTTCTGAGTTGGAATGACGATTCTGATAAATGATCAGAGGCATCTAATTTTGTCACCAATCTCATCTATCGACAGACAAAATACTGTTTTTGCAGAACTTTTCACGTAAACGGTCCAATTATCAATATCCATTCTTTTGAAATTCAGTTCCATGGACTCAAAACCTAAGTCTTTGGCCATTGTGTTCAAGATTTATTACTGCAAATATGTGATGAATTTTCACCGCAGTGATAAGGTTGCAGAATTTGTTGACAGAGTGTTGGTGTTGCGGACCAGTGATGAAAACACTTATAGTGCTTTTATGCCGCTTATCGATGTATATTTGTCTGCAAACGATGTTAACAAACCCTATAATACACTGAAAAATAACTTTGTAAAGCGTCAACTGGAAATCAACAGTTGGAACCACCCTCTGTGACAATACTGACTGAAAATCATAAGCACTCGGAATCACCCGGTCGTTGACTGCACAACCATTCGACAGAGATCTCGATTGTTATTTGACAATGACATACTTGTTCGAGTAACGTATATTTGGGCGAAGACGATAACGATCGTCTCGTACATAATTTGAAACTGCATGGTTTTATATAAACACAATGTCATGCTCCAAGAATGCGCAATCGCAGGGGATTTAATTATTCTCCACGTAAATATCTTATATAATTGTATGACAGTTGTACCAGTGAAAAAAGGAGAAATTTGTTAGACGTGCGTGTGTATGAAACACCTGAAATAAAGGCATGTTTTTTGTGACATTATACATTGCGATCACATTATAAAAAGAAAAACTATAATAGACCGCACAATGTACCATTGAGAAAATATAAATCGAATAGAACTCCATCTGCGAGATGAAATCACCAAGAAAATCACACTATCCATGAAATTCCAACGCATTCGTGTGGTTGCAGAAGCTTTTTCATAAGCCTCGGCAAACCACCTTTGGTTTTGGTGTGGCGGGAATTGCACTAATAACAGCTTTTTTAGGCACAATTGTTATTAGGAAGATATCTGTAGTAACTGGTGTGAATGGTGGCGCTGGTAAAATAATCTCGTTATGGCAGCATTGGAAAAAATACGTGTCTACTCAGAAAGTCTCTTCGTGTCATAAAACAGTTTTAATATATTTATCAAGCTTTAACAGATGATTATTGGGTATGAACGATTATCTTGAGTTCGACACGGTATTGAGGAAAAATGAAAACCACCAGCGTCTCCAAGCTCAAGATAAGGAATCAGAACATTAACGATGCTGATTTACATACACTCCAATTCAAGTGCATATTACCTAGTGTACTGGGAACATCACTTATGGGGGTTACACTCATATGGTTTCAGGATTTCCAACCATAATCGAGAGGGTTAGTGGTCTAGGTTGGAATATTATTTCTTACAGGACTTTTCGCTGGTTGGTAGCTTTGCTTGACTGGCTCAATTACGTGCGTGTGTAATGTGAGAACGAAGTCTTGGGGAACAGAAAATTAAGATCTAGATCAATATACAAAAATCAAACTCATGTCTTGTCTTATTGATCAACATAACTCAGAATTTCTGTCATGTTATTGCGGCTTCAAAAGTATTATTCCAACGAGAAAAGCGAATTGACAAACAACATCATAGCCTCTATACGTCATAATTAATATACTGGATAGGTCAGTACTAACATTTAAACTGTGGGGTTTTGTTTGTACCTCAGATCAATCCACATAAACTCAGATTACGTGGAGGAGATGATATTTAAATGCGTTGGGTATAATCCCAAGACTAGTGTATGAAGACCCAAACACATGAAACTTTGTTGTTCAGAGAGGAAGATGCAACACATTTTAAAATGGCAACACGTCAATTCGGTACTATAAAAAATTATTTAAAGGGTCAAATAGGCACATGACACCAATCATTTAACTGGCAATTATATAATTCGAACGATCCCACATACATATTATTGTTCATCTAAAACTTGTTCATGAAGACCTGGGTCAAACGTGACACAAATAAGGCAGTAAACATCATACTAAACAACAATTAGAAATATATTTTATTGAACAAAGATTTCCTGAAAGAAGAAAAGAAATAGTTTAAAGGACACTTAATTTTGTAGATAACTTTAGATTTATTGGCAAAAATCATAACAAGTGAATAAGAATTTAATTGATGACAAAATCGGTACAGTGACATAATTTCAAAACATGACACCTACAAATCTGAGGAAGGCAAGAAAGCGACACAACACTGTATACAACACAAAGAAAGATTAACTCATTGCATACTAAGTCAATGCAATTTTTATTTGATTCACAGATTAATATCACGAGTCCATTCTTTCTATGTAAGCTTCACTTGATTTACTGTCCGAATGGCAAAATTATATGAACTCTGCATACATTTTATTTGATTTAATAACTTAACGGCAGTCATGGTCTAATTGCCGGTTGTATATATTTTTACCCACCCAGAACTGAGCGTGCGCTTCCTTCTTTACAAAGTACATCGACATTATATTTCAGTACTCCTCGTTCTGTAGAGAAATCCCACATTGTTAAAGTGGAGGTTCAGTGAAAAATCTTGGATCTAAAGCACAGGAAACATGAAATTACTAAAACGTTTTTGGAGAGTGATAAGTTTTCCTGGGAGTATTTTTCTTTGTTTCACAGGATACATCATTTACCAGGACAGAGTCAATACAGGTAAGCTTATGTCTCGTAAAGGAGAGGTTTACAATTTAAACACAACGAACGATTCAACTTTGCACTAATTGACAAAACATATTAAACAAAAGTTTGCATAATTCACATGTCATTTTACGCATTCATTGTCTTCTCCCTATAACGAATGGGGGGATGTTGTCTACCACTTTCTCATCATTTCATTTTGCAGTACAGTGCATACAATTAGACACGATCATAGACGGACAAAGAGACAATCATACAGACGTGCGCTCGAAATTATAGGAAGTGTGTATCGGTAATATATGTAAGCAAGCAGTTGCAGAGAATTGTGGAATAACCAATAGTCAATAGCCAATAGTCAATAGCCAATAGCCAAGAATAGAATTCAACGTTTAGAACAAATGCATACAATTTGAGATTGAGAGAGAGAGAGAGAGAGAGAGAGAGAGAGAGAGAGAGAGAGGTGGGGGGGGGGCTTGATATATTTTCACGTCTAGATTGATAGGAATATTCAATGATAAGAACTATATATTCAGAAGGCGTGTACAGGCTTGAAGCAAGGAACTTTAAGAAGTGCATTTCTATAAAAGAGGCCTAGTGTTACGTTCAGTAATTATGTCTACTGTATTCAATACAATTTTCTATTATGTTGTGGTTTCTGTTGATTAGGTGTAGTGTACGGAGTGCCTTTGGAATGGTTCACGATAGCTTACTCCTTTTCTTTATATATGCTAGCTGCATTTTTATACAAGGTTTTCAAGGACCCATGGTCCCGGGTCAAATGTTCAGAATCTGATCGGCATATCGCTGTGAAGGACCCCTTTTCGTTGAGTATATTTTCAAATTGAATGGAATACTAGTAACTAATATGGTACCAACAAACGTCGCAAAGTACAGTTTGCTTGAAAGAATGGCTAGATGAGACCGAAACGTAGCTGAGTGTTCATCTTATGTTCGGTCAACATTACTCATAAACGTGCTTAATTTACATATGTCATTTGCTGCGTACACTGTCTTATGTCCACAATTTATTTTTGCCAGTACAGTGCATACAATTAGAAAGACAGACGAAGTAACGGACAAATAAGCGAAAGACAGATAAAGTCACGGACAAATATGCACACAGAGATTCATCCCACTTTATGGGGAAAATGTGTATCTTTAATAGATATAAGCAAACAATTGATAAGAATAGTGGAATCTTCAGGATTGGAATAAACGGTCATAACAATTTGCATAAATTCGATACAAATAAATACAGAAGAGAGAGAGAGAGAGAGAGAGAGAGAGAGAGAGAGACAGACAGAGAGAGAGAGACAGAGAGAGAGAGAGAGAGAGAGAGAGAGAGAGTGAGACAGAGAGAGAGAGAGAGACAGAGAGACAGAGAGAGAGAGAGAGAGAGACAGAGAGAGAGAGACAGAGAGAGAGAGAGAGAGAGAGAGAGAGACAGAGAGAGAGAGAGAGAGAGATATTCAATAACAAGTGCATATGCTAGGTTGATTAAATTTAACTTCTACATTAAAACTTCAAAACTTGAAGTATTTGGGGAGAACATATATACCAACAACAATGAAATAATAAGTTTGAATTTCCATCCAGTCTATTTCAATTTTAATTTTCATTATCTCTGTACCTTGGTGCGATTTTAGTAACAATCCTTACACCTTTTACACGTCTTTGAGATGTGCTTGTACTTTTAATTTTCTCCTTCATTCTTGCCAGTCCTTTGAGTGTCATCTGCAGTTACTGTGACAAGCGCATCTTCTATTTATCAATATGTTGAAAGTAATAATAAAAATGGTAGCTGTCTATGTGAAAGTGGCACAAAAAGGCATTCAGTGTTGGAAAAAAGAAACGTTAAACGGTATGTGCGCTTATTTGTTATATTCAGTGGTCCTTGTCGTTTTTTTTTATTCAATGCTTTATTCATTCTACTGTGGGTTTTTGTGTTATTATATATCCATTTTAGTGTATGGAGTGCTTTGTAATGGCTGGCAGTACCTACCTTACATCTTTTTCGTTATATGGCCTGGTATTATCTTTATGTCGGCGGTTTCCAGGACCCAAGGTTCCTTGTCAGGTCTTCCGAACTGCTGCCGTTATTCTAATTTTTAAAAATGGACATAACAATGAAATTAGAAAACCACTATGAAATTTGATTATAAGGCCACTCTGAACACAAACATAGTGATAGCGTACACACATTATATCGTAAAACATATAGGAAACATAGGACAGTAGGAAGATTTCTAGACCAAGATCACTAATTTAAGGAGAACCGGGGGAAGGAAACCAGCATATGGCATGTACCTATGGAATTCGTTAAGTTTTGGTCATTTCTCACTAATAATTACTGTTTTGAGTCGTTTTGTCCTGGTGTTATTATTGCTATGGTCATTTTGCATGACAGAAACAATGACATATCTATGATATAATTCACGGACGCACCACTTGACATCAAAATATAGATGGCGTTTTAGTTCATTTCTTTGTTGGTCAATACCAACTCGTTTTACCACGTCATCAGAAAAGTTGAAGCTAACGAGGTCAACCATCAAATATTTGCAAGCGTTAACACCATTATAAATAGTCATGTAAACGTTGCAATTTCGTGAATTTTGTGCTTAGTGGTGCTTTTCTTTTTTAAAATCGGCGGGGACGGGGGATCCAACATAATGGGGGTTGAGGCTGGCAGAATAGATTATTTATTCGAAACGCTTGAAAATCAGTTTGTGAAATATCGTCCACTTTAGAAGGCACGTCTGAGGTCAACGGATCAATGTGATCCGTGTCTCATGTATGAAACATTTCTGATATGGTAAATTTAGTAAATTATTTCACAATTCCGCCATTTTGGACACAACAATTGCATGCATATTAACGGCGACATGACCGGCCTTGACCTAGCGTACATGCAACATATTTTACCATATGTATATCAAATGCTGTCAAAGAAAGACTGATTTTGTTTCAGTAAAAATTACAGAGATTTGTTATTTGATTCTCCAATTTAAGGACCACTACCATTTTTATCACGTTTTCAAAGCATGCAGTGTGTGTCTTCTTCAGTGTTTACATTGGATATTTTGCACGTGACTTTATTTATAGAAGTTGATATCGAATAGTTCTCTGTACAATTGAACAGAACCGAAGAAAACATTTATTAATAAAATAAACCTCAGACTACACATTGGTGGCATATGAGAATTCCACAACTGCTACAGTATTGTAAGGATACGTGACCAACATATAAAGATTCATATCACCTCATAAATCAACATTTACAATCATAGCAAGACTAAACGTTTGGACGTTTTGTGAGCTCATTTGGGTACATAACTGTAACATTGTTTTCGTAGATCAAAGTGTCTCTCATGGACTTTACAAAAGTTGTAAGAGACAAAAAAAAAAATTATATTATAGTGAAGAATGGAATATTTATGCTTCCAAACAAACAGTATTACCGTAACGAATTTGGCAATATTTTGGAGAATTTTGCGATTTTTGGTGTTGCCAAAAAAGGTTAGTAACTATACAAATGATGGTTTGCGGTAATAGAACGGGTTTAGAAACAGACTCCTTTTCTTGTGAATTTTGGGACATATTGTTACGAGTCTATGCTCTTAAAATAATTTATTATCATATGGTATTCACCAGTGTAAAAACTCATACACGTCCATATTATATATGGAAACTATTTAATTTGTTTTATACTTTTTAATTAAAAAATATATATTTAAGCCATATATATTTATTATTAGGTCGTGGACCTATACTTTTTTATATATGATAAATTAATTTGTGTTAGACTCACTAATATTTTCTATAATAAATTAATTTGTGTTAGACTCACTAATATTTTCTATAGTAAATTAATTTGTGTTAGACTCACTAATATTTTCTATAGCAAATTAATTTGTGTTAGACTCACTAATATTTTCTATAATAAATTATTGGATGTTAGACTCACTAAAAGTTTTCATAAGAAACTACTGGGTGTACGACACCCTAATTTTATATATCATCAGTTACTGATTGTTGGACTCCTGAAATTATATATATAAAACAAATATTAAATGCCAGACTCAATAACATTATATAACGAAATATTGCTATACCATGCATAACATGCGATGCATTACCCGACCAGTTGTGCTTTTGTAACGTCACAGGAAAGATTAAATCGTTGTTTTGCATGCATGCGTTATATCAATTCATCGAAGAGGCGACATGAATGTTTATTGATTTTAATTACTTTTCCAGAGCACGTTGATAAGTTATTTGAGTTAGGGATCACCTTTGAGTGAGCAAGAGATAAAAGCAGCGAAGAATCTAGCAAAAAGTCCTTGTATGATGTCTTGCCAAAAAAAAACAAAAAAAAAAACGTAGAAGTCGTTGTCGTTACTCAAGCCGCCGGTGAACGACGACAGCGAAATGCTCAGTACAGTCAGCGAATTTCCGGGTTAAGACAGTTAAGATCCTCACGATTACCATCAAAATGAAATCAGCTAAATAAATGCATTTAACGTATACTATATGGAAACAAAATTAAATGTATACAAGACTGCATTTTTTTGCAGTAACAAAAATATGAGTAATGATGTGCAGTCAAAGAAATTGATGGAGTGGGAGGGGGGCATTGCAGCTCTATCAGTTTATGCTTCAATGGATGATATCTAATCATATATACATTTGACAACCAACAAACCTTATGCGCCCATTATAATTATGTTCAAAGACCGGGTAATGTCTCGTAAGTAATCTTGTTTGCCAGGCGGTAGATTCCCAGCTGAGCACCGGACTGGTATTCCTATATAAATACAATTTCATTCAAGCGGGTATTTGGTGAAATACATTACGCCTACTCTTCAGTGGACATCCATTGTACGTTGGCAAGCAAGAATTACGAACGTGTCGCAGTAGTTATCTTTAAACTTATTAATTTTCCTACAGTTACCATTCCGTCTCTGAGTATATAGTCTATGGTTTCTGTGTCTTTGTACTATAATAGCTTTTCGAAGGAATGCCCTTCCCACCACCCACCCACCGCATCATTTAATCATGTTCTTTGCCACTGAAAACGAATGCATTGTCGTTTATACGTGTTTGTACATATTATACGGCAAATTAATTTATTTTACTGATTTGATCTTGATGGCGATCGCGAGGATCTTAACTGCCTGCGCCTGGCACTTCTGTATGTGTACTGGTCATTTAAGTGTCTTCGCTCACCGGTGAGCATTTCACCAACTCGATGAAATATATTCACTCGGAGCAAGCAATATTCCCTTATTTTAGAGACACTGCTTACCAGTAAAATTAGGATTATGGATTTAATGGATGGAGGGAAATGGGGGAGGTGTTTCGAATATGTAATGATGTCATTGCAAGATTTTAAACTTCACCTTTTTTGTAACGAGGACCTATATTCAATAGAGGATTTGACACAAGATCATTTCTTTTTCAATTTCAACCCGAAAATAAAATATTCCTTTAAGATCAAATATGTTCGCTATAGATGCAATTACTGCTTTATGTCCTATCAAGTAAACATCACTTAAAATGGGTCGATGGATGCCATTATTTCACTTATTGTTATTTCGCTTTGTAATTAATAGTGGAATTTTAAATAATAATTTTAATAATTAAATGGAGTGAATTCTGATACACTTTTAACAGTATCTTAAAACATTATGTCCATAGAATTTGATCCACCGATTTTTCGGTTGGTTTCGTAGTATGCGTGACCACTTATCATATATGAGTATAACGTTTAAATCGCACAGGATGTTTAAACAGTATTGTTCATATTTTTCACGCACTATTGTATTTGAGTTAGGAAAGATAATTATGTTACCACTAATATTTGTACAGCAAATATACACAGTAGAAGATAACCGTTAAAACAGCTAATATTATAGAGTGGGATACCGCAAGAGCTACATCAATCTGTTAATATATATCCTAGTCAATAATTTTGATCATAATCTGAAAGCATATACCTTCTGTATATCAGTAAGAAGTCAGTTACTTTGATTTTTTACTCGCATCACAGACAATTACATTATGTTCTTTATAATAAATAAATTTTGATACGGCATGATGTGAAATTCACTTACGACAAGGTTGGTAGGAATGAATTCCATTCAAAGAGCACATATCATATTTGGTATGATTCTTTAAATTAAAGTCGTATTTACCTTGTGGAAATTATTGATTCAAGTTATAAAACACTTTTCAAACATCGAATAACATCATTAGTTTGAAATGCATCATGAGTTACGTATGCAGTAATAGTCAGATGTCTAATATTAGACTCTAACACGAGTCCAACAACAGTAATGTATGATATATGTTATATAATATTAGTGAGTCTAACACCCAATAATTGATCATATTTAATTTTAGTGAGTCCTACACACAATAATGTATCAGCATATTAGAGTCTAACAGACAATATTGTATGATATAGAATATTATTGAGTCTTATACCCAATAATTTGGCATATATAATTTAATAAGGATATTTGTATTTTCGTCTCCATTTCAATAAAGTTATGAGATTGTTGTGATTAGTTCTTTCATTATGGGAAGTCGGTGTTGGGGTAATATTCATCAGTCCGAGTAATTAGCCACTATCAAGGACTAAATGACACAGAGTGCAGTGTTAATAATATTTAATGATGGCAAGGTTCAGTTTCGAATTGAGTTTAGATCAGAGCCGCATACGTTGGCCTTTAGCCAAGTAGTTCCTATTGAAATCTAATTGTTTTCATTGATAGTGCATTTCCATTTGAAGTATTTGCGATAGCGACTGATCATTTGTATAATATAATAACTGAGAAGGGATTGTTCCATTATCTGTAGACGCCTTTGTATTGTTGCCATGATGGTAAATGTTATGTAGAGTTAGGGGCGAAATGGGGCGAAATGAGGCGACTGACCTATGGATAGAGTAGGAAAATAGTTCCCTGTATTTGGTGTTGGATTTGTATTTAATTTTCACGCCATGCTGCACAAATATAACAATGATACACCATACATTTGTGAAGTTGGCATGCAATTGTGAAGTTGTGATGCAAATGTGTAGTTTTGATGCTTGTGGTCATGCATTCATTAGAGGAAAATCGTTTATGGTATGGGCAAGTTGAGATTCCAAAAGACAATGATTGCTGTCGATAAGTCCTTAGAAATAAGTGAAAAAAGTGACTTCTGGCATAATTAAATCCAGGGAAAGATATCCATTTGGCTTATTACAATAATACCAGTGACACCAAATAATGTATCATGTATGCCATTAGTGAGTCTAACACGCAATAATTTATGATACGAATATTAATAAGTCTAGCACAAACTAATTTATCGTATATATAAAACTTGAACGTCCGCGACATAATAATACACGTCTATGGCCCAAATATGCATTTTTTTTACTGTTTGAAAATACAAAGAATTAAATAGTTAACATATAGAAAAATATGGATCCATAGGTATATTTTCACGTATGAAATACCATAGGATAAGACAGTGTTTTAAATAAATTCTAACGATAAAGAGACGTATCAATTATTCTGGATAATAACACAGACCCTATTAAAATGGGTTTAAGGTTCAAATAAATTGTATTGAACTTTGAAGAAATTCAATATTATATATAAAATATGTATACATATATACGTTTGCATGGGTAAATACCATAAGATAGGACACAGTTCTTAATAAAATCTGATGTAAAGGAGCCGTCCAATAAATCAGGCTTGTAAGTAACACAGACCCGACAAACCATACACTTTGATGTTGTTGTTGTTTTTGTCGAAGGTTTACCGCCATTTTTCAGCACATAATAGGTGGAGTAAGAACAATGGGAAACCCCGGGAAGAACCACCAACCCACGAGAAGCTACTGGCAGGCTTTCTCACATACCCACTTTAGCCGAGCCTGAGACTCAAACTCACGCAGACGGAGGTGAGATGGCAGTCATCCGTAACGATGACCACTCGACCAATAGGGGCACCACCATACACTTTGAATATAAATATATATAAAATATTATGTGCTTTTTGCAGACCTGAAAATGTGGGTTCCAGATCGCCAGGAAACCTTGAAAGATCCAAGTGGATACAAACCTCCTCTCCTGGGTCCAAGATCAGAAAATGTGAACATTAGGAAAATGTGGGAGTTTAAACAGAAACCTTTCGACACAAAGAAAGGTATACCTACCATTTTTGCCATAACACCAACTTATTATCGTTTGGAACAAAAGGCGGATCTTACAAGACTTTGCCAAACATTCCGCCTAGTGGAAAACCTACATTGGATTCTTGTGGAGGACTCAATGAACAAGACCGCACTTGTCAAAAGACTCTTAAATAACTGCAAAGTTCGATTTACACACTTGAATGCTGTAACTCCCAAAACGTTTAAAAATATTCCCGGGAGAAAAAAATTTCCCAGAGGCGTCGCGCAGAGAAATGCAGCTCTGACCTGGATCAGAGAACATGTCAATCCCAAGGAAACACAAGATGTCGTGTACTTTGCAGACGATGACAACACGTACGATGTCAGGATTTTTGAGGAGGCAAGTGAGCTTTTTTACTTCTTCTTCCTTGAATCTGTCGCAATCTATTGCTGAATACACATGCTAAAGTTGAAACTCGTGGTAAATTATAGAGAGATGGGTAATACACTAATTTAGAGTTCTATTTGTGGGATAGTTGTTTTTCGTGGCCACTACAGAGTTAAAAGTCTCAATGAATGATAAAGCATTTCTGAAGACACTGAGACCCTATTAACCTGTCTATGAATTTAGTTATAACAAAAATGTCAGTATTTTGCGAACCCTGAAAACTGATGAAAACGAAAATAATACATTTCACATAAATGGTAGGGTATGCTCTATGCTATTCATTCTTACGGAAAGAAAACATGTCCAGGGTCAAGTGATCTGATCAAGGCACAGAAAAAGGGGTTGGTAAAGCATAATATAGGAATAAAAAAGAAAAAGAAAACAGCATTGCGTGTACCAATTGGAACATCGCTCAGCGGTCAGATCGAAAAATGACATCAGATGTTCTAGGAATATGCAAATATCATTCGTGACTACCTCTACCATTTCTGTGTGACATACTTATGGCTTTGATGTATATCGGTGCTTTAGTTATATAGACAATTACACAGTCTGTTTGCCTGAAACTGTGCACAAAAAGGAAAACAATCTATTCGGATCGCCTGGAAATTTGTACAATTTTGATTGGCTATACGATTAACTGAGAGGTTATGACTGAAAATATAATTCGATTGTTTGTAATATCTCAGACAAACCATGCTTCGTAAATCGTCGAAGTAGTTCGAATGGCAGCTACTGACATGCATTCGATGCATGATCTGTATGACTGACGTCGAAGTAGCGGATGCACATACATTAGTCTGGTTTTGTTAATCGCCTCTGGTGAAATGCACCGAATATACTACACAAGAAAAGGCCGATAATGTCACTGTTGTGACTGTGCCTTCTCTCACCATCATATTGTGTCGTGTGAACAAATTTGTTCCGAGTATAATTATTAATGCCATCAAGTTACATGTGAGGTATATTTTTAGACTTGGCCATAAAAGGGCGACGATGTTCTGATTGATGATGTACACGACAGTTCCTTAATGACATTAATTTGGTTTGAGTCGAAATACTATCTGTTGCATCTTCTGTTTATTTGCCAAAGCATACCTCGTGACAGTGTTAAGCCAAGCGTCTCGAGTTGCTATCAAAGGACAGTTTGCTATCAGATACCAATAAATCAACGATTTCAGAACCTCTGTTGGATCACTGGACAATATTACAACAGGCTTTCTTTTATGAATGGTAATGTGTTTGCACTCGACATCTTGTCTTGGAATATTGCAAGACAATAGGTAGCTGTAACTATTCATTAATATACAAATGAAATGATTGTCTTTTTCATACGCTTGTTGGAAAGTTTTCATTTTTACTCGAATTACATATTTATTACGTTTCAATACTTTTGAAAGAAAAGCAATGTATGAATTAGCAGCATTATGTAAAAGTCTGCTTATTTCTATTTGAGTTTATGAATTTTATTTGAAATGGATGGAGTTTGTAATGAGTTGTTACCATGGAAGCAGCAGGATATTTGTTTTACTCTAACAATAGCTAGACCAAATTGATCTAGCACATGTACATGTAAGTAACGATAGTCATGTTAGTACATAATCAATACTCAGAATTACCTTGAAATCTGTCACAGATATTATTTTTAAAAAAATCAGCTTCTAAAATGAACTTATTACACATGTACTAAATTAAAAGTGGATCCTATTAATACACCTAAACGACCTAAACTAAAACGTTTCTCAATAATAGATTGTACAAAATAAACATACATAGATATTATTAACATAAATATAGAATTTTGCAAACCAAGCGCTAGTTTCACAATTGTTTTTGTTTTTACGAACAGTATCTAAACATGCTTGTTATTAACTTCGTTTAAGAGGAATCTGCTATTGAAAGCTCATCTTTGACAAATTTATCGCATTTTGATTGGTTAAAGGGTGTCTTGCGGAGATCTGGTATGATACCATATCCAGCTGAGTATTTTGAAATTATTTTGAGAAAGAAACTTAGTCGATAGCAGGAGACTTCCAAATTAGATAGGACACCTGGAGTAAACCTAGATTATTGAAATTTGGCTAGTAGAGAAATCAGGTTAAGATAGTCTAGAAAGTTCTACGAGCAGAACGTTATTGTAATCAAAATTACAAAATGTGCTGAAAGTTATGTGAGTCTAACTTTACAGTATTAAAAGCTACATGAAGTCAGAAACGTCACAGGAGCCCAATTTGACCCCAATCAGAGTTATATACACGCCTGAATGTTCTATGACTCTAACTTCACCTTATCAAAATTACAGAAAGTCCTGAAATTTATATGAGCCTAACGTCATCCTAATCAATGTCACAGAAGGTTCTGAAAATTCTATGAACCTAACGTCATCCTAATCAATGTCAGAGAAAGTTCTGAAAATTCTATGAGCCTAACACTTTGATCATTTACAGAAAGCCATGAAGGTTCTATGGACCTAACGCTGTGATCAAAGTTATAAAGATACATGAACGTTTTGTGAACCTAACGGTGTGATCGAAGTAACAGAATTTAAGGTTTAACACGAGTTACTTGCTCAGAAATTTCTAGAACACTTTGCTGCCAGACCTCAGTTTCACTAACCAGCTCAGAATTGCTTCTTGACATTGTGATTGTAACATATCTTTGTTACTGATAGTTTGGGGAACTGTGAATTTTTTTTCTGACAAGTAGGATGGCATTACATATTCAACTTTAGTCGTAATATCATACATCATCTTGAAATTAGTATTGTTTGAACCGTTTCCCAAATTTGTAGGAGTCCCAGATGCAGAATGCTCAAATTAAAGAGTAATGGTTTATAATTTTGTACTGTGTATATCTCTACGATAAAACAGAATATTGGCACAAGCATCTTAAGAAAGATATTGCAAAACCTAAATTTAATAAACAACGCTTGAGAATTGTAGTGAAATACGGAGCAGATCCGTTTAAACTTATATTGACCGTGTAGAGTTCATTCACAAATGATCAACATGTTAGGAATTATGCAGTAGCTTTATCACTTTTGATCTTGACTAAAATATCAGTATAAACAACATAACAATAACATATTTAAGAGACGTTTATATGTAGATGTTGAAAAAACATATCTCTCTAATGGACAGGAACCGTCTGTTACTTTAATATTTGGAGAACTTATGTTTTTGCTGACCTTCCCTCACACAAGCCGCTGTGGGTGGGGTAGAATGCAGAACAAAGGAGATGAAATAGACACACACTTTCATACAAATAAACAAGCATGCTGTCACACACAAGGGTACAAAGTGTTTATAGACACACTGTTATAAACAAGACTTACATGCACACAAAAACGATTAAGGATCTTAAGTTTTAGGTTTTTGGGAAAGACAATGGCATACAAATTGATGCACAAAACATACAACACAATGGGCAAATGGCTAGCATTTCACTTGCCAAGAGTTTTGAATGATAACAAGGAAGGTTGTATATGGAACATTCGGTTCCTCTCCACAGCGTGTTTGGAGGAGGAATCAGTGAGACACGCTTGTTGTATAACGTTGAGCAAATCAATACATTGACGTGTATTCCTTGTTATCCAGAATAACTCTTACTCACCTTTGTAAACACATCACTGTCATGTCTCATTTACGCCATATGTATGCTACAACATGTCAGCAGGACCAACCTTGTAGCCACGAGGATGAAATACACGCTCTGACAGGAACGCGGGTGAGTACCAAATTATTTCATGCTCTCAATCGTGGATGCCAATTGTTGAAAGTACACGCAAATATGCACTTTTTAACACTGACAATACCGAAAAAACTATTACCCAAGTATTGGAATTTTTCCCCAATATCTGAAACAAGAAGCTAGCGCTCATTCGTTTTGGTGTCAGACTCCAGCTGATAACGAGACATTTATAGGACGGTACCGAACTCCAGAAGACAACACTTTGGAACACATGCTGAAGAATGAAGGAAGGCGATTGTTTGCTGAATTCATGTGGAATTGTTTGTGGGAACATGGGCACAACATCTGATAATGCCCAATAAGGAAAACGTAGCAGCTCCTAGTCGCTATTTTCAACATATGGAACTTCATGAAGATTTGATCATGGTAAATTAGGAAGATGCGACAATCAACAGAGTATTCACCTTCATCCTCTTGGTACGTTTGAAAATGTCATCATTGCAGCATGCGTGACATCAAATGCTAGTTTATAATTTTATGATGTCTTGGTACTTATAGGAAGTAAAGTTCCTTACCTTGACACCGAGAGTTTTATATCTATCGATTGCGCTTGCTGAAAGAATAGATTGAAGAACATCCAGAAGACACTTTTGTGCGTTTTTCAAGCAGCACACACACAAATTATGGATACCAGTATAGAGGCCGACAGGGACAAGTACATACCAAATGGAGAGTCGAAAAGACTGATACTGAACTATCGTGCGAACGAAGTTGTCAACTTTGATGTATTAAAAGAAGCTTCACAGTCCGATACCCAGTCGAAAACATTGGAGCAGAAAAAATGTTTCGTTTACAGAATCATCAAATTGTAAGCCATCTTTAGAAACATTTTCTATCAATGCATCTACCAGAAATGAGTACGTCTTCCAGACCATATCCCTTTGTCGTACGAGCATGCTGAGCTCTAGTATTAAAAAAACGGAAACGTTCTAAGACAAGAACTTTATTACAAATACAAACCTTGACCTAGAGAGATGAATAATACAAACACAGCATCACCCAGAGTGACTCACTATGAACTCCCAATTTTAATTTTCAGGTAAACACACTTCCAATGATAATGATGAGGTCAACACAGAAACCTGGTGAGAGACCCACTTCACATGAGTTCGATTATGCGTCTTGCGACCAGAGCTATGGCTCACCTTGCGTCATCAGCGATGCTGCATCACCTTCGCAGCTCCTTGAAAGCAATGACGTTCGATGCTTTACCGCTCTACTAGCAAAAGCGATACGGCACGGCCTTACAGCTTTACTAGCAAATGTGATGCCGTGCGTGTACCTGTTTATTGATTTAATCCATATACTCGCAAACCTGGACCACTAGCTCATCGAGATGTACAAATCAAAGACACAAACTAATTTCCAGTGTTTTTTTTCTGGCTATTGTAGACTGGAAAGTCTACTAATGAGGCCTAAAAAATGGTTAAAGATCTGGATGGATTACTATATACCGTGCTGTCACTCAGTCTCTTTTACTGTCGACATGGATACTTTTGAAGTGAGAATCTGCAGTTTACCTTCTGACCTACGAGAACGCATTTACAAAGAACTGGAACAGAGTAAAGTGAAACGCAAGGAACATTTGCATCCTTTATTACATACTCGTTTTCACCTGAATGATGAAAATACATATTAAGCCAGGAAAAATGCTCATTCAGCGAGAATGAGTTTTATCCATGTTGAAAGGACCCTCGCTAAAAGTGGATGCTCCTTTGTTAGGGGCGATTACCGGACCTCTTTTATGAGGAGTGATGAGATAGGGAACAAAGAGAAAATAAAAATGACACTCTCTTCTGGAAAGACATCACATTTGTACCTTTAGATCTTATGGAAGGACGACTGCTCACTTTTGTTACACATAAACGGTAGATTGAAGAACATCGTTTGTACGAACAACGGAAGCCTCATTTATATCTTAATCGTAATTTCGTTGAGAAGTCACGGTCACAAAAGAATTATACTCGTTGATAGAAAGAAAGAAAAAATCAATACATGGAATAGTTGTCTTTTTTCAATTATCTTTTTCAATGAGACACCTACATGAATACCTGGTATGTTTATCTTTCTCAATGAGACACCTACATGAATACTTGGTATATTTATATTTTACAGTAAGACACCTACATGAATACTTGGCATATTTATCTTTTTCAGTGAGAAACCTACATGAATAATTGGTATATTTGGTATATTTGTCTTTTTCAATCAGACACTTACAAGAATACTTTGTATATTTATCTTTTTCAAAGAAACACTACATGTTTCGAAAATTAATTGAATATTTTGTTTCTAATATAGTTGTATGAGAGTCATATTACTTGCCAATAGGAATTAAGTACGAAAATGAATTTCTTTAAATCTGAGAAAGTTCTTTATATTTAGTATGTTTAATAATGACCATCTTTGAAAATCACTTTAAAATGCATTTGAAGAGGGAATTTGCTTCCATTGTTTTATTTATAAAAAATAACCATTAAAAAGCTGCTTACCTTCGAGAAATAAACGTGAGAGAAGGCATTGAAATTAAATTGTATTTTTCGCAAATAATCATGTTGAATCATCTGCTTTCTTTTTGTAAACACCATCTATATCGATACAACAACACAGTCTTTGGAGTCTGCGATTGTCATTGTTACTGTAAACAGGATCTTAAATCCACTACTTTATAGTTTTCTTAATATTCTTTGGGATTCTGCTGTAATTGGCCTCCTTACATCTTTCGTGCAACAGTACTATTTTATATCATGCCTTTTCTTTCCGTTACCTGTTATTTCTGATTAACTTCATAGTTTTATTTGGCATATGTAATCACCATTATCATCATGAGCGAAATCGTGCTGAGTGGTTTGTATTGCAGACTCTCAATAACATCCTGTCCACATCAGGTCTCTGAGCAAGACATAATACCCCTATTGCCTCGGTACAAAATAATCTTCACTGTGCTGATGTGCAGTTAAGCATCACTCATTTAATCACGATGAATCTTATATTAGAAAGGATCCTGTTCAAAGAAATGTGTTCTTTCTTTTGCAAATATATTATTGTTTATGGCTTTAAATAATAGTTTAACTAAACATAGCTATCAAAGTTGTAGGACCAGTTTATTGACAATCTGAAGTACAACATTATATCCTGGATGTCGGGAACCAAACTGTAAATTTTAATTTTATTACAAATACTTCAAATTTTGTCTTTAAAACAAATCAGCAGGGGTTCAGTGTGTATTCCAGTATATTTCTGTGAGCATCATATTACCTGCGAACGTGTTATGATGATTCGGTATATGTCTCCTCAGATATATATTAGCCCCGTCTCACCAGATAGCGCGGGTGACAACCGGTTTAAGACGTGCAACTGTTTAGAGTTAAGGTATTATGTAATATGTTGGAGCAAAACAATTAACATAAGAAGTAACGCATGAACTGTCAATAGTATTCAAGGTCTTGTTGCAGAGCTGTTTGCGATGTGTAGTATTTT
Organism: Sinohyriopsis cumingii; assembly: GCA_028554795.2. Lineage (NCBI taxonomy): Eukaryota > Metazoa > Mollusca > Bivalvia > Unionida > Unionidae > Sinohyriopsis > Sinohyriopsis cumingii. The sequence goes on along the minus strand of CM068837.1, from coordinate 35,506,996 downwards.
ACAATTTTTTAAAGTCAAGGTGACAGTGTCAAATGACTTCCCGTCGGTATTATATACATGGCAGTCTAACTGGAACTCAAGGTCAATAACGCATGGATATGTATCTATAGAAATCTCCGCGTTAGAGTAGGTGTTCTGAGCTGGAAACAGAAGAGAGAGAGAGAGAGAGAGAGAGAGAGAGAGAGCAGGTATGACTGGTGTGAAATAATACGAACTTTTCTTCCTCAAACAATTGGCCCAAAATTATTAACTCCCCAAAAGACAATAACATTTTAAAGAAAACAAAAATCGGTATAAGAAAGTTCACGTAAGCATGTTAATTACAAACATGTATAAATCTTTCTGCTTCCGTGATTAGGAAGAGCAATTTAAAGAATCTTTAGTTCATAAATTTGTTAAATACGTGTTCATCACTTTAAACAAGAAACAAGGCGTATGGTTCATGTGACCATGAGCAAAGCGATTCACCAGTTTCTGGTTTAGCACTGTACGCGGCCATACTCAAGGTATTTCACAAGTTCATATGGCGTACCAATGCATACATCCATGATCAGGGTAAGTTACCAGGTCACTGCACGCGGTAATGATCAAGGTAATTTACCAGGTCATATATCCAGTCATTCGTTCTTTTTCAGACATAAGTAGTTTGTTCCTGTATGAATTTTCCGAGCTATTCAATTATTTAATTTTAGTTCAGCGTAAGTTGAACATGCAAATATGTCCCAAATATTATAATCATAGAAGCACACGATTCCTTCTTACTGTATTGCATTATCTCTCTGTAGACAATCGGTATGAGATTCATTAATAACTCAGTCTCTTTTCTTTTTTCAGATGAGATATACAAATGTCGTGTCAGTGTGGCCGGTCGGATTGATTGCTGGCGGTAAATTTGAATCTCCCATGGTGAAGGATGGAAAAGTTGGTATACAAAATCAGTCTCTTCCGAAGTATGCTGGACTTAGCTTCATTTACCTATGTCTATATGGACTTTACTCCTAATTAGTATCAATTACACTTGTCCAAAATACTTGATGAAGTATTTACATTCAGAAAGATTTGAAATTTGTGAATTATACATGCTATAAACAAACAGTTATTGTGAAGGACAAAATATGCATTTGAAATGTACCTGTAAACGTAAGTGTTTTAGTTGGCTTTTTACAAGACACATGGAATAGACTGATACATTATCAGAGGTAAAGTGGAGCAGAACACAAAACACTCTGGCGCTAATTGATACAAAATGCATACCTTAGGACAGTGTTTCTTAAACTTTTTTGTCTTGCGGCGCACCAAAAAGATCTAAAAAAATTTCACGGCACACATGAAAAGATTTAACAATTTTTGTGGTGAAGAACTTATTTATTTTTACAAATATATTTAATTTTAAATTTAATGTGAAGGATGTGCCTGCTTTCGAGAACAAATCAGATTGAAGCAAGGCTCCGAAGTCGACAAACAAGCGCGCATTTCATAATTAGAGCGATCGAGTTCTCCTGAGATCTCGCACAAGTCTCGCGTTGCGAAAGGAACCAGTGAATGACAGACTGACAGAGATTACGTTTTTATATATGTTACTTTTTTAACTTTTGCGACATTGATTTACCATTTAATTATTCGATGTGTTCAGGGTTTCAAAACGCTAGCAATTTTAAATATTTTTCAAAACTCCCACGGCACACCTGCAAATCACTCGCGGCACACTAGTGTGCCGCGACACACAGTTTGAGAAAAACTGCCTTAGGATATATCAGGTAAACGCCGGGTGAATCGACCATTGACTTAATGCATCTATTTGCTCTGATAACGTTAGGAGAAATAACATTACAGCGAAAGATTGTTTCGCTTCCACAAGCTAAGTTCACTATAGGAATGTATTTTATTCAATACTCAAGAAAATAATGTTTCCAAAAGGGTTTGCCTGATGATGTACACTTTTTGAAAATTGGTAATAGTGAAGACCGTGTTCTGTGGAATAGGCAATTTGGCTATGATCGAGATTTGAATATATTTAGACATTTGCATGCTAGTGTTACACTAGCCTCAGTTCTGCCATTTCCTAAAAATTCGAGAGTTCATTAGCTAATTTTCTTTTCAGATCAGAGGCGTTTATCGTGGTATCACACCGCTTTTATAAGTGTGAATTAAATGGTAATGAATGAAATGCTCCCTTGCAACATTAACATAGCGTGTCAATTTTAAAAGGTAAAATATTATGGTTGTACTAAAGGTTTGAAGTTGCCATCGTCTTTCTTTTCCTTTAGTCGAATAGTAAACATTTGTTTCACCAGTTTTATGTAATAACGCTTAAGTTACATTTTTTGTCCATATAATAGGACCGACATTATTTTACACCGTGCCCGGTGGAACGCCAGGTCATTCAAATGCGATGTGAAAACGATTCAACAGATATGTTAATGGCACATAAACGTCATCAAGCCATCTAAACATGCATATGCCAGATAGAGCTTCCTTGGGATGAGCGGCTTCTGTATAGCCTTACTAGAAAATGCTTATAAATGCAGGTATTGTAAAGTGTTAGAAAACATTGTAAAATAACAATTCAAATAATGGGAACCATAATCAGGAAACCTAGGTATAGACAAATATTCTCATCGACGCTCATAAGCCAATGTTGCAAACACCTTTACACTGAAAAAGTCTTTGTCACCAAACGTTTTAAAAAACAAAAATAAAATAAAATCCAAAATCATTTTTAAAAAAAACACTTTTAACCGGGTCATGCAAATATTAACAAACATACAGCTGCCAAATTGCACGTGCAATTGAATATCACAGGCTAGATCAAGCCATGTTGCCCTTGCGGATTGCCCCAGCAATTATAGATTAGGACTGATCCACGGATTTACACTCATTTTATTGTAGTTTAATTTGAAGGACAATATTTTGCATTTGATATTTAATGTAATTATAGCTGTACTGACTTTGCCGTATGTACCAAAAGTAAGTCCTTGTCAGGCTGCCATATGTACCGAACGGCATCCCTTGTCACTCTGCCGTATGTACTGAAATGCAACCCATATATTTCTGCCGTATGTACCAAAAGGCAGCCCTTGTCATTTTGTCATGTTCCAAACGGCAGCCCTTGCCATACTGCCATATGTACTGTGCTGTGCGTTTCGAGGGGCATCCCTTGTCAGTCTGTCATATGCACAAATTGTAGCCCTTGACAGTGTGTCATCTGTACCGAACGACAGCCTAGTCACACTGCGGTATGTGCCGAAATAGAACTTCTGTCACACTGCCATATGTATCGAAAGACAACTCTTGTCATACTTATCTTCTTTATATGACTGATAATATTACTTGGCGGAGAAGGTAGGAGTGGAGGTAGGGTGTGGAGTGTGTGCCTGCAGCACTAGTTAAGTGAATTTGTCTCTCATATAGATAGGTTATGCTTTTATACGTCAAGGAGGAACGTATACTGTTCTGACTTTCTCCACTGGGTTTTTTTTCCCGTCTGTATATATGTCCGTCTATTGTTTTGGTTTGTATCCATATCATAACTTTAGTTTCACATTATCTACCTTTTCCAAACTTTGCACTTGAAGTATGGAAGGATCATATTGATTTGGAATCAAAATGTCAAAGGTCAAGGTTACTGTGAGCGAAAGAATTCAAATAGTTTCCACGTAAAAACTTTAGAGGTCCACAGAATTAAACTAATAATTGACGATTTACTACGCTTGAAACATCGAATAAACCGATTAATTTGGGAATGAAAAGGTTAAAGATCCAATTCACTGGTTGAAGCATTAAAATCAGTTTCAGTAGGAACTTTCAGCTCTTCAGCAATTATAGTTGAATCAAGGTTTGTGAATGATTTACAGTTTTAGGTTAGAAAGAGGTTTATTAAGCTAGGTTCATGAGGTCGAAGGTCAAGGTCATGTAATGAAAGAAGAAGAAGTGGTTTATGCCTGATAATTAGCTGTAGACCGCAATACTTGACCAATGTTTATTAAAAGCTTGCACTCATGGCAAGAGGTAAATTGATTTGTGTGTCCAAATGCCAAAAGCCAAGTTGTTATGACTCAAAGAAAAATGGGCTTTGCGCACTATCTTTTGTTCTAGACTAAGTTAATTTACCAAAACGTGTGGATGGCTGGCACATAGGTCAAGTAAACCACCCAAACTATGGAGATTTAAAGATCAAAGGTCAAGGTCATCATAAATCTAGTAAGAAAAAAATCATTTCTGCACGGTAAGTTTACTTAAAGACTGCATATGTTGAACAAAGAGAAAGGTCATAGCTGCCCTTTGGTCACGAATTCCCAGAATGAACCATAATGTTCTAGCGCATACTGAGGACTATTACACACGAGTTGGATGTTGTTTCTCAAACGCTATGGCTTTTAACATGGTGATCAATATTTACAGTGTAAAATACCGGTAGAGCATTCGACTCATTCTTCAGTATACACTTCTGTGTTAAAGTTTCGAGGGAGTGGTTGAATTTCTCTGTACATTATAGTTTACATTAACACTGCCCTCTTCTTCACCAAAGTACAGCCAATGTGACTCTCAACACATCAGTAATGATTCAAGTACAGGCCATAATGTTGATCTCCAGACTGTTAATCTCAGATTGAATCAGATAGCAAGGTACTATTTCACAACAGAATTTGCTAGACAACTGTTTTTGACGAACAGCTAAATATTTAGTTTATAAAATGTGTGTTGTTTAATAATTCTAGTGCCATTCTTTTCATATTTTACATTTTATTTATTTTCCTTCTCATATTTGGCTTTAAAGTTACTGAGTGAATTATCACCACCACCCTGATTCAATTCCCTTTTCCAATTCATTCTAGTCCTCTCCTATACGCTCTCGATTATTTCAGTTCGCCGTCTCACATCGCTTTCAATTTTTCCAGGTCATCATATGATCTTTCCAGTTCGCTATGTGATCTTTCCAGTCATCATGAGATCTTTCCAGGTCATCATATGATCTTTCCAGTTCGCTATGTGATCTTTTCAGTCATCATGTGATCTTTTCAGTTCGCTATGTGATCTTTACAGTCACCACGTGATCTTGCCAGTTCGTTATGTGATCTTTCCAGTCATCATTAGATCTTTCCAGGTCATTATGTGATCTTTCCAGTTCGCTATGTGATCTTTCCAGTCATCATAGAAGTTACCCTTATAATCATTCCAGCTTGCCCTCTGATAGTTCCACAGTATGATCTCCTCAACAATATTTCCTTAATCTCGTCATGTCCCACTCGCCATGTCCTAGTCATCGTGCCCAACATACACACACACACACACACACACACACATACACACATACATACACACACACATACATACATACATACATACATACATACATACATACATACATACATTGTGGGATGAAATGAAAGATGATTACTGAAATTCCTTGTGCATATGAGGATTTGAAATATGTTGGATGATTCCTTATCAGTTTTACGGTTCTGCGCAAGATTCGGTTTGAGATGTTGTTTTTTATTATTATGAACGTTCGAATCGTATTTCTGCATTGCAGATGCGTTACATGATCGTGTGTATCGAGTATCGAATTATGTAAACATGATATCACAAGTTAATATTTAACTAAAAGCGTTCACATTCTACATCATATTACAGCAAGCGTTTCGGAGTTACGATTGTACCCGTAGAGTATATTATGTGGGAAATGTTGGAAGAATGTTACAAGGCATACAAAAGTGAATAAAACAAACGAAACGAAATATATGTTTTGTGTCGCCCATTTACTGTCGCCAAAAGGTAAAACGATGTCTTTTCATGTATATGACCTACCAGTGGGCTACGTCGCCCAGTGATTTATGTGTACGTGTGGCCCAAAGGTACTGTGTTCATATTTGGTTCAAAGGTAATTACATATACGATATCCAATGTTTATCATCTAAAATTCGCTATTGCGGAACTAAAAGTGTTTTCATAAATAGGATGGTCTAAATAAAATGGTTGCAGGCGGAATGTATGTATGTATGTATGTATGTATGTATGTGTGTGTGTGTGTGTGTGTGTGTGTGTGTGTGTGTATTAATAAATAATATCATCGGAGACAATGAAGACATATAAAATTATTATGATATATTACTTAGCACTTTGGTTTGAGGGGCATGTGCTAGACGTTTAACTACCCACTTGATTAAGTCCATGAAGGCCGTCCTGATTCTTGCGGGCCCACGTCCACCCCCTCCCTTCCACAATAGCCTATGCCATGGTTGCATATACGGGATAAATTATCAGTGGAACATATAAGACATGACTGGAATAATATAATCCTTTTTTATGTGTCGCTGTACGACAGGGAAATTCCACTCGAGTGTATTAGAAATTTTGATCCCAAGGGTGGACTTTTCATATGTAGCACCGATTTGTAATGAAAGATTATTTTTTCTCACATTAGGGAACGAACAATGAGGTCAAACGGGCATACGTTAAATAGTGATGTAATTAAAGCTGATAATTCCAGGTTTTTAATACCGAGCGTAAAAGTTAACGTTTTTGCATTGATTTTAAATGTTTAGAAACTCTAAGTGTTCAAGCAACAGTGATAGAGAAACGCCAAAAATACTGACAAAATGACAAGACACGGTGTTCGCATTGTGTACGGCAGAAAGTTGGCAAAATAATAAAAATACGAACATGGCAAAACGTAAGGTCTACTCTTATCCATGAGATAATTCGAGAGCCACAGTTTTGATCTCGAACTGATTTACTATTCATAAATAATAATGAGAAATTAATACTGAAAAAAATGACAATTACAACAACTCCTTTATCAACTCAAATCAGAATAAAGTAGCTGTACATGTAACTAGTTCAGTCGGAATGAAGTGTCCTGTTTTCGATGACTCTTAACTTCAAGCACTGTCCTTTGGAGTAACTAAATGTTTTGCAATCAAATTTTAACATCATCATTAATGTCAAAGAATGCTCAAGTAATGATGGAAACCGAGAGGTTTTGCTTCACTTGTGTGCAATGTTTGCAGTTAAGTATACAAATAGTCCACGAGCCAGGATAAAGGTCACGTGTCAAGTGGGATAAGAATTTTTCGCATTGGTTTTCTGCCTTGAAAATCTCTATCCATTTTGATAAGAAATGTGACAATAGAGGAGTGGTCTTAATTTTGCAGCGGTAGAGCACAGGGATAAAAAAGGAAAAGTAGGTTCTTTTGATGTCTGCTATAGTGGGGGTGGTCTTAATTCTAGGGTGGACATTATGAAGGATTTTATAATTTCTATTTTTTAAATGGCAAACGGAGAAACACTGAATTATTTCTAACGTCCTGGGGCATGGGAACAACACAAACAAATATTCCACGTGAAAAATATTTAGTGACGAATAAATAATAGTTTGAGATTAGAGGAAAAGTTTAGACTTATCTGGTTTTTAAGGTAACTGTCACCTAAGGAAAATAGTTGTGAATAATTACACAGTAAACAGCAACACGGTGATATCACGAAAGTCACTATTTTGAAAACCTAACAGGTCATGTAAGAAGCTCTCTGATTGGTCAGTTAATTTTGCATACTGTTGACAGTAACTTGTATTCGTAAGAGATTAGTTGTTTTAAACGTTTTATCCAACTACCTATACAAGGGACGATGTGGAATGAAGTGGTTCAATGATCTTTGGCTGGTAAGAGACTGGCCGCCATGCAATGCAAACTATGAATAATACGACTGGGATTGACTAGAAACAACAAATCCTTGAATTAAAGGATCAGGTTTCCACAATGTAAGTCCAGTAGGAATAAAAAAGCTTTTTATTTAAAGGAAAAAACATGTCAGAACGTAACTAGTAAAGTTTCTACTGCTGCAATTCGCATTAATACATTTCCTGCATGTACATTCTAGCACCTTTATACCGAGACGATATAACTCTTCCTCAATCGCAAAAGAACCATGGTATGGCGTTGAGATAATACACAATTGTTTTAGAATCAAACACGTTTTCTCAATTAAAATATTGTCTGTTACGAATAATTAGCATGCTGTTTAGCATGGTTATTATTTATTTCCTGAGGAGGCTGCACGGAAATATTGAAAACCTCCGTTTCTGCCCTAATGTACCCTCTGGTTGGTCATTGTGTGCATTCATCATGCTGTCTTCTGCAAATTTGTCATGCAGAATCACAAAAAGTTATTAATATAATTTATCTCCTTTTTATATGGTACAGGGATCATGCATACATAAAATATGTTAAAACCCTTGAACAATATTTCTCCTTTCATCGCGGTTTTTATCCATTTCATCTGTCACAGATGCCCTCTTGACAGCAAAGTTAGTTTCTAATGAAAGAAGATAAGAGATTGCGTACACATGTTTTGGTTTGCAGGCTTGTAAAAATCCTTAAAAAACACATTTCTGCATTGAAATATTGTTCACAGTTCAGTTATGTCAACTGATCGAACTGAAAATAAATCGGACAGATGATATTGGTAATGTATGAGTTAATTTTGGACATAGTGTGTATCAGCCAGTGAAGTTAGATCTGCGTCTGTTCGGCGCACCTCGTAACTTTCCTGGTGTTCGGACTGGGTATAGGCGAGTATTGGTTCTCGCGAGGCCTGGCTCGCATTAAGGGGAGCTACTGTGGGACTCTTACCTCGTGCCAAGCCAGCCTTTTGTTCTTAAAATGTCAGTCTGTATGTTGGGAAGCTGACTATAGGATTCACCAGTCAGGAAATCAATGAACATAAACTGGAGTATATATGGTTTCTGGCTGGCCAGGGATTGGTTGATAATGAAAGTATGATATCAATATAAATAATCTTTGGTGCGGAATTGATAACATACATACATACATACATACATACATACATACATACATACATACATACATACATACAGTCAGTCAGTCAGTCAGTCATACATACATACATACATATTTTTACGACTCTAAGTCTTAAAAATAAGCAACAGAAAGAAAGTGAAACCAGTACTTAAAGGAAAATCAATAAATTATTTATTTTTCTAAGCTACAGAATGTAATTCTAAGAAACACAGTATTATCGATTAAATCCCAAAAAATTATACATGTCATGTCACATGTCCAACATTATAGAATGTTCCGAATGAATTCCAATAGTCCTGAATGTACTGATGTACCATTGATTCAATCCATAATGTCCTTGAATGAATACACAATAGTTCCAAAATAATGTGTTAGTCCAAAAGTCAATAAGCACTTTGTAATTTCAATGCATAAAATAAATGAATGATTTAAATTATTCCTCTTGAATTATATTTGAACACAAATACAAACTCCGATCATAGACAACGAAAGACTGAGATGAAACAGAAATGATTACTCGTTTAAAAAGCCTCTATTTATGCAGACAAAATAAAATGTTCTAAACTTCATTAGATGCGAAGTTTTTCTGAATTGAAATATTCCATCAAAATGTTTCTTGAATATACTGATCTAATAAACACAAAAAACAATATCAACATCTTATTTACACTAATAAGTATAGACAATAATTAATTATCATGTTAATTGCACATTAACCTTACCATAAAGTACAATTTACAATCATGGATAAAAATTAAGCACAAAATATAGAGACACATATCAACATCACACATACATACATACATACATACATATAGAGACACATATCAACATCATACATACATACATACACACACATCCATCCATCCATCCATTCATCCATCCATCCATCCATCCATCCATGCATACATACATGCATACATGCAACATACATACATACATACATACATACATGATTAGTGGGGGAATTGTATCTAGGATAGCAACAAAAATGAATACAGTATTCCATTTAAAGCCCACTCAGCTCTACACAGCTCCACTCAGCTCCCCTCAGCTCCACACAAAAATGAATACAGTATTCCATTTAAAGCCCACTCAGCTCCACACAAAAACGAATACAGTATTCCATTTAAAGCCCACTCAGCTCCACTCAGCTCCACACAAAAACGAATACAGTATTCCATTTAAAGCCCACTCAGCTCCACACAAAAATGAATACAGTATTCCATTTAAAGCCCACTCAGCTCTACTCAGCTCCACACAAAAATGAATACAGTATTCCATTTAAAGCTGGCTCAGCTCTACTCAGCTCCACACAAAAACGAATACAGTATTCCATTTAAAGCCCACTCAGCTCCACTCAGCTCCACACATATTTACATCCGATATGTTTCAACATACTTCTTCGGTTGTTAATGTAAACCAATGCGTTTACTTAAGCATGTGTTCATTCTTGTACTCTCCGTTGAATCTCTGTAGAAGGTTATTATTATTATTATTATTATTATTATGCAGGTTGTGGGATGGATATTCTTTTTGGGTACCCACAGACGATTTCCAATCGATATGGCGAGTTTTGCTTTTAATGTTCAACTGCTATTTTCGCATCCAGAGGCTGAATTCAACTACGCAGCTCGAGCAGGTACCCAAGAGTCAACCATTTTGGAGGGTCTGAACGTAACCATGTCCGACATGGAACCGAAAGCTAAAAATTGCACAGAGGTAACACACACACCCACCCACACACACACACACACTAAAATATTGTCTACTTGAAATTCTCCCTTTATGTACAAACCCTTCAGGAAATCCTCATGTCATATATATGGCAGCTGAGCACTCGTCAATATATACAAAAGAAGACTTGTTTATCATTATAGAAAACGAATCGGCGAATTATAGAATTATGCATCCGTAACACATAGTTGCTGGATTTAAATACGTATAAACCATAAGAACCTGAATTAGTTATACGCGATAGTAAACAGTGAATGTGTTGAACAAGCTGTCTTTCGAAGTGGGTATTTCACTGTAGAAACTTCGTTGATCCTAAACACAATTGATATGTAACTTTCGGAGGAAACAGTGAGGTTTTATGCTCTTTTTGTTGATTATGAAATAGCGTTATACCACATTGATAGGAGCTTACTTTATCATAAATTAGTAAATGAAAATATTATCAGTAAAAATGTTTGCAATATTGAAACCCCTATTTGCAGATATCAAGGCTTGTGTGAAAATGCCAAATGAACTGAAAGTAACATTTAACTGCCAGGCTGGGTAAACGCAAAACTGTGTCTAGCCATTTATTTTATTTTCATTTTTCTAAATGATTTGAAGACACACCAGCATGACTTTGTAATAGTACAGTTACTAAGTGACAGGATTGCTGAATGCAGATGACTTGTTTGGCTTTGACGAAACGGGTATAGAACATAAAATAATTCCAAATAAACTAAAATAATACTACCACAAGTAGGAGCTAAAGGGGAACCTGGAAAAGACTACAATCGTATTGGTTTCGAAATAAGGGATATTTAAGAAGACTACAATCGTATTGGTTTCGAAAAAAGAGATATTTGAGAAGACTACAGTCGTATTTGTTTTCGAAATAAGGGATATTTGAGAAGACTACAATCGTATTGGTTTCGAAATAAGGGATATTTGAGAAGACTACAATCGTATTGGTTTCGAAATAAGGGATATTTGAGAAGACTACAGTCGTATTGGTTTCGAAATATGGGATATTCTGAGACCATATAAAGTTGGTATTTTGGTGATTGCCTGATGGAGACGGTATCTGATTATATATATCGTGTTTGTGCTGTGTCTTTTTAAACTCACGATATATGTGTCAAAAAACTTTACTAACACAAGCAGCAATGACTCTTTAAAGGCCGAAGACTAGACTCAATTGCTTTCATAAGTCACTGCAAAATAAAATAAAGTAATAATTTCCAAACAGTTGATAGTACGAATCTTAATTTACGGGTCAGAAGTTCGGTTATTTTTACGAAGCAAATGACATTGAAGCTGTACATACTTCATTTTGTAAATATATTATTGGTATAAAGACACACTCCAAATGCTTTTTAAATAATTTCTAATAAGTTAATAGAATGACAATATAAGCAGTAAGATGCAGCATGATTCTTAAGATCTGGCTAAAATGTTACATTTCCAAATCAAAAGCTTTACCCTACAATTGACATGGGATGAACACTGATTGTGGGTAAATAAAGTGTGGAAGCTACTGTTGCCTGGTTTACTCAAGGGTTGGGTGATGAGAACGTCTTTAGAATACCTTAGAACAAAAATATTATTATCTACAAGAACTAAATGGAGAGGTTTATTTAATGTTTAAATTACGATGCTGTAATAAGGCGAGGCACGATTGGAGTTTTCAATGCCATCGAGATTGTTCCAACTCTTCGCACAATATTCGCTAACTATGTGTGTGCAAACAAGAAATTATTCCTATACTGGTAAATATAAGTAGGTTATAAAATATTCCCTGTGTTGATATTCCCTTGTTTTCAGATATAGAATATAGTTTACTTTTTTGTTAAAGGTCCCATGTATGATAATTTGAGAAATACCCAATTACCTTGGTGCGTTCATTGTAATGCAAATCATATAAAGAGCTATTATTTTACATAGAAAATCAGTAATAATAGTATTATCCAATCTAAATGTGCCCCTTGTCTAGCAAAATCTGTGCAAGAATAGTTGTTTCGTGGTGCACGATGTTTTTCATTCATATAGGTAATCTAGGCCCTATATCCGCTGACAAACTTAAATAACTGTAGTCCGTTGAGCTCATATATGTGCGTGCATAGCTGCCGAAACTACATAAGTTTTTGTTTTGAAGCTTTCGCTATTTCGAGCTATCTCTAACAGCCTATTGTATGGCATCTCCAAGTTTGGTTTTCGCTCTTGAGCCCGTGTGCGATTCGGAAAGACTTTCATGCACATAGTGAATATGCCTTTTGTATCAGTCATTTAAAGCAATAGCTAGCTTTTAGAACTTAAAACTAGTACTGTTATTTTTTAAAAACAATTTGCAGGTTTTTCTTAATCGTTTCAAACCTATAAATGTTTTCAGATGTATGTTTGTTAAAATTTGCGATTCCTGTGGTTTACTCTACCACAAGTGTTTCATATAATGTTCTCTCTTAAATCAATCTTTGTTAATTTCTTGATGCAATATCTATGTTTGTACGAAATCATTGCAACTGGATCTATATAAAAAGGTTACGAGATTTTAACTTTGTACATTTAAGCTTATTTCAATATAAATCTTGTATATTTTGTTTATCTCTACATTTTGTGAAACATTTAAGCATATCCTTCAATGTCTGATATAACAAAAACTAGCTTTTACCTCATTCGTTCTCCTTCCAAAAATTGACCAGGAAGGCATAATGCATATATTTTATCTGTACTTATTTTACTTCATGTTGTCATATATAATTCATTGTTTTCCTTTCAGATTTTGGTGTGGCACACAAGGACACAGAGCACAGGTTTAGTTAATCAGCCCAAACTTCAGGAGAAGTACAAAACGTTTAACTTTGATTTGGAAGTGTAATATGTTAAAGGGACAGTAACACGGAAAATCAGTTTTATAAACAATGTACAAAATATATATTTGCTGATTATATTTGCATATGTTTAAGGACCATGTATGTATGTGCGAAAGTATATAAATATAAAGTTAAATTGTACAAAATCCCAAGTAAATGGAAATCTTTAAAGATAACGCACCATATAAAACATAGGAGCGAGAAACTTGCCAGTAACGAAATATAAAAGGACCAGCGATCAAGAAGAACATGGTAAATAAAATGTAATTACAACTATTTACATTTGACTGGCATATTTGAAATCAATTATTACGTTGTCTGTCCTTCAAAACACTAGGAATCTAACAGATGTGAATTATATGGATGTTAGTCAAAATTAAAGTGGTTTCAAGTACAAGCATAATGTCAGCTATCGTGTTATAGTTCATTTGTCCTGTACATTGATGTTACTACTTATGCCACCAAACGTGAAATTGTGCCATGTTAGATCATCCATAAACGCAGTTTGTTCTCCTCTATTATCCAGGAATATGAGAAGTAGAGAGTCACTGTCCGGATAGACAAGACAGCGTGAGCCTATTATTTCTATTGCGTCTATTATTTATTTACTCAGACATAAAAGTTGCACTCATTATTTATGGCAACCAATCTTTCACAGTTGTACTCAGCCTGGAACAACATTAAGCACATTGTTAGACAGGAAGATTTGCAGAAGACCAAGTTTTATAACATTTTCACCAGGTGGTTGATGGTCAGCATGGAGCGTTGATAATGAAAACGTCTGAGTCTTCATTCAAGATTACATCGCCGTAATATCTCTTCGAAACAACGAAATGTTGTTTGAGTAAACCTCTTCCAAACATGCTGCTGCGCAGAGTTTAGGGCAGGGATGGGCAAACTACGTCAAGCGGGCCGCATGCGGCCCGCCAAGGTCTTTTATGCGGCCCGCCAAGGGTTTTCATGCGGTCCGCCAAGGGTTTTCATGCGGCCTAGAAACAAGTCATCATTCGCACTGACTCTGTTTATGTTACTCTGTTTATCAAAGAAATGTGCTTCTTTTAAAGTTTAAGTTTAAGTTGTCAAATATTAACAACATATTAACAACTGAAAATTAATTAGATGTTATTTAGAAAAACCTTTTGTTTATGCTATTTCAAATATTAATTATGTTACTTAATGAAGTATGCGGCCCGCGACAAGGTGTAAATTTGTGTATGCGACATTTGCACTAGAAAGTTTGCCCACCTCTGGTATAGGGTATTCAGGTATTCGTGAAAACAAAGTCTCCAAGCTGATATTTCACAAGAACACGGAGCTAAGCTTTAACAACAACAATGCTCTCACACGTGTGTATCAGGAAATAAAGAATTATTATGTTAAACTCGATTTTCCTTGCTAATGAACTTTGATCTCTTCAGCTTTTATTGAAGAAACCTAATTTGATTTTATTGACATATCTCTCAACTCACCACAGTCCAAGACTGCTTTTTGTTGTCTCTTAGGTGATCGCTGTGCTAGAACAATACGTATTATTGCAGCGTTTCTTTGACAGACTGTGTCTTAGTCAAGTTTGACTGCCATTTCCCATCCATACAGCAAAGCAGGCAAAACTATTTTTTACCAGATTGTAGCAATATGAACTGGATTTGTACCATCCTTTACAATGCGAATTCCAACAAGGGAATATAATGCTGATCTTCTTTTTTCACCATAACTATTCACTGTAGAATTATTGGAAATGTCGGAGGAGAGATAGTAAACTCAGAATATCTTCTTGACGAAACTAGGAATAGCTAATCTCTGAACATGCACGTGTTTCTTGCTGGATTCTTTTTTGTGTGAAAATATGACAATATTGCTTGTCTACATTGTAACAAAGTCTTCCCTCAGATGCATAGTCATGGAGGTTGCGAAGCAAAATACACATGCCATTAAATTATGAGGATTCCAGGATAATGCCAAATGCTAATAGAACACGTGGGATGCTTAAAATACCAACTTGTATTCAGATTTTGTTGACTCCAGAGAAGATATTGTCATTTAACAGGATTAAGAACTACCGATCTAATATATCTCTTTGTTTTCCTACACCCAGGTTTACTGAGTATGGATTCGAATGTTGGCATGTTAGGAGAACATGGGCCCTAACATTCCCAAAACAAATTACGAGTTAATCTACAGTTTGCCTTTAACTCCTGGAGAAAAAAAAAGCTTACAGAAAAGGCCATTATGCCATACTGTATTGGAGGCCTTCGCATTATTCAGGAATGTAGCATATACTTTTGAGTGACCTTCAAAAGAGTGCGCTACTTGTTCTTTTATATTAAAGGCTGAAATAATGCCAGTACAATGGTTTCCAGAGCACTATTTTAAGGGTGAAGAAATTTGATCCTTTCACTAAACTGAAAAAGTATTTTCAACAGTATTCTTTCAAAATACTGCTTGAAAAAGGGAACGATTGAGATATCTCAATAGTTATTCATGTCAAGCCTGTATAAAAATTACACTTTTAAGACAGTCAAGAGAAGTTTCCAAAGAGAGGATACGATTGTATGTATGACACAAAATAGAACTAAATGTCTTCAAAGTCGTGCGTAAGTAGTTGGACACATAAAATTGTTCATGATTTCAATTTTGTACCTCTCCAATTGAGCTGAAGAAACTGGATAGTTCGAAAAAGTATATTATTGGCGTTATTCGGAAACTATCACTTGTGCTTTTACAGGTAAGTCATCAGAACGATATAGATGAGTACAGTTTGGAGCTTGTGGTTCCGTAATTTTTAATATTGGGGCTTTTCGAATGCACAAGGATGTGTTCTTTTCTGACAAGTGAGTTTCGAAAGCTCCTCTATTTCTAACCCAGCAGGAGACATACCCGTTCATATGGTAGGGTGCAGATGGGTAAGTGGGAAGGTGCAACTATCTACCTGCAAACGATAATAGTAGGTAACAGAAATCACAGACAATTTTGCATATACAGTCATGAAATCTGGTGGGCATGTACACATTTTAAATCATCCATGCAGAAGGTAAATATCATAAAAAATTATATACGTGTACATTTTAATTTTATCTTTTATTTTATTTTAGTATTTACATGCATCATATTTAAATAAAGGATATTACATCAGTTGTCATGAAACTTGATGCATGCGTCCAATTAGGTCTCTTATGTTTGCGTCCAAACAGACTTAATTGTGGTTCTGATGAATTTTTGTTTGCCAATGTGGCATTTGCTAAGTTTTGCATGCGAAGCAGATGACGCTTAAGATAATTTAAAACGAACTCATTCCTCGCACCGATCTTTGAATCAATTACAAGCGTGATAGAGGAAATAAATAAATGTTTAAAATTAGCACTGATTTCTTTGATCGGAAACAATGCAAAAACTATGCTTGATGCATTTTCGCTTGCATACAATCTTGGTACTTGTCTAATATAACAAAGTTTCTCTTGCAAACATTTTAGCCAGACTGTATACATTCTCTTTATTGTAACTTACAATTGATAACAATCATGGCCTGATTGGGTTCATCCAATAATATATTCCCGTGTTTCCACTGATTCTAAGCCAGATAGTGGAATCATGTATGGTTATTATCTAGTGTACTTATCTGTTGTAATAAACTACCTTGAAGGTCATTAAAATCAATGTTATTTAATAAAATTTAACTGCTCGAGCGTTTCTCTTAATGATGCATATCACAATTGTTCTAGTTGTTTTCGAAGCAAGAATACTATTAAGCTATTTGAATCTATGTATCATCCGACCCTTTTGAAATATTTCTAGTTTTCATTCTAATTTAAAGATCTTGTACCAATATAGGACAATTTGTATGCATTATCTGAGCTAGGCAGAACGTGCGGCTGTGATAGTTCACCATTGTATTTAGTAAAGATAAAATAAGGCATACTCTCCAGCCTCGCTTTCGATCAAGGAGATAATTTTCTGGTGATAGCAAAATTCTTATATTGATTATGGTTTTGTGAACGCAACTAGACTTTCAGCTTATAGTAAGGATATATTAAAAAGTATTTATTGTCAGTTCTTTAAAACAGTATAAAGCATACAAATTATTCTTTACGTCTGAGCAATTATCCTAAGGTATTTCCAATAAGTGAGCTGGACGACCGTCTGAAACCACTACTTTTATTTTCAGCATCTTTCGAGCAAAAGAAGATTGCAACAACCTCACCTTTACTGACAACTGCGTCACACATCCGGTGCTCGTAATGCTACAAACTAGCACAGGGGCGCCCGGAGAATTATTTTCGGGGTGGGGGGGTGTGGAGATGGGGTGGCAGGTATGTAATTGTCAACTATCGTTTTACACATGTATGCTAAACCATGTCTAGAGGTGAAATCTAGGCAGGGGCGGGGGGGGGGGGGGGGGGGGGCACATGGAGAGCATAGTTCATATGTGTAAAGGTACGTGATCTCTGTACATTTTCCCCATGATGCACCAATCTTTGTACGCTGCTACAGACTCCGCTGATCATACATACCTATATCTTAATATTTCCGGCCTGTGATATTGGCGAATTTAGGCCGCGTAAAAGCGCTTCACCCAATTTACAGGCAACCGCTATGCAGGAAATATATATATATATATATATATATATATATATATATATATATATATATATATATATATATATATATATATATACAGCCGGACGGTTTTTATCGTCATATATCAAACTTAACTATGCGTATATAGATATAAGATAGACTGATAAGGATAATTATTCGCATAAAGATATGATAGCCATGCCAACAAGTCGGTAAACAGAGTATTATTTCAAACTAGTAGTGTGAAGACCCATCAATATAAAAATGCAATATAAAAGTACAATAATCGCCTTTGTTGTTTTTACCATTTTAAGAAGTCTTTGGGATGACTCGGTCGGGGTTCGAACCCACGACCCCCCGCATCCGAGGCGGACACTATCATCACTAGTCCACCAGAGCAGTTCATCGCGAAAAAGTGGAGCTTCGTACATTTTGCAGGCAACCAATACGACGTAGGGGTAGTTTTTCACGTTTCTGGTAATAGGAGAAAAAAATATTAAAAAGCATTGTAGAGTTTGACGGTTCTTGGCGTAGTATATCAGTTAAAATCTACAATTATAATAGTAATTATGCGCATATAGATATAATATATACTGACATGGTTAATTATGCCTGTATAGATGTAAGATAGCGCAGACAATAAGTCGGTGAAGAGAATGTCGTTTCCAACCAGCTGTATGGAGCACAGGCACTTGATTCCCGGGTAAACTAATGTATACACTCACCAATTAACACAATAAAACTAACTCGCCTGTCACAATCCGACCCCTAGATGACTCCGATCTAATTTTTCCGATACTATCTGCGCATTCAGTCACTCGGAACGTTCACCACTGTAAAGAAGACACTCTACACCTTTCTTCCATTGCCATTTAAGTAACCTCAGTGGCGTCATCGGGGTTGGTGTCACCCAGTGCGGTAGCTCATGGTTTCACTCCCATGATCCTCCTTCCGTAACGGACGATACAGAATCCTTAGTAATGTCATTTTGGTGTCACCCCCTCTGATGGTGTCACCCGGTGCAGTCCGCACCCCCCCCCCCCCCGCATCCCCCTAGCGACGCCACTGCTGTGGCTGCTAGTCATGTATTTAACTATGATCGGTTATCCGCTTATGAAATCCGATTAGACCGAGCAGTGTGTGCTCTGTGAAATTTGCAATTTTTCATTTTGGTGTCACCCCTCTGAGATGGTGTCACCCGGTGCGGTCCGCACCCCCCACACCCCCCCCCCTAGCGACGCCACTGAGTAACCTTACTGATTCTGAAGGGCCAATGTTGGGAAAAGTTTATTCGTTGTTTCGTATCTTCCACACACAGACGATAGTTCCAGGATCAACTTCCGGTCTACTTCGGAGTGAATGTGATTATTGGGCATTACGTATACAAACAATGAATATATGTTTTATCATTATGCCATATATACTCGCTTATAAGTCGAGTCAAACTGCAAATAACATAGATCTTGATCTGGTAGCATAATATGCTTGCAGATCAGGGTCGATGTGGTTCTACTTACTATTCCTAACAAACTGCAAAGACCCAGATCTGCCTGTTTATTAAGATAAGGTCTATATGGGTCAGTGAAGTTAGCATTTGGGCTCATCTTATAAACAAGTATATGCAGTAATGTTCATAAATATTCCAAAACATAACACTTACAAACAGCTGTATACTCGTCTTTACTGATGCTATCATTGTTATTGGGAGCCAATCTAGAGACGTGAGACAAGGCAATCTTTACCATCTCTGATCTAGATGCTATCATTGTTACTGGGAGCCAATCTAGAGACGTGAGACAAGGCAATCTTCACCATCTCTGATCTAGATGCTCCTACTGAAATTCAAAATCTGAATAATTAGAATATATGATGTAATAATTTAAACACAAATTTACCTATGATATGGAAAGCCATGTTCATTGTAGATAATGTTATGTTATATATTGGAAACATAAATATATTAGTACAAAACGCTGTAAATGTGAGTTGGAAATGTGAAAACTAAATATGCCCTATAAATTGTTCCATTATTATGCTATCATGACAAGACAACCTGGTATTATTCTGAATCAGTTTTATAGGTGGGAGAGAAGACAATCCTTACAATCGCCATGCTATACTCTGATGCATGATTTCAAATCAAAAGCGGACTAATCTACAATGAATTAAAACGGGTACAAAATATAAGAAACTTAAGTGCAAAACAATATTTAAAGCATACAACATATTGTCTCATTTAAAAGAGGTCCGAAACAAGAAGATATGCCGTGTAAAGAATACGATGACAACAGTCAAGAAACTTTGGAATTAGGAATGGCAAAATCTTTGTACAATTAATCATTGTAACGGCATTCTAAAATCCTACGTAGCCAATATCTTGCCACTATTGGATTTGGATGTATGTAGATTAATACTGAATAAATACAGACACAATACAGTTTCATCAAACGTTTTGGACAATCTTTTCCTTTTCCAGATTCTCATCAGGTCCAATAAATACAATTTTATGCCCAAATATCATTGCAAAAAAATGGTGGATTTGAAACAATATTCACATGAATCAGATATCAATGGGTCAGGTACAAGCGGAAGCTGAAAAAAGTCCTCACTTGCGATAACTTGTATACCTCCAAAATATGAATCTGAATGTTTAATCATTCTACATACATAATCAATATGTTCAAAAAGTTTGTGAAATTTAGAAATTTCATCAATTATTAGTCTGCTCTTAAAATATTTTGTTCATATGAATCAAACTGTTGAACAGTGAGAAGTTTTCTGCATAGTTCATCACTGTCATATCTACCATCACCAATCCCAGACCAGGAATGCACTGTGCATTCTTTCACATTCAGTGCTACAATGCGTGTAGTGACAGCTACACTGATATTTTTACCTACTGCTGACAATTTCATTTGTATTTCCTTAACCACTAACCTTTTGCCTGTCCCACTGTGGCCTAACAAAATGATATTGTGGCCCTCTACAGCCTTTTCAACAGCAAATAATTGTGCTTTATTCATTTTACAGTCAAAACACACATACAGTGCGTAAACAAGTGCAGTTTACCAAAATAAAATAGCTTTCATTTACAAATAGTAAATTGTTGCATAACCGAATCTAATCTCCTGCCTCACATGGTTGGTTAAATGTCATTAGTTTAACAGATCATAACTTGCATACATTTTGAATAAAATTTTGTGTATGGATATGTAAACTAGTGACATATAATTACACAAGAATTAACCAATTAACCAAGTTAATTCTTTTGTTTTCTTGACAATGTAAATCCTATAAGAGATTCACTTTAGTGTTTGGGTATTCAAATTAGTGAAAAATCACTACACAAGAACTAACCAAGTTAATCCTTTAGTTTTCTTAACAATGTAAATCCTATACAAGATTCAATTTTGTGTTTGGGTATGCAAATTAGTGACACTTAACTACACGAGAACTAACCAAGTTAATCCTTGAGTTTTCTTAACAATGGAAATCCTATACAAGATTCAATTTTGTGTTTGGGTATGCAAATTAGTGACAAATAACTACACAAGAACTAACCAAGTTAATCCTTGGGTTTTCTTGACAGTGTAAATCCTATATGAGATTCAGTTTTGTGTTTGGGTATGCAAATTAGTGACAAATAACTACACAAGAACTAACCAAGTTAATCCTTTAGTTTTCTTAACAATGTAAATCCTATACAAGATTCAATTTTGTGTTTGGGTATGCAAATTAGTGACACTTAACTACACGAGAACTAACCAAGTTAATCCTTGAGTTTTCTTAACAATCGAAATCCTATACAAGATTCAATTTTCTGTTTGGGTATGCAAATTAGTGACAAATAACTACACAAGAACTAGCCAAGTTAATCCTTGGGTTTTCTTGACAATGTAAATCCTATATGAGATTCAGTTTTGTGTTTGGGTATGCAAATTAGTGACACTTAACAACACAAGAACTAACCAAGTTAATCCTTGGGTTTTCTTGACAGTGTAAATCCTATATGAGATTCAGTTTTGTGTTTGGGTATGCAAATTAGTGACAAATAACTACACAAGAACTAACCAAGTTAATCCTTTAGTTTTCTTGACAGTGTAAATCCTATACAAGATTCAATTTTGTGTTTGGGTATGCAAATTATTGACACTTAACTACACAAGAACTAACCAAGTTAATCCTTGAGTTTTCTTAACAATGGAAATCCTATAGGAGATTCAATTTTGTGTTTGGGTATGCAAATTAGTGACACTTAACTACACGAGAACTAACCAAGTTAATCCTCGAGTTTTCTTAACAATAGAAATCCTATAGGAGATTCAATTTTGTGTTTGGGTATGCAAATTAGTGACACTTAACTACACGAGAACTAACCAAGTTAATCCTTGAGTTTTCTTAACAATGGAAATCCTATACAAGATTCAATTTTGTGTTTGGGTATGCAAATTAGTGACACTTAACTACACGAGAACTGACCAAGTTAATCCTTGAGTTTTCTTGACAGGGTAAATCCTATATAAGAATGATAGTGTTTAACATACAGAGAAATGTTTACAAAGCAATCTATAACATTATGTAGATAACATGTCAGTTTAAATTCGGGTTGTTATTGTTGTCCTTGTTATAGGGTTTAACGCCATTTTTCAGCACAAGATAGGCTATACATGGCGGCCAGTATTAATGGTGGAGAAAGAACCCGGGAAAACCCCGGAAAGAACCACCGACCCACGAGAAGCTACCGGCAAGCTTTCTCACATATCCACATTGGCCGAGCCCGAGACTCGAACCTAGCAGACAGAGGTGAGATGGCAGTGATCCGTGACGGAGAGCGCTTTAGACCACTCGGCCACTCGGGGCCCCTAAATTAGGGTAATTACTTAACTATTAATTAAATAAGTCTACAATTAAATGTAATTAACATGTCAGGAAATATTGTTAAATATTTTCCCGGAAAATGTCACAAAGTCTTGAGCACATGTAACGAACAGCGAAACCACTTGACATAAAATACCGTGGAAATTTTGATTCCATATTTGCCAGGTTAAGCCGATGTAGCAATTGAAAGCGATGTTCGAAAAGGCCCATTCAATGAAAGAACCAATCACGATAGTAGTGAATGGGGATACCCTACGGACAATGGGAATTAGCATTAAAAACACCCTTGGGACACTCTACGGACAATGGAAATTTAACATGGCGAAAAATCGTGGGACACTCTACGGACAAGGGGAATTTAACATGGGAATAAATCGTGGGACACTCTACGGACAAGGGGAATTTAACATGGGATTTTTTTAAAAAAATTTTTTAAAAAAAGGGGTAGGCAATGGAAAGGCTATCTCTTTTCGAGAAATATGGCTGGCCCTGAAAAGGGCCTTTGGGTTTTCTTCTTCTTCTGCTTCTAATTTCTTCTTTTCCTCCACCAACTTCTTATTTTATCTCCAACACTCTTTCTCTTCTTTTTTTCTCCTTCTCTTCCTCCTCTTCTTCTTTCTTCCTCTTCTCATTTTCTTCTTCTTTTTCAATTTTTTCGTTCCATGTTCTTATTCTTATCTTTTCCTCTTCATCCTCCTTCTCCTCCTTTATTTCCTTCATCACACCACTAATCTTGTCCTTTGCTTTTCTTAAGTTGTTAATTTCCATCTTTACACGATGGGGACTATAGGAATAATGGTCTTCAACCAGTCTTATTAGCATCTGTTCCATTATTCCTAAGTTGTCTAAAACGTCTTGCAAGGTTTGTATTTTGTCCATTTGGTTTGACGCCATCTTCTTTTTATTCTTTGCAGAATGGTTTGAATGACGAACACTGTGGGTTCTTATAGTGAAAGCGCGAACGTGAAGGAAAACATCCCCCTAAAAACATAAAATGGATCTTACCTAGATCATGACCCAACAACGCGCGTACGTGAAGGAAAACATCCCCCTACTTTTTTCATATAATAAAACCCTAACTATACTCTTCACATACGCTAAGAAACCCATAATCTACTATTCACACAAACATACCTTTACTCTTACAAACACAAACACACAAACACACAAACACATACACTTCCACTATTAATAAAGAGTTAGTGTTTATTTTCACACTACTCTACCTACACACACATTGGCAAATGGATCGTTATTTCTTTTCTAGAGTATTGGGTAGCCCTGAAAAGGGCTGTTTTTTGAACTCCTGATGCACCTATCTAATGGTTGCACCTTCCTGGCCTGGCGCCGCACACGCATCTTCTTCCCCAGTCTTCTTTCACCTTTCTTTTGGGGAGCGCAGAGGGAGGATGATTCGCTTCAACACCCCAATCCTCTGTCTCGGGAATATTGAACGACATCCTCTCTTCTCTTTTCTTTTCCTCTTCTTCCCTCTCTCTTCTCTCCTCCTCCTCTTCCTTCTTTACTCTTGCTTCTTCTACTATAGCCTCTGCTGATAGTTCGTTTACTATCCACCTGGCATATTCCAGGTGCATCTGGAGTTCTAACAGTTTCACTATTCTGCTAGTCATTCTTCTGGCTGTGTTGATCAATCAACAAGGGTAGCTAGACTGCCCAGCGAGTTTCAATTTATAGTGAAAGCGCGGACGTGATGGAAAACATCCCCTAATAACGTAAAATTGATCTTACCTAGATCATGACACAAATCAACGCGCGGACCTAAAAGAAACACTCGCTCACTTTTTATGCTACCCATCACTATTGTAAAATTTTTATTAATCACTTCAATAGACTATCCACATACGCAAAGCAATCCAATCTAACCAAAAATATATACCTCTAACAGCCAAAAAAAAACAAACATCATTTTAATCTACTATCCACACCAACCTATTTTATCACTTACAAACACAATCACACAAACACACAAACTCATACCCTCACATTTTTTAAGAAAGAGTTAGTGTTTATTTTCACACTACTCTACCTACACACATTGGCAAATCGATCGTTATTTCTTTTCTAGAGTATTGGGTAGCCCTGAAAAGGGCTGTTTTTTTGTTTTTGCTATGGCATTCTTTTTTAGTTTCTAAGAATGCGATGTCCTCTGAGGATAGACTTTCTGGCGATAGGTCTGCTTCTTCGGAAAGAGAAGAAGAACTCTTTGGTGTCGATACGACAATCGACAAAGCCTCTGTCAGGTTCAGGTTGCTGCTGCTGCTGCTGTTGTTGTTGTTGCTGCTGTTGCTGCTGTCTCTGAAGTCTGTACTTCTCTGTCCATTCTTCTTTTTCCCTGTTCATTTCTTCTCTGAAGAGCTCTTCTATCAGGTCTTCAGTGATTTTTAACATTCTCACATTCTCTATTTCTTCTGGCTTCGGTATCAGACTGTGTCTGACCCTATGCAGACTCACGTAGGCTTCGTTGAGCTTAGCTAGTTTGGAGCACATCTTCGTAGGAGGATGAGTCGACAATGGATGGCTAGACTGGAAACAACCCCGGTTCTTAAAGTTAAAGCGCGGACGTGAAGGAAAACATCCCCCACACGGTTTTTTCGAGCCGCAACGTTCATGAGAGGGATAGTAAGAAATCAAAGAGCATCAATCCAACATTCTTCTAGGTAAACAAAAGACAAAGACATTTTTTTCAAAACACAACATTTTTTATTCAAAAATCACTTAACACTAAACAACAACTCTAACATTTTTAACAATAATCCAACACTATAACATCAAACATTTTTTTCAAATCACTAACATTTTTTTTCAATGGATAATTTACTTTAAACAGGGCTGACAACGTTGTGAATGAAATTGTGATTTCCACTGTTGGAAATCATTAGGCCATTGATGGACACTACGTTTCCTAGCTTGAGACAAAAGATAAGCATAATGGTCACAAAACCATCGATCTACTTTCACATCGTTTCTAGCAGAAGAACGAGGATCGAAATGAGTCACTAAATGTTCTAAGGAATAGCCCAGGCTGCGATGATGCAGATAATACACACAATATTGTCCACACACCAAGGAATCTGTGCCTTGTAATTTCACATTATTGAATCGGGTGGT
Organism: Sinohyriopsis cumingii; assembly: GCA_028554795.2. Lineage (NCBI taxonomy): Eukaryota > Metazoa > Mollusca > Bivalvia > Unionida > Unionidae > Sinohyriopsis > Sinohyriopsis cumingii. The sequence goes on along the minus strand of CM068837.1, from coordinate 35,481,009 downwards.
TTGAGCATTTCTTCTCATAAAGTCAATGATATCGTCTTCCAAAGGGGGCAATCCGTACGAATCAAAATATTCCACACATCCTTCTTGAGGAAAGTAGACGGCTACCCAGTGGGTTCCTGGGAGATGACTGTCGTCCGTGTTGATCACGTAAGCTTGATGGTCTTTAGGTTTGCGATGAGGGAGTTCATCTTTAGCACAGACGACAGGATTCCAAGAAGCCGTATACGAACTGTGGTTCAAAAGGTAATAAAGTTCCCACGTATCCATTGTTTTGTGGTTTTCTTCTTTACAGGTAATAATAAGTCGTCAATTCGATCCTGACTTTTTGCTTGAAAATGTCTGACGAATAAACGGTTATTCGTTCTGTTTCCTCACTCTGATTCAGGAGAGCTTCGATACGATGGATCTCTTGAGTGGTTAATGGTGGACAAGAATGTTCACGCAAGTCTTTATACCACTGGTGCAACACGTCTTTGTTCGAGATGAGACTCCAAGCTTCGTCCAGATACTCGTCCAATTTTTCTTCTTGACTTAACATCAGGCATTTATCGTGTTGAATTTGACTGGGATGATCGTTTTGACATCCATAACAATTTTTCTTGATCAATTCAGTCATTTTGTCAACCAAGTGTTTGGCAAAACAGGAGACTAAATGGGCTTCTTGTTCTGGCCATCTTGACTTCATCATGATCACTTCTTCTTCTTTTTCCACGGGCTCCTCACATTCCACGTCTAAAGTTTCTCCACTAGGTAAAGAGGGATAACAGTCTTCCATGACTTCTAGTAATCTAGAATGACTTCTCTCAAACTGTTGATTTCTATGGTATTGTCGAATTCTGCATACAGGATGACGTTCACCGTGTTTTCTGCCTGTAAAGCTTCTGCAAACTGAATTTCCACACGAATCTGGCCGGATTTTATAGGGTGGAAATGTCCCTCGTCGCTGCCTTGGTCTGGAGTGAAATCGAAAGCCCACAAAGTGTAGCCTCCGTCATAATCGTTGTACTCAATGCCGTGACTGGTGTTGGTCCCTAACTGACCGGTGGCTTCGTACAGGGACAAGTACGATCTCAAGTAATTCTTCTGGGCAAAGTTAGGCTCGAAAGGTCGGGTACACAAGGTCTTGCCATCGCGACTGACTTCGATCTTGGACACATTGTAATGTTTAAACTCAAAAGGATTTTGATTGTAGGCTCCGTTGAAGGCTGAATTCTTGACGATACCAACAATCAAACGTTTGGGTAACTGTCCTTGGAACAGATGATCTTGGATCATGGATCGCTGTCCAGCAGGAATGGTGAAGGTTTTCACTTCCACGCGTCGTATGGGATACTTGGCGGTCGTTCTGCTCAACGTTTGACTGATGTCGTTTCCCACTTTAGGCAACACTTCCACACGACGCACGTAGAGTCTGGCCTCTTGAATGATAGTTTTGTAAGAAGGGATATCATCACCAATATGAGCCATCAAATGGAAAGTGGCACTGCTACGATTCAGTCTCAGACGGACATCCACGCCGTTCAGCAAATACTTTTCTTGTAACCACATGTCCAAATGCAAACGATCCATCAGTTCTAAACTTCGCCCTTGCAGAATTTTAGTTCTACGTGTGTTAAACCCCACTTTGTGAGGATTGGTATCTTCTGTCAGGGCTGTGTCGTTAAACGTGTTTGCACCGGCCGTGTCAGGTTTCCATACCACGCAAGCATCCAGATGAGTATTCTTGGCTTCTTTTCCGTACGTCAAGAGATTTTCCAAGTAGGCACGATACGGGTAAGTATCCATGCTGCTGCTGACTAGTTTGTTATTCAAGTACAAGTCCACTTCACTGAACAAGGAATGCATGAAATTGTTGACAGGAGCTACTCTAGCATCGACTGCAGGATTAGTGTTGTCCGCCACTTTGACCACTTTCACTTTCAAATACAAGTAACTGCTATTCAGATCTATGTAATCTTCGGGCTGTCGTTTGATTTCAAACTCGATGGGAGCGGAATCGGTCAAAGAGGAGATAGGAAGAAATTCCACCCATTGGGATTCTTGCATGGTCATCATGGTGGGGGGCATGGCAAACAGATCCAGTTCCGTCTTGGAACAAGCACATGACTCTCGGTGCATCATTTTTTTCTGTTCTTTCTCAATAATCGAAAACGTCTAAGTCTCGAACGGTTCTTCTTTTCTTGGCCTTTCTAGCTTGAAGTCTGGTGAAAGGGTGTTTTCTTCTTCGTCGTCTCTTTCTGCCTTGTCCTTGCTGAATGCCTGATTCGGTAGCGTGCAGGGCATTTATAGGTGTGTCTCGTCGGCCCAAAATGTCTTTACCCGTTTGCAGCAAGACATTTTTGCCTGCCCTCATGAAGGCTTCTTTAGGGTTTTGTTTGTCGATGATGACATTTTGGAGAAATTCTTTGCCTTGCGTCAGTGCCGCATCTTTCAAGGCGTGCAATCCGCGTGTCACCATCGGTTTCAACACAGGGGCCACCGAACGAAAGGCCGATTTTAACATATCTCCTAAACCGTGTCCTCGTTGTCGAGCCACCCCTCGGTACACTGGATACATGACTTGCTTACGAGTCGTGAGAGAACCGTTTTCGAAAATGGAGTTTCACCGTGAGTTTTCCTTTGGTGAATGGAATATTTTGTCCCAAATCTCCTTTTATAGTAATGTTGACCGTGTCCAAATACGACTTGCTGACCGGCAAATAGTGAGGATGGACAAATTCGCGGTGGACGTCATAAGTGTTTCCACCTTCCTCGTCAGCGTTTGTGGCAGAATCCACTTTGAAAGGAATGACACGCAGTAACGGTACGGAGGTGTGTCCCACCACGTTGTACTCCACCACATCGGAATACACAAAGATCAAATTCAGTCCTTGGTTCAGTTCTACCGGGAAACGAAAATACTTCGCAAAAGAGTCGTTGTCATGAACGACTGCTAATTCGGGGCTTTTTTTTTGTTCTCCTATCTTCCTCATCTCCGTGTCACCGCCCAATATGTCAAACAATTCAGGACAAAATAAGAAAGACATGAATTTTTTGGACCCCTCAGTAAATTTCATCAGAAAGCGACGAGCTATTTTGTGGTATTCCAGGGTGACACTTTTTTGGACATTCGCCAAAGCTCTATGGAACACGCCATTAAACCTGGTGGCTATGGTGCTGACCAAATGTTGACCGCTGAAATAATAGCCTGCGGGAATCATCAAGTTGTAGGTATACTTTTGAGTTGTGTCATCATGGGTTTTATTGGTATATGTGCTAATCTTATTCAACTCATCTTGCAATTGTTTGTCATGAACTTCCACCTTAAACCAATTTTGCTGGGCAGTGACATTGTGGACTTGGGGTGGGTGAATCATTTCTACTAAAGCCACTTCCCAATGGGCTTCGTGATCTAAGGGGATGGCTTGAGGTAATTTGGCCGTGTAACAGCACAACGTGTTCTTGGGAAACACCTCCATGGAACTGTCACTGGGTAAGGTTAAGTAAAATTGGTTTTGGTGACTCATAATTCTAGAGTTCTGTGGCTGTCCGAGGGGATATTACTGGACGTCAGAGGCGTGTCTCCGCCCAAAATGGGGTTCTGATTGTGGTTGGACTGGTGACTGGCACTGACACTGGCACTGGACACAACGTTCCCGTTCGAGGTGAATTTCAGGGAGGGATTGGGAAGCAGGTAACCGATGCAACTGCTCAATAAAATGGTCCACAATTGTTTGTCTCCTTGTTGCAAACTCAAATTGGCGATGGCTGCCCCGATGACACAATACACCACGAAGATTTGGCAGAAAAAGACGATTTGCGTTTTAGGCACACGTTCTCCACACCACACCCACAAGGGTTGTTTTTGTAAATCTTGCACAGAAGAACTAGGGGAAGAAGGACTGGTCGACGTAGCTGCGTCTGCTGCTGTGTGAAAGGGCATGATGGTCACTTCTTCTTTTTATAGTCGATGACTTGCGAAGCGTCGATCCAAGAATCAAAACTGGGTGGATATCCTTTCCAACGTACTTTGACTTCTTTGACACGTCGTTTGCCCACTTTACGGGTTCTGCGTTCGAGACTGCTTTCGATGTCGTACACGTCGTCTTCTTTTTTGGTGACACGTTGTAACTCGGGCAAATAAAACGTTCCTTTGAGTACTTCTCCGTTCATGTCTTCCAATTTATAGACGGCAGGATGACGGCCATGCACTCGTCCAGTGACGCGAAACAATTCGGTCGTCCAGTTAGGTAAGTAACCTTTGTCGAAAGTGCGTTTGGTTTTGCCAATGCGCACCCAATCTCCTACGGCCAACTCTCCACTTTTCTTGGGGACAGCCCTCGTCCGGGACGTACCGAACAGGCGCTCAAACACCAGCACTTCGTTGTCGGGAGTCACGTCTTGCGGGGCACGTCCGATGCTTCGATGGTAAGATTGGTTGTACGCTTGCACCAGGTGCGGTAAGATGTCGATGTACTTCAGAGTGTGGTGATGCGTAAAATATTTCCACATGCGTTCTTTCAAAGTGCGTTGAAAACGTTCCACGATGCTGGCTTTGGTTTCGGGATTCTCGGTGGTAAAAAAATGAATGTCACGTTTCTTTAATTCTTTTTGGAAAGCTTGGTTCAGAAATTCGGTGCCTTTGTCCGTTTGCCATCGAAGAGGGTGACGACCGCTTTGTTTCAACACCCGTTGCAGGGCTCGCACTAACTCGTTGCTCGATTTGGAAGTCAAGGGCACGACCCAGGCAAATTTGGAAAAGACGTCGATGACGCAAAACAAATATTTGTAACCACGATTGTAGCTGGCCAAATGAGAGACATCGGCTAAATCGGCTTGCCATTGATGATCGATGCCTTCCACTCGGGTGCGACTTCTGGCAAACTTGCGTCGAATGGGTTTGTGTAAAGTGTAGGTAGCTTGTTCTTGTAACCATCGTTGCACTTGAGGTAAACGGAGACTTTTCAGTCGCGTTTTGGCAGCACGATACAATTTTTGAACTCCTGCGTAACCTGCAGGATGCGAGGTATCGTAGTAAATGCTGGCTAAGACTTTTTCCATTTTTGTGTTGGTGTGTTAATAAGTCACCCACTCTTCGGTGATGCTACTTTGGGTGGGTCGAAAGGGTGGTTTGGAAACGGATTTACGTGTCCGATGGGCTACGGGAGTAGAAGTCAAAGGTAGTGGTGGTGGTGGTGGAGGTGGCAATGGAATGGCTTTGGTTTTCTTTTCTTTTTTCGCTTCTGGTTTCCCTTCTTTCTTTTTCACTTCTGTCGAAGGAGGTGTGGACATCATCTTTTTAACCCAAGCTTTCATTTCTTCTCGTTGGGGTGTGGGGGACGGGGTCAATAAGGATGCTGCAATCTTACTCGAAATGGGAGCTGCTGACGGTGTTTGAAACACTTCGCGCGTCTCTTCTTCCTCAGGTCTTTGTGGGGTAGCATCTCTGGTGACGGTTGGGGATGACAGTAGTGGTGGTGGTGGTGGTAATGATGATGATGGTGCTGGACTTTTCATCAAGGTCTTAAAATCTTTCAGAGTGGGTAAAGCTGTTTCGTCTAAAGCTTTCTGGTGAAAGAGTTGCAGTCTTTGCAAGAGTTGACCGTACTTTTGCGATTTTTCTGTTTCGGACAAATCTTGGCGATCCATCAAGGATTGCAATTCGTGTTGTAACTGGGACATCTCGCTCAAATTGGGATTGGGAGGTAAATGCGGGGTGCGTTGTTCTTGCCACCGATGGTATTCCATCCATCGTTTGTAAGGCACTAAAGCTAGTTTTCGTCCTTCCATGGGGTTGTCAGCGGTCGATTCTGAGATCTTGGGACTTCCGAGGGCCTTTTTATCTTGCTCCCACCAGTCCTCCCAACATGGTTTCCAAGACTCCTTTCAGTATGGGGCCTAACAAGAGAGGTAAAATGCCTCCACGTTGGACCAACATCTTCTTTTTTTGACGAATGGGAATTTTCTTTTGAACCATTTTCCGAAGAACGTGACGATGTTTGCCTAAGCATTGTTTCTGGTGTTTGGACAAAGGGATCGTGCCTTTCAAAACGTTCAAACAACATTCGCACACGGTATCGATGACCTCTTTGGAGGCCGTTTGAATGAGTTTTTTTCGTAGGGGTGGAGAAGCTTTGGACAGGACAGATAACATGTCCCCATGTTTGGCTAAACGTGGTGGCAGTCCTTTCCTTTTCTTTCCTTGGGGTTTTCTGGAGGGTGACATCTTTGAGTCTTCAGGAGCACCAAAAAACACTGATATCCTACTCGGTCACAGGCCTTTTTTATACTGGAACGCGTCGCCATTGATTGTCTTTACGTCGTATCAGTTTGAGGACAGGCATGACACGTCGTGCAGGGGTACGTAACGGACTAAATCGAGCCAGTTCTTGCTTGGACAAATCCAGTAAACTTTGTAACATGCCCGATCTTTCATGGACTTTGATTTTGGGAGAAGGTACTTTGTGAGCAGCAGCCACTGCCGCTAAATTGGAAGGTCCTGCCACTGGGGAAGTTCTTTTGGGGGTCATCAACGGAGAAGTTCTTGGTGTGATCAACGTCTCCAAGTACTCTTCAGTTCCTGGTGACATCAACGGAGAAGTGGATAAACGTGAGGCTGCCGGAGACGCAGTCACCGCTGTGGCAGGTCGTGGTTTGCGAGTGTAAGGCTGCGTCCTGGCCGAAGTGCCTCTCTTGCGACTAGTTTTCTTCTGTGGACTTTTCTTTTTCTGAGGACTTTTTCTCTGTTTCTTTTTCTGGGGGCTTCTTTTCTTTTTCCGGGGTGGTGGTGTCTGGTAAGAGGAGGGTCCTGCCACTGGAGAAGTTATTCTTCTTGGGGACCTGGTCTTTTTCTTCTTGGGGCTTCGTTGAACTTTTGTCTTGGGGATAACTTTGGGGGCATTAGGATCCCATCTTAAGAGTGAGCGAGTGATGACCCCTCCTAGAGTACCGCTCCCTCCAGGTTTCAAAATGATTTGTTTTTTGGTTTGGGTGTCGATGCGGGGATCGGCCAGTTGGACCAAAGCGACTTTGTTTCGATCGAAAAAGCGTTTGGTTTGATGAGGAATCTGAATGATTCCTTGGAGTAATTGACGTGCCGTCACCGTAAACCATCGTAAGACTTCTTTGAGACTAGCTTCTAAGACACGAGCTCGTGTTTGTGGATCTTTTTCTCGACTGATGCCATACAAGGCACGAATCAATTTGACGGGAAGATGCGACTGAAGGGACGTCATGTTCACACTGTGTGAGACAGACGAAAAAGGGTCTGAGGTTTTTATAGATTTTTTGATGGGGAGTGAAATGAAGTCGAGGACGGAGACGAGTACAGGACAGGCCCTCCGTCTTGGCACCAGTGGTGAAACAAGTGGGTACGAAATCGCAAATCCTCGGGAGTGGTAGGTTTCAAATCGACGAGTAAATAGGCGTGTGGCGTTTGAGTGGCATCGTCGTACGCCTGAGTCAGCCAAGGCGTTCCTAACTGTTTGGCTAAGACTTGCACTTGCGATTTATCTCGAGGGCTTTTAAACAAGACTACGTAAGGTGCATTGAGACTGATGGTGCGATGGGCTTTACTTTGTTGAAACAAAGTTTGGGTGATGTAAACGACACTGGCATTACGGTGATGCCCTTTGCGCGTGAACCACAATTTAATTTCTTCTTCGTCTTCTCCTAACATGTCGTCGAAAATGACCAAATGGGTTTGACGGGAGTCAGAGACGATGCCGTCGTCTTCTTTAGGAATGCCTTCCACAAACACGATGGAATCGCCTTGACTTTCTCGCAAAAGGCTGTACGCCGATTGCCACTCTTTGTAACACCACACGATCCGTTGAGGTGGCCGATCGATCAAATGATGTTTATGTTCGATCAAACGTTTGACGAATTCGGTTTTGCCTGAACCGCTAGGTCCAGCAATGAGCATGTTAAAGGGATGGCGAAGATACAAAGCCTCCCAACTGGCACGATCTAAGTGTTCGTCGATGACTTTGACAGTAGAGGAAGAGGGAGCAGAGACAGCAGAGGTAGCCATGGTGTGAGAAATGTCACTTGTGACACGAAAAACAAACAAGACAAGAGTTTATATACTTTTTTCAGAACACGTTTATTAAATGTTTCAAATATGAACACGAAAGACAAAAATACATACAACCCAAATAGTGATGTACAGGAATATAAAACACAGCAAAGCGATCAAAGTGGAATATAAACAAGTGTCTGTACAACATGTTTTGGGTAACCAAGATGTCCTAGGGACAGTGTGTAATGTTCTTACAGTCTCTACATGAGGTATTGTCACACAAGTGTCCTCCCGGAATGACCTTTCAGGAATGTCCATGACAGTCCTGTCCTGAAGCGAGTGGTTGTTCTCGGTGACGGGTTCTTCTGGCACCGTCACTAACACAGGTTGAAAAGTAACTTTCTTCCTTGAACAACTCTTGTGCATACTGGGCCACTTCTTGGGTCCAAGCCTCAAAACCCCCCTTTTTCCAGTCACGAACATCTGTCCAATGAGGGTGTAAGTCACAAGCTACACACACATCGTCATACACGTCTTGGGTAGCTAAAAGTTGACGAATCTTTTTTCCTGTTGAGGTCGAGAAGTATCCAGATGAAACCGCAAGGCTTTGAGCAAAAGGAGTTTTTCGTGACCATTTAAGGCCATGGAGGTGGTAAGTACTAATCGTAAAGAGTCCACAAAGAATCGGCTGGTAAACGAAATCCCAGAAAACAAGTCACTAAGACACACACCACTTGTCGTCCCAAATTGAATGGATAAAGTTCTTGTAATAATCGATGGTAATGATCCACGGTTTGAATATGGTCATTGAGTTCCTTCCACGGAATCTGTTGGATGACATACGACATAAGTCGTGGCATAACTGCCTGTTGTTATAGTCTCTTTGTTTCGAAAAGAATACACGTACTTTCTAGCCAGTGATCTTCGTTCTCCAGTGGGGAATGTAAATCTTGCATACTGTAACCGAAACGTCAGAGTTCGATTCGAAGTTTCCTCTTCCGCTAAGTAGATTCCACGGAAAATATGTTGGTAATCCTTTACGTCGTCTTCCTCAATGGGTTGCTCTAGGTGAATCTCGAAGTAACCAAAATGATCAACACGTGAATCATCGGGGGCCTGGAAGTATTGAACAAGGTCTGACCATTGAAACAATTTCTGACGAATCAGTTCTCTTATACCCTTCAGGTACCAGTGGTTCAAACACCGGTGACGTAACGGATGCAATTGTTCTTTACGTTTCACTTGTATTTTGACCAGCTCTCGGTAAATGCGTTCTCTCAACTCCACAGGCAAAGCACGAATGTTCTCTAGCAAAGTATCCATGAATAGGTCATACTAAATCCTCTTTGGTCTGACACAAGAAATGTACTGTTTGCACAAACATGGTTTTAATTCATTGTCGAATCTAAATCGTTTCAGCACTAATCTACACATTACAATTCGTTCAGAAGTTTCCTCTTTCACCAAGTTGACATTGCGTGAAAGATGTTGGTAATTCGTTAACTCTTCCTCTGGAATTCGATGCAGTACGTTTACAATGTAGTAGATAGAATCGTCAATACCAAACCATTCCTTTTTATAACCAGGAGGTCGTTGATCAACGTCTGTCCAATGGAACACTTTCAACTCAATCAGTCCTTGTATAGCCTGAAGGTACCAGTGGTTCAAACACCGGTGACGTAACGGATGCAATTGTTCTTTACGTTTCACTTGTATTTTGGCCAGCTCTCGGTAAATGCGTTCTCTCAACTCCACAGGCAAAGCACGAATGTTCTCTTGTAAAGTATTCATGAACAGATTATTATGGTAAGAAGTTACTTCAATGTCTCGGTCCCACTAAAGGTAAGTAATGACAATTCGGTGACCATCGAGCATGTTCAACGTAGGCCGAATCTTGCGGTTCCCAGTGGTGAAGTGACACACCGCAACTGAAGCACTTGACTTTATCTCCTTCGCCCAAGTAGAAAAATCCGGCTCTGGCTAATTCTTCGGGGGTCGGTCCTCCCAGATACTTAGGCCATTTTCCTTTGAACGATTGAAGACGATTTTCAAAGTCGCAGTATTCCGACAAACGCACAGGGAACGAATATTCGTCTTTCACAGGTTCGTTTCGATGAGGATTGAGTGACATGGGCAGGAGTTTGCTCAGTGCTGGATGACATCCGTAGGGGGGTAGACGTGAAGGTGAACATTCCCCTTTAAAACGAAACCCAGTAAAATGTCCAAGAGGACGAGCGGCATCACTTTCGCATCCCACAGGTTTGACACGCACAGCATCGCTTTCCATGATAGGGGTAGGGACACTAAAGTTCCCATGATGCTTTACGGCATCGCTCAGGTCACAACGTACAGCATCGTACACATCGCAAGGCTCACAATCGCACTCGTCTGCAAACTCCGTTACGCAATTACAATGGTAACCACATGGACAATCGCAGTTTCCTTCCGGACATTTTCCGTCGCAATGCCTGGGTCTTATCCATCCAGTATTAGTCACACTAGAGGAAGATACAACTTTTTTACAATCCCCAAACTGGAACGATGTCTCTTTCAAAGTATTCATCTTGTTCGCTCGGTCTTGGTAGTCCCAATGAACTATCGA